>AP025095.1:309689-371064 GCA_036186865.1 Eustoma russellianum | reverse complement strand
TTTCAGAAGGTATAACCATTTTCTCGGACAAGTACTCCTTCTTACCCCTACCAACAATAAAAAGCTCCACAGCTCTGCTCCAGGGTAAGAAGTTGTTTCCGTTCAACTTTTGGTTAGTAATTGTGACAGGAGTTGAATCAACAATGGAACCCATGCTAGGTCCAGTTGCTGATTTCTCTCCAACTCCAGAAGTAACCGTTTCTCCGCTTTGTTCAGCCATGCAAGTTACTGACTTGTTAGATTTCAGTAAGTATTTCCAGAAAAGATGAAAAATTTGAACTGATCTGAAATGTTGTGATGAGAACGAAAAGAGTTGGAGTCTAGATCTGAGTTATAGAAGTGTGGATAAGAAAGAGAAGAAATAGAGATTTACAAAGCGTACTTCAAATCTTGAAGATAAATGGGAAAAGATCTGTGAGATAAAGTTGAAGTGATAGATCCCTGCTCCGCCGTTTGGAAGAGAAAGGATCTGAGTAAAAATGATTTCAGACCGCCTTGAATCCAGATAGGAGAAAGAGGTGCAGCAGTAGGAAGAATGATCGAAGAGACAGAAATTCGGCTGATTATCACTGTGAGTAAAGCAGCTTCAGAAACAAATGTTTATTTAATGTCTCTTGAGAAACGGGTCTTTGCAAATTGAGGCAATAGAAGTTGGTGACCAGCTGGCGTTTTTTTCCTTATTTATTTATGTAATATACATGCACAGTATACACGTGTCCGAAGAATTTAAAGTGGTGATACACGTATGAATTTAACAGAACCTCTAGATATTTCTAAACAGAAGTAACGGAAAATTTTAACAGAAGAAAAAATAGTTTTTTTTTATTATTACAAAAAAAAAAAACTCCCTTCAGAGAATAGAATATCGTCTTCAACCTGTTCTTCTTCAACCTTTCCAAGGACCCCTGTGTCAGTCTAGGTTCCAGTAAGCAATTCTCCTAGAGTGCTACCAACCTTGATGGCTTGAAGTTGAGGAGATGTAATTGTTTGAGAGCCAGAGAATGTTACTCAAGGTATTTTACTCGTCTGAGATTTTTCAGTTTAGAGCAGAGAAATGGATCAAGTAGCAAAGAAGATATTTCAGATGAATGCTTGATAGATCTGAAATAGATTGTTGTCAGTTATATGTGTCTCTGATACCATAAAGGAACAATCAATACTTTGAAGGTTAGAAGAATCCAACGTAAGAAGAACACCTTAAAGGTGCTGAATATTCAATCCTTCATTACTTTAAACAGCTTACAATATGCAGTATATATACATCCATTTGTGGACTTGATGTCCAACGGCTATAAGCAGTAAAAGTAACTCTGTGGTAGTCTAATCTCTAATAACGGCTATAAATGAGAAGAATATAAAATAATCACTATACTATATACAATACTTTATACACTACATTTCTACAATATATATATATATATATATATAATTATCGCTAAAGAATACCATAGCTTAGCACCTATATATGAATCTATATACATACATACACATGTATATATAGACACACCAAAGACTTAGATATGTGTCTGCATTTGATATTCAATTTCGAGCCTAGGTTTCCTTCACGCAGGTCACCAGAAAATGACAATGTTGACATAGTAAGGTTAATTACTTTCTTATCATCAATTTATTCTTTCTTTCTGAATAGTTGCTGACTGCTAAGTTTGTTAACATATTTTTTTCCTCTTAGAAGTGAATACTGAATATGGTACGTTCTAAATTGGCACTTAAATGTACTTTACAGGTTTCAAATTGGTTTATTAACGCTCGCGTTCGTATCTGGAAACCCATGGTCGAAGAAATACATTCCCTAGAAACTAAAGAAACAGCAGAACCATGCACGAACACGGCAAAAAACGATGGAAAGACAGCAACTGATGATGGTAGCTGTAGTAATGCACGGCCATTTAACACGATTCCAGCTAGTGGGTTGTCCGGAAAACAGGTGGAATATCCAGGGATCGGCGCGTCCGAATTCCCTGGAAACCCAACGAGTGCACAAGCATGGAATCAGAACTCAACTAGTATGAACTTTGTGTCATACCATCATGGAGGAATTGATCTTGGAGGCCTAGAAGCAGTGTCCCTCACGCTTGGACTGAGGCAAAATGTAGGAGGTGGTGCGCCACCGCGGCGTAGGCTGTCGGAACAGCCAGGAAATCAGATTAGAACGCATTTTGGTGATCAGATTGTTTATGATTTTGTGGGTTGAATTTCTGGTTGTTTGGGCACTTTCTCTTGATGGACTTATAGATGGTAACTGATTAATGTAACGTGCGTGTTTCACTTTTTAATCTGTAGTTTTGCATGTGGTTATATATCCTCTCAGATCTCGACATTCTATTATAATCGTGATTGATAATTTGGATCGATAGATATAAGTATGCATATAAGTAGTATAGGTGGTTTATAATGTTAAATTAAGATATAGATGGAACGTATATTTTTGGAAAAATAAACATGTGCCTTAGAAGGCTTAGTCGCCAATGAAATGTTCAGTTTTCATGTTTTGAACGTTGTGAAAAAAATACTCAAGGACAACTAGCTAGGAAATGGATTGTGCCATCCTAGAGTGAATATAAGCACCTCTAACTTCTCCACCCATGTGATATAGAAACTTAGGGATTTTCTTCTCTTGGATTTAAAGTTCATGTTCAAGTGGAGAAATTTAGGCAAGGGAAGCCCCAACGAGTGGGGTTGGAATAACCTCGTCCTCTCCTAGCCGTCCGTCACGTGTCATGATTATAAATAAAAAATTTTTCTCCTCCCAGTGTCCTATCCTTTAAATCAAAAAAAATTCTTTTTTCTCTTCCCATATCCATTCTCTTCTTTCTTATTTCTCTTCTCCTGTCGTGGACCGACCCCTCAACACAACAACTGCCCATACTTCTTCCAAGCCACTGATTCTACCACCGCCATCGTTGTCGCTGCTGCCGCTCCCTCCCTCTGTCTTTCCAACTCCATCTCTCCCGAACCCCACAGAGCGCCATTTCTTCCTCCTCCCCACCCCATCAACGTTGTCTATTTATCCACCTACACTTCCTACAACACCCCACGTGTTCCAAATCCACCTCCTCCACCACAGCCACTACCACCCATCGCCACCCCAACACCACCTCCAACACCATCAATAGCCGAATTGGAGCCGGTTGAGAGTCCAATATCTGTTGTTTCTTTTTCGCCGATGACCCCCTTCTCCCACCAATCTCTTTTCATATCGACCGATAAAGATTAAGAGCTTTTTTCACTTATCTGAAGAGCTTAATGGCCACCGTAGCAACTTTCTTGATGATCAGTAAAGGAGTGCATCTCTCCAAAATCGATTTAGAGTTTGGAAATAATGAGTGAACAGGGAAAGGAAGGAAAGGGAAAAAGAAAGGAGGGGGAGGGGGAGGGGGAGGCCGACAAAGGGAAAGGAAGGGAAGGGAAGGGAAGGGGAGGGGGGCGGGGAGCGGGAGCGACGGGAGAGGAGAGCAGAAGAGAGGGAAGAGAAAAAGAATAGGTGGGGGAAGGGGAAGGGAATTTTTTTTAAGTTAAGAGAGGGGGGGGATAAATTTGTTTTTAAGAGACAATGTCATGTCATGTAGCGGACGGTGGAGAAAGGTGAAATGATCCATCGCCGAACAGGGCCGGGGGATATGGAGAGAAGGTAGCATCACTTTTTCTCTCTTATTTCTCTTCTCAAACTACAGGATGCATAAACTAGGTGATATTTAGCAATTAAGTCAAAATTTAAATAATAGCTCAAAAAACAGACTTTAGTTCCACAACTTTCGGATGTGATAAAGATGTGTAACACTAGTAAGGGTCTCTGCCACATCCAGTCCTAAAGGTAGTATAGGAATGTAAATCAGGTATCCAACGGTCTTAATCTCTACCACATCCAGTCCCAAAGGTAGTGTAGGGATGTAAATCAGATACCCAACGGTCTTAGTCCCTGCCACATCCAGTCCCAAAGGTAGTGTAGGGATGTAAATCAGGTACCCAACGGTCCGCTAGTAGGAGCTTGGTCATATACACAGTAGTCTGCATAAGGAGCTCCTAGTCTCTGCCACATCCAGTCCCAAAGGTAGTGTAGGGATGTAAATCAGGTACCCAACGGTCCGCTAGTAGGAGCTTGGTCATATACACAGTAGTCTGCATAAGGAGCTCCTAGTCCCTGCCACATCCAGTCCCAAAGGTAGTGTAGGGATGTAAATCAGGTACCCAGCGGTCCGCTAGTAGGAGCTTGGTCATATACACAGTAGTCTGCATAAGGAGCTCCTAGTCCTTGCCACATCCAGTCCCAAAGGTAGTGTAGGGATGTAAATCAGGTACCCAACGATCCGCTAGTAGGAGCTTGGTCATATACACAGTAGTCAGTGTTGGACCGTGCACCTGCAATGAACACCACTAGAGGGGGGGGTGAATAGTGGTTAGCGGAAATTACACTACAACCCTTTGTTAAAATCCCCTTGAAAACAGAATCTGAGACCAACTCAGATTCAGAACCCGTTTTTCAAAAATTCACAAATAATTGTACACAACTCCAAAAATTATGAAACTTTCCAGAATTAAACTTCAATGAGTTAACAAGACTCTGTCCAAAAATCAGACAAAAATAAGATCGTTTGACCCTTCAAACAAATTAAAAGATTTAGATGGTCAATCTGGACAGAATTGGACAGAATGTTGCTGATTTTGAAAATAGTGTTTCTCTTTGAATACTCAACCAAAAAGGTTGATCTTTATATCAAAACACTCCTTAGGATGTGTAGATGAAGTTTCCAAAAGGATCTGACCTCAAACAATTCTTGAAAAATACAGAATTTAACTTTTCTCAAAACTGGTCAGATTGCAGCCAGATTGGAGCAGTTATCTTGCAAAGACTGAAAGACTAACTTTTACTTGCTCAAATCAAGTGATTCTTGTTGCAAATGAAAGCTAACAGTCTGAAGTATAACTCCACCAAAAATCACGAATTTTGAAAATGTTTAGCTATTTTTTCAAATTGTGTGAAGTTGGGTGAAAACTGCAGTCAAAAACGGGCAGAAAACAGAAATAAAGAAACAAGAGAAGAACACCGAGGATTTATCCTGGTTCGGTCAATGTGACCTACTCCAGTCCCAAGGAACACCTTTCCTTGGATTTCACTATGAAATGAACACCTTACAACAAGAGCCAAGCTTGATCCTTGGGTTATACACCAACCCTACTCAAGACTTGGATAATCACCTTCTAAGCAACACTTAGTTGCAATACCTCCAACACCTATTGATGTAGCCTTATAAAGATGGCTAATCAATCTTACAAATGAAGCTCAAGAGGCTTGTAGCTCACCAAAATATTAAGAACAACTTTGCTACAACAAAATACAACAACAAGAACAAGAAGATGAATATGAAAGCCATAGAATGCTTGTGAGCTTCAAGTGTGTTTCATCTTCTTCACCAATGCCTCTATTTATAGTGTGATTTGAGCCTTGTAGATAAGAATGCCAATGTGTCATCATCTTCATCATCAACTCCAAATGTCTTCTCATCATTGGTTGGCTTTGTACACTTGGCAAAATAAAACAACATGATTGGTCCACCTTGGCAAAATGATGTTGGCCGATTTTTTCCACCTTGGATAGTCTCATTTATCCTTTGCAAAATGTAGATAATAAGAAGAAGATAATGCACCAAAATAACCTCAAATCCTTGCTTGAGAATAGGCATGTGGACTTGAACATTTCAACTTGAAAAATTCAGCTCAAAAGTCTAGTAAGTAGCCGTTGGCTACTAAGTCCATTTTCCAAAATATAATTTGATTTTTTCTTAATAAAATAAGAAAGGATAATACCACCAAATTATCCCAAACTTCAAGCAACATAATAGGGCATGTGAGAGCTCCATTTGACTTCAAAAAATCTGCTAAAAAATACTCCAAGAAACCATATAGCCGTTGGCTATATTTAGAAAAAATCCAAGTTGGTAATTTTGCCAACTAGCTCCTTTTTGGTTGGTCCACTTGTCTCCAACTCATAAAATGAATACCACATCATGTCCACCTGATTAGTCACGTTTTTTCACATATATATAAGTGTAGCAACTCAGATTTTTGAAGAAGAAATAAATAGATAACACTTGACAAGATTATGTCAACGTGTAACACCGAAATTCCCCAATATTTCTTCTTATCTGTTGAGATCACTTCCATACCTTTGACACCTTTAATATATCTGAATAATGATGATAAATGTTCTCTTATAACATATATAAGAGGGTCTTCGAGAAAAAATAGAATGTGACATCTCAAATCGTCACATATCCAGCTATAGTCAATAATATCATCGGTTGAGAGAATAAGATATAAGATCACCATATTATCTTCAAAATAATAATAACACAGCTCCAGAATGAAGATAATAATATACTCAAGAGATTCCTTGAGTGAAAATACCAAAAATACCCTTGGGGGTAAAATGACCAAAATACCCCTGGTGTAAGAAAACTCAAGAAATGACCCGGATGGTCATAAATAATCATGATATCAACTTTGTCATGATAAATAGTATAAGAATATGCTCTTGAAATATTTCCACCATATCATGTTCCTACAAAACTCAAAATACCAATTTTGCCCTTTTTGGTAAGTTGTAGAAACTTCCAAGGCATGTTAGTCACAGGACAATAATAATCACCTAAAACACATAATATTCACATAATGAACATGTATAAATCATACACAAATGAAAACAACCAATTCATCACATTTTAGAAAATTATTTCAAAAAAAACTAAACATCAATATCATTTTTCTTCACTTATTCATCTTTTTCATTTATAACACCATATGTGACATGTAACACTTAAAATCATGACTTTGAAAATTATCCAAACATATTTTTCAACATTCTCCCCCTTTTGGATGATTTTCAAAATAACCTAACATGATTTTAATGTCACAACTTATAACCAAAAATTTAAAAAGTTTAACCAAATGTTTTCAACTTTTAAATAGTATGTTGCTCCCCCTCAACTCATACTCTCCCCCTTAACCTATACTTAACTCTTAACTTATATTTGAAACTTATCATTTCATACCAAATGATGACTTAGCAACTAAAATCTAAAATCATGTGCTTATTCTATCTCCCCCTTTATTTTGCAAATCATGCAAAAGATAGAACTATACAATGGTATCGTAAGTCATCATACCTAACTTGGCACGCAAGTTTTCAAACGTGGCTTGATTAAGGGGTTTGGTAAAGATATCAGCGATTTGGTGATCAGTTCTTATATGGTTTATCACTATGTCCTCATTTTGAACATGATCGCGAAGAAAGTGGTATCGCACCTCAATGTGTTTGGCCTTAGAATGAAGCACCGGATTCCCGGAAAGATTGATTGCACTTGTGCTATCGCAGAAAATTGGAATCTTTTTCATTTTAATGCCAAAATCACTAAGTTGCTGTTTAAGCCAAAGTATTTGGGTAGTACATAAACTCAAAGCAATATACTCGGCTTCAGTGGTAGAAAGAGCTACACTAGCTTGCTTTTTAGAAAACCAAGAGATCAAATTGGTTCCTATGAATTGACATGTGCCGCTAGTGGATTTTCTATCTAACTTGCAACCACCATAATCAGCATCACTATATGCGTGTAATTCCAACTTAGCGTTTCTATCATACCATAGTCCTAAGTGAGGTGTATGCTTAAGATATCTAAATATCTTTTTCACTGCATTGTAATGTGATACCTTAGGACAAGATTGAAACCTAGCACACATACACACACTAAACATGATATCAGGTCTTGATGCAGTTAAGTATAACAATGAGCCAATCATGGACCTATAGAGTGTGTCATCAAAAGGTTTACCATTTTCATCCTTATCAAGTTTGGTACTTACACTCATAGGGGTAGTTGTAGGTTTCAACTCTTCAAATCCAAACTTCTTAATCATATCATTGATATACTTAAGTTGGCTAATGTGAATTCCTTGAGGGGTTTGTTTGATTTGAAGTCCTAAGAAATAATTCAACTCTCCTACCATTGACATTTCAAACTCTGACTTCATACATTCTTCGAAGTCTTTTACTAAGGTAGGGTTAGTTGAACCAAAGATAATATCGTCTACATATATTTGAACTATCAACACATCATTTCCTTTTCTTCTTAGGAATAATGTGTTGTCTATGGTTCCCCTTTGATAATTATTTGCAATAAGAAAGTTTGCAAATCTATCATACCAAGCTCTTGGAGCTTGTTTCAAACCATATAAAGCTTTCTTAAGCTTGTAAACATGGTTAGGATTCTTTGGATCTTCGAATCCAGGGGGTTGTTTGACAAACACCTCTTCTTGGATGTATCCATTTAAGAATGCACTCTTGACATCCATTTGGAAGAGTTTAATGTTACTTAGACTTGCAATCGCAAGTAACAATCTAATTGCTTCTAGTCGTGCAACGGGTGCAAAGGTTTTTTCATAATCTATTCCTTCTTGTTGATTATAACCTTGTGCGACTAGTCTAGCCTTATTTCTTGTAATATTTCCTTGTTCATCCATTTTATTCCTAAAGACCCATTTAGTTCCTATGATAGACTTGTCTTCAGGTTTAGGTACTAAGTCCCATACGTTGTTCCTTGTGAATTGATTTAATTCCTCATGCATAGCATCTATCCATGATATGTCACCTAAGGCTTTCTTAACATTCTTAGGTTCTATGTGTGAGACTAAGCTATGTCCTTCAAGTTGACTTATGTTTCTACGTGTTCTAACCCCAACACTTGGATCCCCGATGATTAATTCTCTAGGGTGCCACCAATTCCTAGATTGACTAGGTTCACCCTCATCTTGTTCAAAAGTTTCATTAGTGTGAATGTTATCATATGTAATTGGATCATTAGTTGTATCATCTTCCAATTGCAAATTTTCTTGATTCATTTCATCTAAGGGTTCATGCATGTCTTGTTCAGGGGGAGTTGGTTCTAGATGATCAAGTACAGGCTCAAGTAATACTTCATCATCAAACATATTTTCAACATTTGTTTCTTGTTTATGTTGATGTTTATCACTAACTTCAAAGCATGCATTTTCATTGAATTTCACATGTATGGATTCAATTATTTTTCTAGATGCAGGATTATAACACCTATATGCTCTTGAGTTAGTTGAATATCCAACAAATATGCATTCAATAGACTTTTGTTCAAATTTATCTAGATTATCCTTAGTGTTTAGCACAAAACATTTACATCCAAATACTTTAAGATAATCTATTTTAGGTTGTCTATTGTTTAGCAATTCATAAGGCGTTTTATTTAATTTCTTTCTAATAGTGAGCCTATTTATAATATAACATGCACAGTTAACAGCTTCAGCCCATAAATACTTAGGTAATTTATTTTCACACAACATTGTCCTTGCAACTTCTTGAATCGTTCTATTTTTACGTTCAACAACTCCATTGAGTTGTGGTGTTCTAGGTGGTGAGAATTCATGTTTTATTCCATAAAGTTCACAAAATTTGATTACGTCTTTATTTTTAAATTCTCCACCTCTATCACTTCTAATTCTTTTGACATTTTCTTCGTAAATGTTTTCAAGTTGCTTGATAAGGGTTTCGATTGCTAATGGAGCATCGTCTTTGTGTGTTAAGAACAATGTCCATGTGTAGCGTGAGTAATCGTCTACTATGACACACACATAGTAGTGTCCACCTAGACTTCTTGTCCTACTTGGACCAAATAAGTCTAAGTGAAGCAATTCTAGTACATGACTAGTACTCACTTCATGTTTCGGTTTTAAGGTTTCTTTAATGTGTTTTCCCTTAATACATGTTTCACACATTTGAAAATTATCTAAGTCTAACTTAGGCATACCTCTAATTAAATTCTTTTTAGATAATTTCCTAATGGTTGAAATTCCTATATGGCCTAATCTTCTATGCCATAAATTCACATCTAAGTCATGTGATATTAGACACTTAACCTTAGCATTTAACATGTTATCTAAGGTAAGGGTATAAATATTTCCATCTCTATTTCCTTTTAAAACCGTTTCTCCTTTTTCATTTATTATATCACAAGAATTGGGAAGAAAGGAGACATTATAACCACAATCTATAAGTTGAGAAATACTAAGTAAATTATAAGAGAGATTGCTTACTAGCAACACATTTCGTATTTGAAATGTGTTTGGGTCCCCCGATTGTTCCTTTTCCAACAACTTTTCCTTTGTTGTTGTCAACGAATGTTACCTTTCCACCATCAATATGTTCAAGTTCGGTGAATAGATTGGGGTTGCCCGTCATATGCCTCGAACATCCACTATCTAAAAACCATTTGGTTTTTAGATTCTTTGACTTTGCCTCTTTCTTGCATTCCTTGCATTTTTCCTACAATGGAGACAAAGTTTTAGGTACCCTTTATTTGGGTCCTTGAATGTTAGGGGCATTATTCTTGTTTAGATAACCCTTAGGTATCCAAACTTGAATATACTTTCTAGGCACATTTTTAGCATGGTTAAAGTAAGAAGGATAAGCATATAGATGATTATTCCACATAAGTGAGGATGCATTGTTATACATGTTGCGCCATGGTTGATAATCATTATAGGATGACCGAATCTTATAATGTGTATAAGGCATGCGATTTTGTTTCTTATATGGTGCTCTATATGTATATTCATGTGTATTTCTATAAGACTTGTATGAGAGTTGCTTATGCTTAGGTTCATAAAAAGTTGGATGCATTTTATTTGGTCTAGTTGCATTTGTATACATGTAGGCATGATTTCTAGGTTGTCTAGATGCAAAATTTGGCCTAGATCTATGTTTATGCGTGTGCATATTGGTGGGTTTGTGTTGTATTTTTGCCTTGATATGAGTAGAAGAAGGTGTAGAAGAAGATGTAGCAGGCAAAGTTGATTTTGTATTATATGGCAACTTTGTACTAGATGAAACAAACTTAGTCTTTTCATTTACTTTTTCGTTTTCTTCTTTATAGCCTAGGCCGGTTTTATCATTGCCATACTTTTGTGATGAGATAAGTGTATCTAACATATTTGCACCCGATTTAAATTGTTCTATCATTTTTTCTAAGGTAAATTTAGAAGACTTAAGTTGCACTATTTCATTTTCACAATTTTCTAACTTGGATTTCAACATTTTATTTTCCATTTGTAACTTTTGTTCATCTTTCCTATATGATTCAATTTTGTTCTCTAAAGAATCAAGAGTATTAGTAGACTCTTGTTTAAGAGATTCTAGTTGATCGGAAAATTCCAAGTTGGACGTCTTCAACTTGTCATTTTCTTCAACTAGTTTCTTCTTTTCTTTAGAGAGCCTCTTACAGTGAGCATGCATTCGTAGGAATTCTTCATACATTTCATCAAATGTCATGTCACTATCAGAATCACTATCAGAAGAAGAACATACCTCGTTGGATACGAAGCACACTTGAGCTTCCTCAGTTTCGGATTCTGAGTCGGATGAGTCGCTCCATGTGCTCACCTTCATTGCTCGTTTCCCTTTTCTTGCCTTAGACTCCTTTGTCTTTGACGTTTGAGCTTCCTTGTCCTTGACTTGTTTATTATTGTTGTTTTTATTATTATTTTTCTTTGTCGGACAATCGTATGAAATATGTCCTTTTTGACCGCATTCATAACACTTTAATTCTTTATTATACCATTTGTTTGTGTTATTTTTCTTAGATTGAGAAAAAGAAGAAGAAGAAGAATTATGTTGTCTATTCCTATTTGGGCGTTTGAAAAACTTTCTAAGTTTTCTAGCAATCAATATCAAGTCATCGTCTAATTCAGTATCACTATTACTATCATCGTTATTAGCATGTGTTTCAGTTGTTTTGAAGGCTATTGACTTACTGGATGACTTAGACGATTCAGACTTTCGTTGGTTCAGTTTTACCTCATAGACTTTAAGAGACCCGATCAATTCATCCATCTTGGTGATTGACTTTGTCTCCTCGATTGCAGTCACCTTTGGATCCCATTCAGCAGGGAGACTTCGTAGCACCTTTTGAACCTTTTCATTGTTCGAAAATGACTTCCCTAAAGCTTCAAGGGCATTGAAAATATTAGTAATCCTCAAATCCATAGATGTTATGGATTCGTTTGGCAACATTTTGAAAGTCTCTAATTCAGTCATAAGCATGTTTATTTTTGACTCTTTAACACCACTAGTACCTTCATGCTTTAATACAAGTGATTTCCACATGTCGTGTGCACTTGTGCAATTTGACACATATCCTGCTTCAGAAGTTGTAAGTCCATTCAACAGTAATTGCATAGCTTTAGCATTCATGGACATTTTCTTTTTATCATCTGATGACCATTCACTTTTGTATTTTTCAACCTCTTGAGTTACTCCACTAACTTGTACAACTTTCATTGGAATGTACGGCCCATCTTCAACTATAGACCATAAATCGATGTCTATAGCCATTAAGAATAGCCTCATTCTTAGTTTCCAATGAACAAAATTATTGCCATCAAAAAGAGGAGGGCGTTGTGTGGACATACCTTCCAACTCACCTTTGTGAGAAACAATAGCCATAGTATGTACCTTTGATTTGAGACAAGCAGTATATTATGAATTGTTGTTTCTTGGCCTTGTATTGTTCATACGGTGTTGAATCTTGCTTCTTTTGAGTGGTGTTGGTCTGGCTCTGATACCAAATGTTGGACCGTGCACCTGCAATGAACACCACTAGAGGGGGGGGGGTGAATAGTGGTTAGCGGAAATTACACTACAACCCTTTGTTAAAATCCCCTTGAAAACAGAATCTGAGACCAACTCAGATTCAGAACCCGTTTTTCAAAAATTCACAAATAATTGTACACAACTCCAAAAATTATGAAACTTTCCAGAATTAAACTTCAATGAGTTAACAAGACTCTGTCCAAAAATCAGACAAAAATAAGATCGTTTGACCCTTCAAACAAATTAAAAGATTTAGATGGTCAATCTGGACAGAATTGGACAGAATGTTGCTGATTTTGAAAATAGTGTTTCTCTTTGAATACTCAACCAAAAAGGTTGATCTTTATATCAAAACACTCCTTAGGATGTGTAGATGAAGTTTCCAAAAGGACCTGACCTCAAACAATTCTTGAAAAATACAGAATTTAACTTTTCTCAAAACTGGTCAGATTGCAGCCAGATTGGAGCAGTTATCTTGCAAAGACTGAAAGACTAACTTTTACTTGCTCAAATCAAGTGATTCTTGTTGCAAATGAAAGCTAACAGTCTGAAGTATAACTCCACCAAAAATCACGAATTTTGAAAATGTTTAGCTATTTTTTCAAATTGTGTGAAGTTGGGTGAAAACTGCAGTCAAAAACGGGCAGAAAACAGAAATAAAGAAACAAGAGAAGAACACCGAGGATTTATCCTGGTTCGGTCAATGTGACCTACTCCAGTCCCAAGGAACACCTTTCCTTGGATTTCACTATGAAATGAACACCTTACAACAAGAGCCAAGCTTGATCCTTGGGTTATACACCAACCCTACTCAAGACTTGGATAATCACCTTCTAAGCAACACTTAGTTGCAATACCTCCAACACCTATTGATGTAGCCTTATAAAGATGGCTAATCAATCTTACAAATGAAGCTCAAGAGGCTTGTAGCTCACCAAAATATTAAGAACAACTTTGCTACAACAAAATACAACAACAAGAACAAGAAGATGAATATGAAAGCCATAGAATGCTTGTGAGCTTCAAGTGTGTTTCATCTTCTTCACCAATGCCTCTATTTATAGTGTGATTTGAGCCTTGTAGATAAGAATGCCAATGTGTCATCATCTTCATCATCAACTCCAAATGTCTTCTCATCATTGGTTGGCTTTGTACACTTGGCAAAATAAAACAACATGATTGGTCCACCTTGGCAAAATGATGTTGGCCGATTTTTTCCACCTTGGATAGTCTCATTTATCCTTTGCAAAATGTGGATAATAAGAAGAAGATAATGCACCAAAATAACCTCAAATCCTTGCTTGAGAATAGGCATGTGGACTTGAACATTTCAACTTGAAAAATTCAGCTCAAAAGTCTAGTAAGTAGCCGTTGGCTACTAAGTCCATTTTCCAAAATATAATTTGATTTTTTCTTAATAAAATAAGAAAGGATAATACCACCAAATTATCCCAAACTTCAAGCAACATAATAGGGCATGTGAGAGCTCCATTTGACTTCAAAAAATCTGCTGAAAAATACTCCAAGAAACCATATAGCCGTTGGCTATATTTAGAAAAAATCCAAGTTGGTAATTTTGCCAACTAGCTCCTTTTTGGTTGGTCCACTTGTCTCCAACTCATAAAATGAATACCACATCATGTCCACCTGATTAGTCACGTTTTTTCACATATATATAAGTGTAGCAACTCAGATTTTTGAAGAAGAAATAAATAGATAACACTTGACAAGATTATGTCAACGTGTAACACCGAAATTCCCCAATATTTCTTCTTATCTGTTGAGATCACTTCCACACCTTTGACACCTTTAATATCTCTGAATAATGATGATAAATGTTCTCTTATAACATATATAAGAGGGTCTTCGAGAAAAAATAGAATGTGACATCTCAAATCGTCACATATCCAGCTATAGTCAATAATATCATCGGTTGAGAGAATAAGATATAAGATCACCATATTATCTTCAAAATAATAATAACACAGCTCCAGAATGAAGATAATAATATACTCAAGAGATTCCTTGAGTGAAAATACCAAAAATACCCTTGGGGGTAAAATGACCAAAATACCCCTGGTGTAAGAAAACTCAAGAAATGACCCGGATGGTCATAAATAATCATGATATCAACTTTGTCATGATAAATAGTATAAGAATATGCTCTTGAAATATTTCCACCATATCATGTTCCTACAAAACTCAAAATACCAATTTTGCCCTTTTTGGTAAGTTGTAGAAACTTCCAAGGCATGTTAGTCACAGGACAATAATAATCACCAAAAACACATAATATTCACATAATGAACATGTATAAATCATACACAAATGAAAACAACCAATTCAGCACATTTTAGAAAATTATTTCAAAAAAAACTAAACATCAATATCATTTTTCTTCACTTATTCATCTTTTTCATTTATAACACCATATGTGACATGTAACACTTAAAATCATGACTTTGAAAATTATCCAAACATATTTTTCAACAGTCTGCATAAGGAGCTCCTAGCACTGCAGACAAGCCTAGTGGCCAAGGAACTCACACACTATGCACTTGCTGGAAAGGGGCTCTCTTGCCTTTGACAAGAATTGAACCCCTGACCTCCCTTTCGAGAACCTCTGTCCGAAACCAGTTGGGCTATGTCCTGGGGACGTGTAACATATTTAATTGATTTGGCATTATGTTGATTTAGCTGAGAATCTCTTTATGTCAATGTGCACGTACATCAATAACATTACCACATTGCTTTAGAGGTTCCTGTATATGACGGAGTATGGAGGGTCGGATGTACATAACTATACTCATGTGTTAGAAACACACATATGTTGTTTCCGATGATTCATAATGAAAATTGCATCTGTATCGATCTGTTACTTCACAATATAAAAACTGCAACTAATTTAGTGAATCATTTTGATTTATTTTATTATATACTAAAATCAAAAAAAAAATATGTAGTTGACTCTATTACAAATGGAAAATCAATGTGCACGTACGCATCTATTATTTTAGCTCTTGCTTTGGACGTCCTTTAAATATTGTCTTCCTACTACGTTGAATCTTCTCGTTTCACTTCATCTATTTCGACATGTGTAGAACTGTAAATGTCTCTATGTCTTTATAGATGATACCGTTTTCAAATGGCGACAGATATACGAGTAGATATGTATATGCATGTGTCTATATATGTATGTTATGTATACAAATAATTATATTTAGTTCTTTATTTGACCCGCTATTTTTTTCTTTTATTATCTTATTACTGAACTTTTTTACCTTATGTTTTTACTGCATCAGTTGTTTTACAGACATTTGAATTTAGACAATGATTTAGGGAAGAGTCACAAAGGTAAAACTAACGAGACAATAACGTCATAACACTGCAATTTGGTTTCAGCAGCTATCATTCCCACCACTAATAATTGGTAGTAAATGCATTTGCTACCAATCATCTTCTAGACTAAAGTTAATGAAGTTCTGGTTCATAGTATGCTGCAATCCAAGCCACATTCTTCCAAGGCAGGGACATTAGATTTTGGCAAGAAAGGATCAATCTTTATCCACAAAAGGGAAAAAACTGAAGCAATTAGTAGTGACCAGAGTACAATGATTGTAGGAGTTCTGTTCTGTAGACCAGCCAAACCATTCAAGAGAGGGTAGAGATGCACCAACACCCACAAAGCAAACAACAGCTTTGCAATCAAAGGCTCCCATGCACCAGAACCATCATTTACTGCAGTTGATACTCCAACAATTACTCCTATTACGGTTATCAACAGCAATGTAGTAGGGGGTATGAGGAGGGTAGTCCACTTGAATGCATAAACTTCTGATGTTTCCTCATGTTCTCTGGTTTTCGATGTCACAATCAAGTTAGAGTCTACTCCAGCTAGAACCTTCAGTAGACCTTGGAAGACAGCAAACAGATGCGCAGAAACGCCTTCTATTACCCAAAATTGTTCTTTTCTCCACCACTGATCAATGCTCACTCCGGTCCATCTCATTTCCATGACACTTGTTGCAAAAGCACAGATGAAAAGTGACAAATACCATAATCTTGCAGTGGTATTGATCTGCATTAACAGTTGATATCACTTTATGGTCATTGTGTTGGACTAGTAAAGTCAGAAGGATTTGACGTGCCTAGCCTGAATCGAATAAGCTAATTCATGATCACCAATATATGCATATACTAAACAGCAAGCAAATTTAGAACAAGGACTAGGTTCCCCTAAGGCTTTCAAATGCTATCGAACAATACTTGTTGAATATAAGCTTTCAAGCTATATTCAGAAAAATATTTTAGCATTGGAAGACCTTTGGAAAACCTGATCTCCACTGTTCCCAGCGTGCTTCCTGTTTGCAAATACATATGTTGGTGATTGTGAATTGGCTTGTTTGGTTAGGGCTAGATGCATCAGCATTCTTGAAGATAGTTGGTTATCTGTTCGTACCTCGGGAATGATGAACTTTCCAGACAGTAAGCACACTGCAGGTAGAGTGCAATATGCTACTAATGGTAATGATGTCAAAGGATAAACTGCAGCATTTATGTAAGATATCCGTTCTAGGAACTTCAGACCGCCTCCATAGCCATACCAAAGAGGGCAATGCCTGCTTAAGAAGATGTCCATTGAACCAAGTGCCATATGAAGCACCTGATGGAGGCGATCAGAGAGGTTGACGGGTGCTATTCCTTTAAATGCTGGCCTTTCAGGGTTACAATAGATTGATCGCCATCCGTGGCAATGCATTTTAAACCCTGTCAGAATGTCCTCAGTAACTGAGCCATAAATCCATCCAACCTGAATTAAAGTGAATATGTCAATGCACACTGATGAATAGGGAGCTAATAATACAAATACGCGGACAGTTGAAACATGAGATTGGGAGGCTCAGGGTGGGATTCAGGGGTTTACCTCCTTTCCCCATTCTGTTCTATCTTCATAGCCACAGGAAATTACATGGATGGCTTCTTTAAGTAAGGACCCAGGGTTAAATTCTTTGACATTCCTACCATTCTCTGATGTAGACACGGCAAATACAGGAGACGGTCCAAATCTCTTTTCTAGTCTGTTCTGAGGCCTGGGGACTTTAGTTTCAGTCTTATCACCTGCAAAGAAACCTTCATAATTGAGAAGCTTGCAAACAGGAGTCTGACACTAACATTGAAAAGTATTCTCATTTAAGGGCCTTGCTGAAGATCTCCTACCGCCAACAGTTACTCTGATTGTGGTCTGACAAAGAAAGTAAATTATTGTTCAATCCTTAATCTCCCAACCAGACCTAAGAAAAGGTACTATGTTCATGTAATGAAGGTAGACATTATTCGACACAGCCACAAGTCTGTACCTTCACCAGCCTCTTCAACATCCTGTAACAAGGGTACAACTGCCCTTGTCTCATCTTTGGAAGAAGTTTCCTGCTTCATCTCAGATTTTGACTTCTTAGCCTTCTTCTTCTTTTTACTAACAGAAAAGGAATACCCACAGCAGCACCATCTTTGACAGAAACTGTGTGTCCTCTTCATTGGTTTGTTTCGTTTAGGTGCATCATAACCATAAAGTGCCTTCCTCCTAAAAACACATCCTGTTCCAATGCATGTTGGTCCTTGTATGCCATCCAAACCTTTCATGTTGATCTGAATAATATGAAAGTCATATATTCGCGTCTCTCTCAAATTTTGTACAACATTTAACATGATTCAAGAAGTGACAATCAGATAACTTACATCAGAAAACAAGGTATTTCTGGTAGCATACGGATCTTTCCTGTCTATTCCGTCAAAACTCTGAGGAAATTGAACGTAGCAAACTTTTGTTCCCTGTAAGGGATCCATCATGAAGCACATTGCTTCTTTTAAAGCTTTGCTGTTATTGATGTAATGATCGCACTCCAGATTCAACAAATAAGTCGCGTTTGACAGCACTGTGGAAACTCTGACCTGGTATAAGTATAGATATACACATTCAATTATCACGATTTGAACACTCTCTAAGCACTCGTACACCTGAAGATACCTCAATTTTTCTTACCAAAGCATTCATTGCACCAGCCTTTTTGTGATGATTAAACCCTGGTTTCTTTTCTCTAGAAACATATACTAATCGCGGCAAGTAGTTTCCTTCAGTATCTTGTTCGCCATTCTTATCCAAGAAGACCTAATTAATGCCAAAAGAGTTATTTCAGCCGAAAATCCAGAACTCCCCAATAGGGAAATACAGAACCGATACCTGAATCATTCCAGGATGATCTTCGACATTATTTCCAGGCCATGGAGTCCCATCTTGCATCATCCAGCCTTCTTCTGGAACTTTTTGTGCCTTTGAAACCAAAGCATTAATCCGAACTTTAAATTCCTCGTACTCCCTCTGCGACCATTTAGCACAAAAATTATAAAGCCGACGACTTTATTGTTGTATACAGGAAGAAGCATAGTCTTGGGATATCCCAACACACACTGACTACCTTCATTGCTCTTCTTTCTCTTACGAAAGAAGGTAAAACCATGTCATTGAGATAATCAATCTTCTGGAAAAAGTACCATTCTGGTGCCCGGGGCTCAATGTTGAACTTCTTGCAGAAAGGTACCCACTTTTTAGCAAAATCTGATGTTTCTGATAGTACCTCAAATGTCAGAATATCTGCACCATCATCTGAGACATAACACGAGACCTTATCGACAGGATAATCCACTGCAAGAATGGACAGGACTGTGTTTGCAGTCACTAGAGGAGGTTCTTTCATTGGATCAACTGTGCTCACAAATATATCAACTGGAGAAAGCTGAGAAGGCTCGCCTTCTTTCTCATATCTGAAAAAGGGAAGTGAAAACTGCTCAGAAGGAAGTGAAACAGCAAGATAGAAAATAAGATGGTGGGGGATAAAGATAGATGAAAACCAACCTCAAGGACAACCTATCTAGATAAGTTTCCCTGTCTAACGGGAACCATTTTGGGAACTGGTCAAGAATCCATGAAACTGTGAACCAAATTTCACAAATAACAGATACAAGCCACAATCCAAAAGCCTTGTTGACGGGATGCATCAGCCGATAGTGCAAAAAGAATACAAGACCAACAAGACGAATGATGATTATCATTCGGTAGGGGTACGTTTTATTAGATGGAACGGGCAGCTTTCTGGACAGGGGCTGTCTTGCTTCGTCCATCCTGGTTAACAAGAAACAAACCACTCCAACATCAGCAATCCTTACAATTCTGCCTAGAATGTCGCAGTAGAATACTTGATTTCAGGATAGTTAAAATGATATCAGGTGACCCTGAAGTAGAATACTACATCATCAAGAAAGGATCATGGTATAGTGAGACCCTACAATGGCTGATCAAAGCATTCTCCAACTTCATCCCATTTCTGGCCCTCATTCTTTGGAATCCGCAGCTTCTCTTGCTTCTGTTTCCAAAGCTCCATTCTCTCCTTCCAAGCAACACTACCATATCCATATGCAGCCAAGTCCTTTGAAGGATCCAAGGACCTTCTAGATGCTACAATTTCAATAGTAAAATTTGAAAGCTAAGAAAAGGTATATGTTGGTGGTAACTTAAATCTGTAGTACTGATATATAGACATGGGAAAGTAAGGTAATTTCTTTTACCCTTTTTTTTGGTTACATAAAGGGAGGTTTTCACCTCATAAGTACTAACCAACTAACTTCTTTTACCTAAAGACAGTTAAAACAAGCCCAAATACCTGAGAGGACAGGATCAAAAAAGGGAACTATATTTCTTTTCTTTTCTCCACCATCTTCACTACCATGAAAAGTAACCAAAGACAGATCTGAGACATCCGTGTCAATCTGCAAGCAGATTAATTAAAGGGTCAAGAATGGATGAGTTCATTATCCTAGAAATCTTGTTGACAAATACTAAGAAGAGGAAAAAAAAAGATGCTACCATGTGACCATCATTATGAAAGGGAAGCTCATGTGACACCAGAGACAGGTTGCGAGAAGGAAGCCTATGTGCGTCGAAGGAGTCACTAGAGAACCTGTCATCGTGCCAAGGCTTTTCGAGTTTAGGGACATCAGTCCTTTTACCCAGAAAACTGAACTCGTTTTCCACATCATCAGCGTCTTCTTCTTCTTCGTCTCCCTGCACTCTAGCAAATCCTGCAGAGTGCCACTTAATCAATAAGGCGTGAAGTAAAAGTATATTTTATAATATGATAGTCATAGGCTCACCTTTGATGCAACAACTGGGATAAAGTACAAAAGCTAAGATAAAAACGTAAGTGTTTCTGTTTAATCTTTGTTTTAATACTGTGAAAATGAGCAGAGCCAAGGCAAAGTTGATATCTGTAAAACCATTGGAGCTCTTCTAGCTTGATCTGAGCACTCATTGTCATTGATATAGAACATCTCTTCGAAACTGCTTAGACATGGATATACTTTTGAATATTCAACTTCACTTGTGTAACTTCATGTGCATTTGTTGATTCCAGCATTCGGCAAGGTACCAAGTTATTTAAGCACAAACTATAGAATTGTTTCCTATCATACTCCTTCCATGAAATTAAAGAATTATACGTGACAAGGCAAAGTCTGATAGAATTATAGTTTTGGACTGCATATGCATATTCAACTAATGGAGGATTTGTGGAGTCCATTGAAACAAGCATGATTGGTGGTCTAACCCCAAAATTATCTTATGTTGCAATGCGTGAAATATCACTTGTGATGAAGGTTAGAATCCAGATGCATGGTAAACTTGCAAGCTGGAGGAAGAAAGGTACTAGAGAAGGTAAAGCTTACTTAGCATAGGGACCTATAGAGGTACAAGCTTCTGAAGAACAATCCCCTTCACTAAGAAACAACTTGACCATCTATATAAACTTCTCTAATTTACACAGTCAAATATAACTACATCTGATCCCTCCTGTTCATTTGTCCAATCAAGTAATCCTATTATTGCTCTCTTTAGCCATCAAACTTGTCAAAATCATTAGATTATAGATTATGGAACAACTGATCATATGACTAGTTACTCCAATATGGTATCTATTTGTCGTCCTTGTCTAAGAAAAGAAAAACAGGATTAATGATAGTTCATACTCAGCTTTTGTAGGATCTAGAACTATTAGACTTTCTAAACACATTGTCCTACAAGATGTTCTTCATGTTTTCAGATTCTATTGTAATATGTTATCTGTTAGTAAACTCACTCAGACACTGAACTATTCCCTTATGTTTGACCCTTCTCACTGCTTGTTTAAGGAAATAGCCTCAGAGAGTATGATTGACAGTGCTAGAGGTGTTGGTGGACTCTATATGTTGAGGATGATTCTCCTGCACAAGCAGATCTGGGCACTTGAAGGCTTCAATTATATCTTTAAGTTGAATAATGTAATGCTTTGGCATTCTAAATAAGGACATCCTGTTTTTTTATTTAAAGTATTTGAATCCCCGTCTTTTTTATAATAAAATTCTATCATTTTATAAGTGTGAAGTGTGTGAATTAGGTAAACATCATATGAGTGTTTTTCCTTCCAAACTATACAACGCATCCAAACCATTTTTCTCTAATTCATAGTGATGTGTGAAGACCTTTTAGTGTCTCAACTGTATTTGGAAAAAATAGTTCGTTAGCTTTGATCATTCTAGACTATCATGTGTTTATTTATTGAAAGACAAAGCAGAAGTCAATGAAAATGTACGACTTTCACAAAATGATTAAGACCCAGCTTTAAGAAGACTTTCAAGTAATCAAAACTGACAATGGAAGAAAATACTTTAATATCTTTGCGGGAAGTGAATCCAAAAGTACATACGTGGAGAACTAATTAGAGAACCCTTTATATTTGGCACTTCTTGTAGTTAGTAGGATATTATTTGATAGAAAGATATTTTAGAAAAATAGATTATTTTTTTTATTATTATAGAGATCTTATATGATCACTCTATAATAGCCTACTTTTACTCTTTAATAGAATGATGTAAATCCTATAAATGTAACCACATTGTATAATGAAAATTACCTTTCTTCACCATCTAAACTTACTACGAATCTACCCGGTAGTCACACACAACTCTCTAAAATACAAATATAAATTTATTTATATTTATATTTATAGCTGTACTTATATTGGACACGTCACCGATTTTTCTAAAAATTTCAAAATCTCCAGATAAATTCACGCGCCAGTATATAAATTCCAACAAGTTTATGACATTTCGAAATATATAAATCATATACATATCAGAAGATTATGTATACATACAATGTTATACATGCATGAATTAAGTTGATTGGGTTGTTACCTTTGATGCGTTTGAAGCGTGTCTTGCACCGAGGGCAAAGCTGGCTACCTTCCCGGCGCTCATAATCATAGCAAGTAGTGCAGATTGGGAAGCCACATTCATTGCATGCCACAAAGGGCTCTCCATCTACCCTCAAACCAATCTCATCTCCACATATCTGACATGATATTTGCCTCTCCACCTCCTCCGGCTGCCCATCTATCTGCAATATAGCAGTAGTACTCAATCACTAGCATCACCCCCCCCCCCCCCCCAAAAAAAATACATGCATAACCCCAACAGCTCCTTGCACGTTTGATCGTGCACGATCAAACGTTTAGGTGACTAGTTAAGGTTAGGAATATAACAATTGACTTTACACCACAAGAAATCATTCATTTACCGTTGGAAAGACAGTCGCAATTTTTGCAACTTAGCGACATTTCCGCGACCGTTCCGAAAACAGTCACAAATTTGCTTCCGTCTAAAAAACGGTCGTAAACGTGCGACTGTTTTCTAGTGACTGTTTTTGCGTCCGTCTCAAAGATGATCACAACTTTCAGACCGTCTCAAAAACGGTCTCAAATTTGCGACCGTTATGAAAGACGGTCATAACATAGCGACCGTTTTTGTGACTGTCCCGAAACCGGTAGCAAATTTGTGGCCATCTTAAAAACGGTCGCAAATTAGCAAAGATTTGATCATGAAAAAATTTTGATCTATAAGTAGTAGATATATATATACAACTTACAGAGTATTCATCAGAGTGGTGAATGACAACAAGCTCATCCCAGCGACCGGAGCTGGTTATCAATCCCTTATTCACCTTCATTTAATTCCAGAAATACCACATCAAGCAAGGAACTAAATAAGAATCTATGCCCATCAAATCAGATTATAACAAAAGGGAAGACATTTTTATGCAAAAGAAAGAGTCAAGTGGGGGGCTTCTGGAATGAAAATATGATCTTGTAGTACAAGGAAAAAAAAACAAAGATGGGGAAAGGATGGAGTCAAAAGGATATAATTTAGTTTCAAGAATAGGATTGAGGGGGGAGATTGGGAAAAGTTCCCAAATGATAGGAAACAAGAGCAAGAAGACAAGAAGTCGATGCAGATCATCAAAGTATCGAATGAGATTTGTCTGAATGGGATATTAAGGACGGATTCCCCAACTAATTTTGCCTCGTTCGTTTCGACCGTTGTTGCAGGACGGCTTTTTGTTCCATTTCGTATTCCTTCTCTCATAAAAGATATTCGCGGGAAAATTTACAATTGTAATATGGACGGCTTTGACTGAGTTTGGAGAAAAAAATGACATACCCATCCACTGGATCCATATGTTACCACTGTTGTTATGCCCCTGATTCATCCTTAACTGTACCTGCACTAGCTTCCAGCCTTGTAATATGGTAAATAATAGGGTGAGCGATAACGAATCGCTCAGCAAGTCTATCTGTCTACGTTCGTCATGTGGATCATGCATGGTGAACATTAAATGCAACATACAAGTAACATGAAATGCCACGTAATGTCATATAAATAACATAAAGCAGATAACTCATAACAATCAACTTATTGTAAACCAGTCGTAACATGAATAATGACATCATGTAACTTAACATGTACTAACAGGTAAGGTACTGCAACACGAACACATAGAACAAGCAACCCTGAAAGTACATTACGAAATAAATTGTTATAACTGTCGTGTTTCTTTTCTTATACTTAGTAGTCAGTTTCGCTTATTACGGCTATGTCCTTCATATATTGTACTGTCGTCTTTGGTTTACTAAAGGTCAGAACTTAGGTCTGATAGGCTGATACGGTAAACATGCCGTATGCTCATGTGCTGGAAAAACCATGCGTCCCTTCTAGAAATATCTGTCGTAAATCATCGTATAAAAACTGGTACAGCTGATTTGAATGCATAGCTATTTAACTTGAAAAGACAAATATAACTGTAACTGTAAAATAAGTGATGGCCATCCTACGTAAGAAAACAATATCATCGGTGACCGGAAAGATTCTTCAAATAGTCACATATACCACTGATACACTCATCGTAGGTATAACTATCTAATGGTGACTCGTACGACCGTTGATCTCAGGAGTCGCTCGCCTGATGAACATACGGCGCATAACGTATACTATGCCTCATAGAACCGGTCTCCCCGACCTCGGTGTCATGACAGCGCATCTCATCTGAACGTAACTATGCCCATTGTCCAACCCCAGTGGTACCATGCCGGCCTGCGCATATGAAATCGTCGAGGAGTCCAAGTCCGCTCACGAGGTACTCACGACTCATAACTGTAGACATAAGTTGTCTGTTGGAATCTTCTGTCCCGTTGATACGGTTTGTTACGTGAAGTCTATTCTTTCTGAAAAATCGTTTGAAAACATATTGTGACGTCATGCTATAAAATCACCTCTTTTCATTCATTTATTCCATTTAACTTGTTTCAAATACCTTATTTGAAACTATATTTTCACCGTAGAAAATACAAAAGGTCTTAAAAATTTGTACGTTATTTTTATACGATGTTTTAAACTAACTTTATTGCCGGAAAAATTCTGTTTTTGCGAAATTTAATTTTCTTGGTTATTTAACGTATTCGAAATTCCGTTTGACATTTTCTAATCTCACTAACCTATAGTATTTTCATCATTTCATTTTCTTAAGCCATAAAGTTAATGAAAATTGTTAACTTTGTCCTTGTATGAATTATGAGTGTACAAGTTGCACATATACATATATATACATATATATATTTACATGCACACATACACACAAAAGTTGTAGAAGGTCATACACACGGAGCCACACAAAGTGTCATTGCAAACTGGGCCTTTGGCTCAGTCGCTCAGATAGCACTGTACCTCTTGGAGCAACTCCTAACCCGAAGACCAACTGAGCTATGCCTTAAGGGCGACTTTGACTGAGTTTGGGGAGCCCCTGTTAATGTTAAAATCATCTGTCTTGAAAGACATTTTATTCTGCAATGTAAGTCAAAAGTAATTAGTGACTCGATAAGATGATATTTATATAATTACAAAAAAGATAGAATTGATTATTACAAAGAACGTGTATACATACATATATATATACATATATATACACACACACACACACACATATATATATATACATACATATATATATACATATATATATATACATATATATATATATATATATGTATATATATATATATGATTGGTTCAGAGTAATCCTTCATACTTACTTTGAAAATATTATAACATTTTTCATCCAATTAAGTGTATTAGTGATGTGATGCCTAGATGAGGAAAAAAAAGGAAGGTCACACTTTGTAAACAAGAGACATTTACCATTTTTTGTTTCTCATAATTTAGTAATTATACGTGAACTTATACATTTATTTATTTTGTAATACTTATACACTTATTTGATGATAAAAACTTAAGCATGAAGGTTTGGGAGGGTCGGCATATCTCTTCTAGACGAATTTGGTTCAACTTTGGAAATCAGAAAAGCAAAGGCATTTGAATATGTATGATTTTCCATTACAAAAAAAATTTATGATTTTGTCACAGAAATCCTATATGTTTACTAAAAAGGTGGACTGTTGGTCATTATTAAATTTTGTTAACGAATACAAGAATGAAGATAAATAAATTGGTCATTATTGTTGTCACAAAATAAAGAATAATTGTGTTTGTAATTTAATAAGTTAATCGAGATAATTGTTAAAGCGAAACCTTTTTTTTCCCTAAAACAAATTTGTTTGAAAAGACTCTCTCTTATGATACAAGTCAAAAAAGATCATAGAAGTTAACACTACAAAATAGTTAACTGCCAAAATATCATTCTTTTCCAAATAAATTCACCAAATAGTATCATCTTAAAATTAATTGACAAGATAACATCCTATTATTATGATTTTTGTTTAATATTTAAAGAAGAAATGATCAAAAATGTCTATTTCTCACCCGGTTTTACCATGTTTTTTATTATCACGTGTCGCCGGATTCTTTTCTCACTAAAAGGATCGAGACCCCTTTTCCCATTTTCCTGCCGTCTACCCTTCGTCTCTCTTCAGCAAGTGGATTCTCCTCCGTTCCCCCCCGCAATTACTAGTATGTTGATTCTTCCCTTTGTCTCTTCTGAAAAAGTTAATATGATATTGCTTCAATTTTATCTTTTTATTTTTTCTCTAAAGTAATAGGTTTGATGATCTACTGAATTAAAAGTTTCAGAAATCATGTTTTGGCTTGTGAGAGTTTAGTTCATTAAAGACGGTTTTCGTGATTCAATCATTATATTATTTTCTTTTTCTTGTTCATTGTCTTTTTTTTTCCCCTGAATCCAGTTGTAAAAATTGACTGCTACAATTGAAAGTCTAAGAAACAAGGAAGAAGTTAAAACAAATGAGGAATAGAGAATGGGAAGAATGTTTACACACAAGAATCGGGTACGAAGTCCGACTTGTACACCCGATTGAGGAAGAAGAAAATAATGCTAAATTACTATTCTACCCTAACTAACTGTCATCACATAAACTGAATACAAAGGGTAAAACTGTCATTTCAAACTTTTAAAACTCTTCCGCCAACACTTCTTCTTCTCCGGCTGTACCTTCCTTTTCCGACGTGATCATACCTCCAAAAACTTCGGGATTCTCACGTGACGCTCATCACACTGCCTCAGCACGGATTACCATATCACTCTCTCGTCTGTTGGATAAATATTAGACGTAATGTTTATCTTTAAGATTTATCCCGTGATTTATTAATTTAAATCACATATAGTGTGGATCACCATGTCATCTTATCTCCTAGACTTGTATTTGACTACAACTCCTTGGTGGTAAGGGATTATCACCATACAGTAGAGTTTGTGATGGTACGGACTCTAATCAAGACAGGATTAGGGGGTCCCTAGCCTAGCCTATAAATAAGAGCCTATGGTTGTCCATCAAACCATCTCATTCAAGCCAAGAGGAACAAGGCTAGAAGACTACCCTAAGGACTACATCAACGAGAAGAAGGCTTCTACAAACGACAATGGCCGGAGGTAACCTTTCTGCTTCCGCTATTTATTTTGGCCTAACAATTGGTATCAGAGCCACCTCTAACCATATCGTTTGTATTTAGAAAACTTTCTTCCGTACCCTTTAATGTAATTTAATCGTTCAAAGGTTACGGGATTATATTTTTCGAGGCCTTCAGTATTCAATTGGTTGTATCGTTATCCTGCTGAAATTGCTATAGTCGATTATGTTTTCTCGAAGTAGGAACACGGATTAATGCTGTTTGTCAATATCCCTTAAGACCTTTTGGTTTCAGATCATGAATTATACGCATTCGGAAAGCGAGAACGAGTTTGTCGTGAACCTTCGTGCGAAGCCTTTTCTTTCTCAATCTGGTTCTTCCAAGAGGGGGAAAAAGAGGGCAAGAAAACATTGATCATTTTGATTAACGTTGCTTAACAAATAGAAAGTTTCTAAAACCCGGAATCAGCCTAAGAATCTTGAGGTTTTGCAAGATTGCTTGATAATATCAAGGAATTGAAAGTTTTTTCTTGCAAATTTGTCTTAGTTGGGGCTAGGAAGAACGGCGATGTTTTTCTCCGGTGATCCGTCGTCTCGGAAGCGAGTAGATTTAGGAGGACTTCATTGGTTAAAACTCTCAATTAATTGTCTGGGTGAGCCATAAGCATCTCGATGTGCTGGATGGTCAAAAGGGTGTACCTTTAGGTGTTAATTCTGAGTAAATGTTCGAATTGGGCGAAAATTTCTGAAGTTTCCGGCGATTATGTTATTCAAGCGTATTTGTTTAGACTTGTTTTACAAGCCTGTTTTTTCGTTATTGCTGTTTTTCGGCATTTACTCGGGATTTTGGAATTGAAAAGATGTTCTTGATGACTAAGCTGAGGTCTTCCTGTAGGTTTTCCAAAGATATGATTTAAGTAACTTCTGTTAAAAAAAAAAAAAAAAAAACCCCAAAACTTATTTAGTATTTCTCGCTTCAATTACAATAATTGAAATACCTAGTCATTGGTACATCAGAATGGTAACTATATAGGGATGTGCAGTATTTATATATTCGGTCATCACAATCAATTTGTTTTCTTTTTAGTATGATCACTATACATGCGGTGACCGTATCCTAGTTTATCTCCATATGTTTTTCTCCTCGTGTGATTTTATCTGTTGAGAATTGTGAGGTTATCTATTTGAGAAAATTTGTGGCAAATGCAAAAGGTGAACTATTGAAAGTGTGATAAATACACCGTACACGTAATTTCTGTCTAGAAAGTCGGTACTTAAGCGGGACCGTTGTGACCCCACCGCACGGCCTGGGACTTTACGTGGAATGGTAATACCTGTCTAGGAAATTGATTCATGATCTTTCCTGGGGTATTGCTGAATCGGTTCACTTCACATTTTCATTATGATTTCATCCTTGTTGATGTCATATAAAGGATGTTTTAAAGTTGATGACATATAAAGAATTATTTTCTTAATTTTAAGATTAGCCACAGCATCTTAAAATTGTACGGTGTGAAGAAAATAAAATGTCATCATAACTATTGTTTTGATTAATAAGGTAATCACTCTACCCCACAGGGAAGTGGTTGCTTTATTGATCAAGAAAATTAAACATATAAATTTCCTATGCCCACAGGTACGGAAATATTTTGGTTGTTTAATTTTCATATCGTTTTTTAAAGAATAACTATATAAATATGTTGATGGCACATAAAGAATTATTTTCTTAATTTTAAGATTAGCCACAGCATCTTAAAATTATAAGGTATAAAGAAAATAAAATGTCATCAAACATATGGTTTTGATTAATAAGGTAGTCACTCTGCCCCACAGGGAAGTGGTTATTTTATTGATCAAGAAAATTAAACATAAACATTTCCTATGCCCACAGGTACGGAAATATTTTTGGTTGTTTAATTTTCATACCGTTTTGAGTATATTCTATGCATTAGTGCGACCTCTACCCACAGGAAGGTTTAGAATATACTATTTGAATTAACTTGATTAATTCATTCTGGTTATATATGTTCATAGCATGATATGTGTTTCTTTGGTCATGTAGTTATTCCCACTACTGCTTTATTTGATTCTACTAAAACTCCAATGTTGACTGGTGACAATTTTACTGAATGGAAGGATAATATCCTTTTGACGTTGGGGTGTATGGACCTAGACCTGGCAATCCGTGAGGAAAAACCACCAAATCTCACGGAATCAAGTACGCCATCTGAGAGGTCTAGTTACGAACGCTGGGAGCGATCTAATCGCCTCAGCATGATGCTCATCAAGTCTCGTATAAGTCCAAGCATTAGGGGTTCTATCCCTAATCTTGATAATGTCAAAGCTTACATGAAAGCCATTGATGATCAATTTGTAAGCTCTGACAAGGCGGTAGCCAGCACCCTTATGAAGTGGCTTTCAAACATGACCCATGACAGAAGCCGTGGTGTGCGCGAGCACATCATGGAGATGAGGGACATTGTTGCTAAATTAAGCTCCCTAAAGGTTGAAATCTCGGAGTCATTCCTGGTGCATTTCATACTCAACTCTCTCCCTTCGGAGTTTACTCCATTTAAGATCTCATACAACACACATAAAGAAAACTGGTCAATTAATGAACTTCTGACCATGTGTGTTCAAGAGGAGCAGAGGTTGAAGAAGGAGTCCATTGAGTCTGTGCATCTTGCGACTCATTTTAAGAGAAATGCAAAGAAGGGCAAAGGTGTTCCAATGAAGAAAACCGGCAATAAAGACACATGTCGGTTTTGTAAGAAAAAGGGACACTGGAAGAAAGATTGCCTGAAATACAAGGGATGGCTGGAGAAGAAAGGTAATTTTTTCCTTTGTGTGTCATGAATCTAATTTTACTGAGGTTTCTGATAATACATGGTGGATTGATTGTGGTTCTACAATTCACATTGCGTAAACCATGCAGGGCTTCCTAAACCTGAGGAAGCCAAATGAAAGTGAGCAATGCATCTATTCTGAAAAACCGGATGCGCTCTGCTGTTGAAGGAGTGAGATCTTATAGGCTCATTTTGAAAACTATTTCAACTTGAGTTAGATCCCATTTACGATTATACTCTTTTAACAGAAACTGGTACAAAGCGTTGTATTATCAATGAGAACTCATCAAGTCTTTGGCATAAAAGATTGGGACATATCTCAATCGCAAGAATGAAAAGATTGGTGAATGAAGGAGTTTTACAAACTCTAGACTTCACTGATTTAGGTACTTGTGTGGGATGCATAAAAGGCAAGCAAACCAACAAGACCATTAAGGGTGCCAAAAGAAGTTCTCAACCTCTTGAAATCATACACACGGATATCTGTGGACCTTTTCATACACCTTGCTTGAATGGTCAGAAATACTTTATTTCATTTATCGACGACTATTCAAGGTTCATGTATCTCTATCTTCTATTTGAAAGAATCTGAAGCACTTGATGCGTTCAAAATCTTCAAATTAGAAGTAGAGAAACAAAAGGAGAAGACAATCAAAATTGTCCGATCTGATAGAGGTGGTGAATATTATGGACGTTACACAGAGAAGGGGCAAATGATTGGTCCATTTGCCGAATTCCTTCAAAAGGAGGGTATTGTTGCTCAATACACCATGCCTGACACACCACAACAAAATGGTGTTGCTGAAAGAAGGAATCGGACTCTTATGGACATGGTCAGGAGCATGATTAGCATAACGAATTTACCTATATCCTTTTGGAGTGAGGCTCTAAAAACCGCTGTGTATGTTTTAAATAGGGTTCCATCTAAGGCCGTTCCTAAAACACCTTTCGAGTTGTGGAATAGTTGGAAACCAAGTTTAAAACATTTACACATATGGGGTTGTCCAGTTGAAGTTAGGGTATACAACCCAAGCATAAAGAAACTGGATGAACGAACGAAAAGCGGTTATTTTATAGGATATGCAGTCAACTCCAAAGGATATAGATTTTACTGTCCCTCACATACTCCAAAATGGTTGAAGCTAGAAATGTTGAGTTTCTAGAGGATCATGAAGTCAGTGGGAGTGATTCGAATAGACAACTCAATTTTGAGGAAGTAAGGGATACATATGTTGTACCTTTATATGTAGACAATTCGGTTGCTATTCATCGTAATGAAGAGCCACCAATTGTACAACCTCAAATTGAAGAATCACATCAAGAACAAACCGAACCCACTAATCCCACATCTACTGAACCAGTGGGAGTACGAAGATCCTCAAGAATTAAAAGACCAACAATTTCTAGCGATTATGTTGTATATCTTCAAGAGTCCGATTATGACATTGGACTAAATCATGACCCTATCTCGTTTTCACAAGCCATGAATTGTGACAAATCGTCACTATGGTACGATGCCATGAAAGAGGAGATGGAATCAATGGCTAAAAACAAGGTCTGGGAACTCGTTCCATTACCAACCCGAGCCTCTATGATGGGATGCAAATGGGTCTTTAAGACCAAAAGAGACTCGTTTGGTAACATTGAACGATATAAAGCCAGACTTGTAGCCAAAGGTTTCACTCAGAAAGAAGGCATTGATTACCATGAAACCTTCTCTCCAGTCTCAAAGAAGGATTCATTTCGTATAATCATGGCATTAGTAGCTCATTTTGATCTCGAGCTACATCAGATGGATGTGAAAACTGCGTTTTTGAATGGGGCTCTTGATAAAGAGGTATACATGCGTCAACCTGAAGGCTTTGTCAATTCTGATAATGATCAACTGTTTTGCAAATTGAATAAATCCGTATATGGGCTTAAACAGGCTTCACGTCAATGGAACATCAGGTTTCATGAGGTAATCTCTTCATTCGGTTTCGTAGAGAACATTGTTGATCAATGTATATACCTCAAGACGAGTGGGAGCAAATACATTTTCTTAGTCCTATATGTGGATGATATTCTACTAGCAAGCAGTGATCTTGGGTTATTGCATGAGACTAAGCGATTTCTCGCTTTGAACTTTGATATGAAGGATATGAGTGAAGCCTCTTATGTCCTTGGCATAGAGATTCACAGAGATAGAACAAGTAAAGTACTTGGTCTTTCTCAGGAGGCCTACATCATCAAAGTACTTGAGAAATTTGCTATGCAGAATTGTGTGTCACCTATTGTCAATGGAGGCTGAGACCATTGCATGCTATGAAGCTACGTCACAGGCCTTATGGATGAGAAAGTTCCTCAGTGGTCTAAAAGGTTGTCGATATTGTTAATAGACCCATAAAGATTTTCTGCGACAATTCAGCTGCTGTGTTCTTTACGAAAAATAATAAAGGTGGGAGTCGCAGTAAACATATCGACATAAAGTATTTGAAGGTCAGAGATCATGTTAGACAAGGAGAAATAAAAATTGAACACATTAGTACGGAGTCAATGATTGCTGATCCTATGACTAAAGAATTACCGGTTAAAGTTTACAGGGATCATGCTACTAATATGGGACTTCTTAGTTCTCCTTGTACTTTGATCTTATTTTGTCTAGACATTTGTTGACTTTGAATATGCGCAATTAAAGTTGTAGGATCTATTTGATCCATGGACGAGGACCCATTTTGAGATGATTTATAGTAAATCATTCATTTTGTTTGATTGTTTGTATAATGCATGGTAATACTTGGAAGGGAGTGCTCGTTGTTTAATCTAAGAGCGCAACCGCCTTGATTCGTATGTGTTATATTTTCGATCGAGGTAGTCAAGTTGTTCGAGTGACATTTTTGTTTTGGCCAAGTTACTTAGTCACTTGTGTAGCGTTGTCTAGTGTTGACATTTGATCCAAGTGGGAGAATGTTGGATAAATATTAGACGTAATGTTTATCTTTAAGATTTATCCCGTGATTTATTAATTTAAATCACATATAGTGTGGATCACCATGTCATCTTATCTCCTAGACTTGTATTTGACTACAACTCCTTGGTGGTAAGGGATTATCACCATACAGTAGAGTTTGTGATGGTACGGACTCTAATCAAGACAGGATTAGGGGGTCCCTAGCCTAGCCTATAAATAAGAGCCTATGGTTGTCCATCAAACCATCTCATTCAAGCCAAGAGGAACAAGGCTAGAAGACTACCCTAAGGACTACATCAACGAGAAGAAGGCTTCTACAAACGACAATGGCCGGAGGTAACCTTTCTGCTTCCGCTATTTATTTTGGCCTAACATCGTCTTCATGACTATTAATTCACCATTTGATCCGACGCTAACCGTTCAATCAATACTACTCTTCACAGATTGTGATTCTTCTTGTTTCTTTTTTAACATCCGCTGTAACACCAGCCGTCACAGATATTTCGTTTTTTCCGTTTGCCTCACTTTGCATATCTCAAAAGCACATATATTTCATTATTTCTCATCCGGAAGCACATATATTTTCTTTCTTTTATGTTTCTGCATATTTGTATTTTTATTTAATTGATGCACGTTAAATCATCATGTAACTTAATGATTATTGACCATAAGAGAGTACGTGGCTAGTAGAATGGACTTCTACTGACATTGATGAATGATTTGGAAGCTGGACGTTCTCGGTGTATTAGTTTCCAGCGTTTACGTAGGGCCTGGAGGGCTATTGGCATCGAGTAATCATTAGTTTTCACAGTGATTATATTTATTTTTATCTACGTTCATTTGATGATACGTTTTTGGGGCTTATTGGGCCAGCTCAGCGTCGTTCTTGGTCTAGAATGAAGGATCGTCACCTGAAAAAACTACATTGAAACTTCACAAAACTCTTATTTTGATTTCAAATTAGTGACGCGTGGAGCTGTCTGATGATGCAATATTGCATATTATCATGACTTTTTATAATTCATGCATTTAGTATAGTTTGTGAATAGCAAAATAAAGTAGATATTGATCCCAAATATTATGACTTTTATGATGTTTAGGCTGCTTCATAAACACATTAGCTTAGTAAGTAGATATCCTTTTATTTTGACAAAGGGTTCAAGAGCAATTGATTAATATGTTCTGACACTGTGTTTATGCTGAAATTTAACAAAGCATAGCATAGCAGTTAAAGAGTTGGACATGAGTATGTAGACAGATTGTATCAACGTACAGCATGAAAAAAGACTTCCTTTTTCCATTTTCTTTGGTGGGTTCTTCCAGAAAATTGCAGGTAATAATTCTTTGTTATACCAAAATAATTTTCAATATTGTGTAGTTTTCGGGTTCTTCATATGCTGAAGTTATGATATCACCTCAGAACGTGTTCATAAGGGTGCAAAAGTTGTTAGCTTTATTACTTATAATTATTGATTAAAGTTTCATGAACTTAGGACAAAATTTAGACTTTTCTTTTGCTCAAATAGATGTTGATCAGGTACTTTCTATTTCTATTTCCAGTAGAGTTCAGGACACACACTTTTTTAACTTTGATATATGATGGAATAAAACAAAATGACTCACTAAATTAGTTGCGCTTCTTATATTGTCAAGTATCAGTTGATCGACACAGCTTGACGCTCATTACGGGTCATCGAGAAACAACCTCTTTGTGTTTCTAACATATGAGTATGATTGCGTACATCCGATACCCTATACCTCGCCATAGACAGGAGCCTCTAAGGCAATGAGGTAATGTTGTTGTTGTAGATGTTGATCAGGATTTTTTGACTGCTTACTTTCAAATATAGAGTTTTGCTGAGAGTAAATTAACAGTCAAAATTGAAGTGGCTTTGGTGCTTTTGGGGTCTGGATTTGGGATTTCTGGGCCAAGTATCGAAATCAACATGTTAGTTTTAATAATTTAAGGAATCAACAAATCAAGGGCTGGAGGAACACCATCATTTTTATTTGTTTGAAGATTACGCCAAACTGTATCAATCATATGTGTTGATATATAAGGTAACAGGGTAACTAGTTTAAAGAGAGTTTAATCGGTGAAGTTCAAATATTAATACAATAGTATAAGCACAGAATAAATCTAGTTTTTTTTTATTTTTTATTTTGGTCTAATTAGCAGGTTGCTGGTTCAATCATCAATTGTTAGCGGTATAATGTTGCTCTAATAGAAGTCAACCAGGTTATAATGCTTAGCTATTCGTCTATATCCGTTAAAAGAACCTGAGATGGAAAAGAAACGTTAGAGATCTAGGGCGCTGCTCCGGAGAAACCCTCCGACGCTCAAGTCAGTTATAGGATATTCTTAAGCATTTTATGCTGGAATAAAGGTTTAGAATAAACCTGGTTCAAGATCTCTTTGAGAATAAGGCTATTTGAGGTCAGCCCAGATGTGTAATGAGAATTCTCTCTTTTAGAGTTAGGAAAATGTAGTTAAGTTGACTGAAGTTGGCCCCCCCTACGTTTCATCTGGAAAGAGGCATTTTATAGGCGTTTGATGAGGTCTTTCCCTCTACCCAATGATGGGATTGTGATGTGTGTGAGATGGCGGTCTTGTCTGGTGCAGAGGCGCAGTCCGATGAGACAAGTGCCTGCGAGGGTGGCTGTGTCAGTAGCTGCATCTACAATGTGTAGACCGACCAACAATGATGATTATGTACTTAGTCAAGCGCTGCTTGACACCTGGCAAAAGCTTGCCGAAATGTAGAAGTAAGACATTGTCCTGCACTAATTTGGCTGAGGTGATGTGGAGTATACTCCTTTTTAGGTAAAAGCCGAGGCTGGAGCTTGGGGCCGAAGTGAAACCATTAGCAATATTTGCTTAGTATTTCCAATAAGAAGTGGGTGCTCTTGGCAAAACAATATCTTGATGAGCTGAAGCGTGGTATGGCCGAGCAGAGGTGCATTCTTGCCGAACTGAAGGAGTCAAATCTCTTAAACCTGGATTTACCGTTGACTGTTTGTTGCCTAACAGAGGGATATTTTTGGCTTATCAATCAAGTTCATAGGATAAAGTATTGCTCTTCAGTTCCAGGTTTGATTGTATGTCTAGTGCAACAATCGAAGGAAAGAAAATGTTCCATTGTTTTCTTTAGTGCATTAAAAATAAATATATTCATAACACTTCATGATGGGAATCAGTATTCGAATTTTATTTCTTTCTCTATGTAGGTCACGGGTCAGTAAGTGTGGCATGAAAAAAAAAATTATAAAAAGAAACAAACAAATATGCTTAAGCAACAAGCCGGCTAAACCAACTTCTTGCAGGGCTGGGATTCCAGTCAATTAATAGTTACTTGTACACGTGGCAACGCGTGATTGGAGGCCTCATTTTTTACCTCATTTCTTGCCTCATGTGATCCCAACCGAAGTGGCGGTTGGGATCACATGAGGTAAGAAATGAGGTATAAAATGAGGTCTCCAATCACAGGTTGCCACGTGTACAAAAGTGGAAGAAGTTTAAATTTTTTTTGTTTTTAAAAAATAGTTACTTGTACACGTGGCAGCGCTTGATTGGAAGCCTCATTTTTTACCTCATTTCTTACCTTATGTGATCCCAACCGAGTAAGTGGAGATATATTTGGAATATGAAGGGACGTGCACGATTTAATCTATTTCTCTTACGTCATCCTTCCTTCAGTTGAGGCATTTAGATGATGATGTGTGTATGATTAGTGGTCACTCGGTGGATGATACTATGCATGCTCTCCGAAAATGTTTCTGGACGAAACAAGTTTGGAGTACACTAGTCTGTAGTGACGCCTTGGTATTGTTTCTCCAGTCGGCAATCCCACGCGATTGGATGTTCATGAAACATTAAGAATCTTGGCAAAAATTCCTCTATTATAGTCGACCGGCGATATATTTTTTTGGAAGGATGTGTTTAGCATATAGTACTGACAAAATCAAATTACACATGACTGTATTTTTCAATTGCCGGCCTCAGACTATGTTTATGACGATATATTGAGGCGAGCTAGTCTCTTAGATTATGTACATACATCTAGATTTGATACAGTAGAAGATGATTAGTTTTCCAGCGATGATTAGAAATTCTTTGTACATTTGACATATTTATGAATAAAGATCCTATAATCGTGTGATCTTTTTCAACGCTGAATAAGGTTGCAAATTGAGCCATTTGTTTGACTTCAACGTTGAGCAACAGAATACCAAGTTGAAAACTTAATGCTACTTAATACAAATTAAATGTTGAGGAAAATCAGGCGTCTCGTCATAATCAATTCACAACAACAATGTGGATGACTGCCATACCATTATCTGATTGCACACTTGCGATAAATTAGCCATCCTATCGCAATCTCTTTTTGTGTGACTCATTTTCATTTGTCTATCTCACGTTCAAAAAAACTGGGCAAACAAATTTACAAATTTGTAGCCTGTATGTCATAGCTCAGCTGGTTCCAAAAGGACAAATTTACTACAAGATGTAAGGTTCGAGTCGCAGTGTGAGGGTAACATTCTCAAGATTGGAGTCTTGAGGGTGGACTTCTTGTAGGTCTGTGGCCACTGTGCCTCCTCCTTAGCAGACCGCTGAGTATCTGATTTACATCTTCCCAGCTACCTCGTCGGGCCGGAATGTGGAGGGCCTTTGAGTTGGGGAAATAACCTTTTTGCTACAATTTAGAGAGAGGTATTTTTTCTTTGGGAAAAGTATGCAAGAGACATTGACACGTTTTGGTCACTAAAATATCTTTTTTATAATGTCATGACGATTCACCTTTTGAAAAGCATGACTCTTGTCCAAATTTAAAAAACCATAATGCATTAGTTTTCCGAGTTAATTGCACCTGGTATCCATTGTTTTCCACAAAGTTTTAAGTAGCATCCAATGTTTCATGAAACACACTTGGCATCCAGACTTATAGGGTTAATAGACACCTGGCATCCAGATGACCGGCTGGACGACCTTTGACCGCTGAAATCGACCTTTGACCGGACCTAACCCTACTTTTAACCTGACTTTAACCACAGTTTACAATTAATAAAATAATAAAGTCAAAATAAATTAAAAGTTTAATAAAAAATAATTCAAAAATCAATAAAAAAACCTACACCCCACCTCATCCCCACCCCTTTCATCTTGTTCCTTTCTTCCCCTTTCATCTTCTTCCCCTTTTCCTTCTTCCCCTTTCATCTTCTGACCCCACAATTTGTACAAACTTGAGCAACCTGAAGGATAAAAAGGGCAAGTAAGTGAATCGCAGAGTCATAGAAAATAAGACGGCCGGACAAAATGAAGGTGAAGAGATACGCACCGGCTGAAGAGCTTTGCTGGATTCTGGAATTGGTTTGCTGGGTTCAGGAACTGCTCTGCTGGATTCTTGAACAGGTTTTGTGGGTTGTGGAATAGCTCTGCTGGTTTCTGCAAATTTGCTGGATTTCTTCTTCCTGTGAAATTTCTGCAAATTTGCTGGATTTTGCATCATCACAAAGGTAGATGAACTGTGTAAAATTCCAACTCTACGAATGCCTATTTGATAAATTTATAAAAATTACACAAGCATGGGCTTCTGTATTTCAAAGCCGGGAAGTTCTATGCCAAGATTCCATTAGTAAACAACTAAGCTGCTTCAGGACTTGTATAATGATAAACTTGTAGAACCATGAGCTAGATTCAACCCTTTTATTAAGATCATGCTTGGTGAATATTTCGGATTGCTGTGGTTATGCTCCTGCAATCTAAAAACGAAAGAAGAAAACGAAAAAGGAGGAAGAGAAAGATGATTGAAAGAAAGTGGAATTAACCATGGTTTGAAAATTTTGGGCCCCAAGTGGGAGAAAAGTGAAAAATAAAAGGAAAATTGCTAAAAACCGCCTATAGCAGGTGCTTTCCCGGTTGCAGGATGCCAGATGTCTATTAACCCTATAAGTCTGGATGCCAAGTGTGTTTCATGAAACATTGGATGCTACTTAAAACTTCGTGGAAAACAATGGATACCAGGTGCAATTAACCCTTAGTTTTCCCATGTAACATAATGCTCTAGTTTTCTATGAATTCGTTATTAAGTAGGAAGACAACAATTATTCATAATCACAAGTCAAAACTTGTGCATTATACTTATGGCGCTCTAAATTTTCAGCTTCCTCTAATTGTCTCGTATCAGCTGACTTTCGGTTAATAATCAAAAGTCAACTGCATGTAAGAGAAAAAAAAATTAAATCCAATGCCCATATCTTCACTCATTAGGCAGGTCATGTTAAGGAAGTATCACGAGTCAACTTCTCAAATCATTAGTTGAAAAGCATTTCCCTTTTTTCCCGGGAAAATAGAACTTTTATTCAACAACCATATGAAAATCTATACATCACATCCTATATAAAGAACATGTGTCCTAACTGTACGCAGGTCATTCCCCCAAGCTATACAAATATCCTTCTTCAAATAGATATTTGTTTCGTTGTGTCCAGGTCATGTGAAACATCTCACGAAAGATATATGGTCATCGATCACCATCAGATGCAGATGTGGCTCGAAGATACAATTTGGAGGATGAAAAGGTATATTGTAACAAACAGCTCAGCCAAATAACAAATCGTAAGACCATATAAAATAAGGGTAACAAAACACCATACAACAAACACATATTTACAAGACGATCTTTCGATTTGCATCCTTCGTAAAACCTGGTAAATAAGATAACGAAATCCTTGAGATGGCATTCAACATGTGACAAGACACAGGATGTTAATTATGATGTTGAATGGTGACTATATCTGGTGTGTCTATGTGTTCCAAACACAACAGAATTGGTGGATTCTATAATAATAAAATTTTAGTCCCACCACACCTTTTTTTTTGTGTTTAAGACATACAACACACCATATCTTAACTACTTTGGGAGGCCCTTGAATATCCTGATTGGATACCTTGATCCTTTGATTATAACTGATCATTAATTACTGAAAATTTTTTAATATTTAGTCATACGCAAATGAAATATTGATAATCATTACTTCTTTCATTAATTGTTTTAAGTTGATACAATAACTCCATTCATATATTTATTAGTTCATACTTATATACATATATATATGTATATATAATGAATTAGCCAAATTATGGGTAGAGCCTAGCGTATAACGAAGCGAGTATATTGTCAAAATTGCTCTAAAGAATTAACTTGAGGTCCATCCAAACAAGATGTGGTCATGTTTGTAGTATTATCCCTCTGCGGCTACTTTTCCGACCTCTACGCTAATGCTGCTTCATAACGGTGAAAAAAACCAAGAGGGGAGGAGAGGATACCCCCAAGATACCGGAGATTATAGAGGAAATCCTCGTTTTCAGCGGTTTTTCTGCCTCAAATTTACGCAGTCACTATGCTGCTTCGTTTTTAATAATTGATGGACCAAGTTATCTTTCTTACCATAGATAACTTCGTCTATCAAATATTCTTTACCGTCAAATTTATAGTATATTAATAAATAAACGACTAATGAATACATATCTTTTTTTTTATAGATACACATTCTTGTTATTTTTACACAATCGGTTTCATCACATCATTTATTATTGACCATTGATCTAACAAGAAGATATACATTACTCATTTTTCTAAGTAAATTTACTTAATAAAAAAGGAAAGTTGATTTACATAGTGGAAATTAAAATAAGAATCAATATGGAAATGAAAACCAGAAAACGTCATTACCTATGTAACGAGGCAAACGAGTATATTACTGACCAAAGACACTTTTTCTTCGTGTGGATTTATTACTTTCATTATTAGATATATCTTTTTATCTCTTGTGATAATTCTTATTGAAAAGGAGAAAGAGGAGAAAACAAGAAAACAATAGAAACAACAAAAACAAATTAACACGTTCATGTATCTTCAATTTATAGTAGTATATAAATTACAAATTATGGGTGATAGAGAGATAGATACGTCCGTCATGCATGAACACATCTGTGTATTTTTATACATACGTCAATCAGCAGTAGGACCCAACACAAAGAAACAGCTAATTAAGACGCTTTAATCAAAACATAGGGCGTTGCAATCAATACATTCAATTAGTCACCGTAGTTTAAATAATAATAATGGAGCGGCCACCTTGAAACAACTGTTAAGATTTCTGTTTCAGGTTCGAACTGTGGAAATAATCTCTCGCACAAAGTGTAGATAAGCCTGCCTACATCAGATTACGAAGCGATTGGTTCCCTTCACAGACCATGTACAAACGCGGGAATCTAGAACCCGCTTTAGTTTAAATTAATAATAACAGAAGAATGATAGTCTTCAACAAAGTCATTGCCTGTGCCCGCACTTTTCTCCCTTTGAAGTGTGGCCAAGCCTCTCTCTAATTCTCTTTGTTCTTCAAGTTTCAACACTCCGGTGAGCTTCCCCCCGCCAACCCCCCCCCCCCCGCCCCTCTCTCTCTCTTCTTTCTGTTTTTTTTTGTTGTTTGATGTTGTATTCGGTTAGATATCATGATTTCTGCTGTCATTTGGGAGGGATGTCTTCTTGGTGGGGTCGTGTGTGTCTTTGTTAAATATCTTGTAAGTTTCGGACAGGCAACTGCAACATTTTTTTTCCTTTCCGATTTTTACATTTTGTTCTCTCGTCTATTTTCTTTCAGTTACATTCTGTCAGATGAATGAAAGAAAAATCCATAAAAAGAAGGGGTTGGACTTGCATACTTACAAATAATTTCTTTTTCCCCATTGATTTCTTGAAGAGAAAACGTTGGAAAGATGGGTGTGATATCACCAGAGTCCAAGTGGGGAGTTATATGTGCATTGTGTCTATCAGTGGCTTCATCAGTCTCCATTGTGATCGTCAACAAATTCTTGATGAGCAATCTTGGTTTCCCTTTTGGTAAATATCTCAATTCTGTCTTTTAATAAGCAAACTCTCTATATTTTGAGATGTAGGTATTGTTTATTTGTCTCTCATCCTCTTTATACCTTAGCGATATCTTTTGGAATATAATAGCTATGTATGTGTTGTTGTTCGTCTAAGAACTAAGAAGCAACCAAAAGTACTTTGTACATACACGTAATCATTTTCTTTTAGATTCGTTGTTTCCTAGGATCATTTTATTTTACGTTCACTGTTTCTCCAATATCAGTTTGACAAGCATCCCATTAAATGTCTTTTTTTAAATAATAAAGAATCATTTGTATTCAACAGAATGTCAAGAGTTTGTACAGCCTCCCACCTACTACTTGGCAGTATGCTACACAGAATTACCCTATACATTTTCACTGTTGATATTTATTATTAAAGTCAACAACATGATATGTCTTTTAGGGGGTAATAATTGTGAAAATATTATGAATGCAGCAACAACATTAACGAGTTGGCATTTGGTGGTGACATACTTGACTTTATATGTGGCCCTGAAATTAAAGCTATTTGAGAACAAGACACTTGAGGTGAAGACGGTGATTCTCTTCGGCATACTAAATGGGGTTTCCATTGGACTTCTCAACCTAAGCTTGGGTTTTAATTCCATTGGCTTCTATCAGGTTGGTCTCTTTGACGCATTACTCACTTTCTGTTTCCAAAACACTCTTACTTGATTTTTTTTAATATATTATAATATATACAAAATTCAATTTGGATGATTTTTTTTGGACGGATATAAAAATATACATAAATCATAGAAGTAAAAGCAGGCTATATTTGAAATCGATTTGTATGTGGAGGACTTTCTATCTGTCAATCGATTAGAACGGATGAAAGTCTTTGATATTTGATATATTTCAGTTGGTATTCGGATTAAGACATTACAGTACTGATATATGGGTCAGTACTAACTTAATTAGCTATAGTATCCGACCAAATTAGATAAAAAAAGTTGTTGGCTCTGTACCTTGTGTGGATTGTCTGGTAGATGTTTTACCAATTTAAAAAAATGATAGATTCTTGATTTACATTTTACACGAAAATTTTTGAAAGTGGACCGATGAAGATATTCAATATCAAAGTATGATCTTTTACACCCGATAAGAACAGACGAAAACAAACGAACATTTAATGAATTACAAACGAAAAGTCTTAGATACGGGTCCACCCTTCATAATGGTACATGAATATGAGTCTGTTTCAATACAAGTTAATCATTTTCTTTTATACGGAAGACATTTCTTATTTATAAGTGCAATAACTAGGGTAGTTTGATTTCTAAGTTTTTACTTTTTAAATCCGCCATATTTACTGTTGCGTCAGTTTCAATTCTCAATGCCTAAATCGATGATTTTTATAATTCAGTCAATTTGAATACTCCATTTTTAAAATCGTTAAATCTGCATGGTCTAACAATTTAAAAACTTAATAATGTGTCGTTTGCTCTTATGTATTTATTTATTTATTTATTTTTGCAAGTTGCCTGAGGTTCTTTTTCTCCTTTTGATTTATTTGTTTATTAAGACGATGAGAAATATTTTATTAAGACAATGAATATTAGAGGAATCAGATTTCAGTCACTAATAAAGAGTAATGCACCGTTATTATCAGAGTTAATTACTTAATTTCAATTGTTTTTCCTATATCGTATGCATCAAATTTTACAATGGTCATAGAAAGCGAACCAAACAATTCACAAGCTGTTCGATTCGTATTTGGTTCGAACTCGCTTGTTAATTTTACTTAAACGAGTCAAACTCGAACACCTATTCAGGTTCGTTTAGTTTTACGAGTCGAACTGTTCGCGAACTATTCGGTTCATTTAAATAGTTATAGTTAAAGCTCATTTTGCTATACGAACCAAACCGAACAGTTCGTTTACCTAAACGAATCCGAATTAAAAAACTAGTATTTGGCTCGGCTCGGTTCGTTGACACCCCTATCTAGAACAAGTATAACGAATTGCTCATTGACAAATCAAATTTTACAATTTACCGTTATTTTGGTCAATCATCATTTACTTTACATGTAAATAAATCTTATATGTCATCATTTCGTTGTACTAGTTGTTTCTAAAACAACATAAAAGTAAAAAAAAAAAACCAAAGTTTCCACACATAAACAATTGGGGGAACACCGTAATTTGCATAATATGACATGAATCTCATTTCAATTTGTGATACTTCCCGCAGATGACAAAACTTGCAATTATACCCTTCACCGTGCTTTTAGAAACTCTGTTCCTGAAAAAGCAATTCAGGTATGTTCCAAACATTAATTTGTAAGATACTTTTGAAATTAGATTGGAAAAAAAAGGGTGGAATTTAGGGTGAGATTTTCAACACTATAATTTTATGTGCAGCCTGCAGATAAAGCTTTCATTGTTGGTTTTGCTCTTGGGAGTTGGCATTGCCTCCATAACCGACCTTCAACTCAACCTCGTTGGGACCATCATATCTATTTTGGCCATTATAACAACTTGTATTGGTCAAATTGTATCCTTTCCTCATTTACTCATTTATTTTTATTCTCAATATTTCATTATTTCTAATATTAGCACAAGTTCCTCCCTTGCCGATCCGACTCCTCCATACCCACTATAAGTAGGGATGTTCAACAAACCGAATAGTTTGCAAATTGTTCGAGTTCGGTTCGTGTTCGGTTCGTATTCATTCGTAAATGGTCTGTAAATTGGCCGAATTCGAACAGCTATTTGGGTTCGTTCACTAAAACGAATCGAACTATTCGTGAACTATTCGGCTCGCTTAAACAGTTAAAGGGTTATCGAGGCGAACTCAAATCAATTTTAAAGTTCGTTAGCTAAACGAACCGAGCCGAACAGTTTGTTTAGCCAAACGAATCTGAATTTGAAAACCTATTATTCGGTTCAGTTCGGTTTGTTAATACCCTAGCTTTAAGCCTGAGCTTCTTAGACAATGGGGTAATGTTGTTGTGTGTTTTTTAAAGTTAATTCTTAACTTGTCAATCGGATTTCAGCTTACAAACACGATACAGAAGACGCTAAATGTCTCATCGACGCTATTGTTGTACCAATCAGCACCATTTCAAGCTGCTATATTATCTATTTCTGGCCCTCTAGTGGATAGATATCTCACAAAAGAAAATGTCTTTGCTTTTAAATATTCTCCAATAGTTTTGGTAATTCAATCCCTACCCTTGATTAATTTTGTTCCTTTCACGTATCTAGTATTTAATTTGCACTCAATCAGCCTTTGTGAGCAGGGTATAATAGTACTTTCATGCTTGATCGCGGTGTCGGTGAATTTCAGCACATTTTTGGTCATTGGGCAGACATCACCAGTTACATATCAAGTGCTTGGCCATTTGAAGACTTGCCTTGTTCTTGCCTTTGGCTATACACTTCTACATAACCCTGTTACCACCAGAAATATCATTGGAATACTGGTCGCCATTGTCGGAATGGGATTTTATTCATATTTTTGCACCCGTGAGACTAAATCAAATCAAGAAGAATGTGCTGCTTCTACTCAGGTAATTATTATTTTTTTTTGAATTTATTGTTTCTTCTTATATCGTTTCCATTTCCAATAGAGCCATGACACACTCTTCCTTGACTTCGGAATATGATAGAATAAAGTAAAACGACTCACTAAATTGGCTCTGCATCTTATATTGTGAAGTATCATTTGATCGACATAGCTTGACGCATCATTATGGGTCATCGAGAAGCATTTTCTGTGTGTTTCTAACAGATGGGTATGGTTGCGTACATCCGACCCTCTCATACCCTGCCATAGGCGGAATACTCTAAGGCAATGGAGTAATGTCGTTGTTGTTGTTTCTTCTTATATGGTCAAAGAAATGGGCAACAAAGTATTACAAAGTTCTTGGAATTCTTTGATCGTCTTGATAAAAGACGTTCTCGGTACACTAAGCTTTCGTGTTTGCGCAAAGCCTGAAAAAAGACTGGATCGCTTTCCGATATGATGTATGCATTCTTACTATACACTTTATGTTGATCAAATTTTGTTCGTGTTCTTTTAGGACATGGAAAAGGAGACGACAGCGTTTTTGGAAGAGGAGACGGCTCATCATGATGATACAAGTTTGTCTTTGAAAAAGTTATCTAATGATGCTGTAGTTTAGGTAGGTTGTATTAAGAGAATTGGACACAGTCAAAATAGTCACATGCTTTAGTGTCTACCAAATGTAGATATAGACATCTATTAGACATGCATAATAGTCGTCGCCATTGATTGTTTTTTTAAAAATAATATAAATTTTATTGATGGTGACAGCATTTGGTAGGAGGGGAATTAAGTGAAAGCTTCACTCGGGAATTCTATAGTAACAGACAAAGATCCAAAATTACGATATAAGTCTATTTTATTTTTTTAATATGATATAATTCAGACTGTATTAAAAACTCAAAATGTATTTATATTTGGGACATTATGTAGCGATCATAAAAATGAAGAGTGAATTTTCTTTCTTCCGTCCTTTTTTTCCGCAGCAAACTATAATATAATAATTAGATAGGCTTATGCATTAATCCAGAGCATTTGATGAAAGTATGTATATTTGGGACATTATGTAGCGGATGCCAGCTGATAATTTCACCAATAAATAAGGCTGTTCAGAGCATTTGATAAAAGTATGGATGTTACTTAAAACTACCAGATACAATTAACTCTAAATATCATTAACTTTGATATGTTAAGAAATACTACCAATAACGTTTCATAGGTCAAATCATCCATAATCTTTACTAGCTGTCCCACAAATAGGTCAGTTTTTGTACCACTTGGTTATGTCTCGAGAAAAGTTGTGATTCTCGTATTTTCCAAACTCTTTTTTTCCCTCAGAATTATTTGTTCTAGTTTGATGACTTAATCTTGAATCATCGAACGATCTTCAGCAAAATCACCTAGAGCATTTAATCAAGGCAAATATATGTTCGCATTGAAGTTATTACTCCATTATTTTTCATGTTAATACCATATTTTTTTTTTTGATTAAGAATGTATAAATTTTGATACATCTGCATCAACGCTAATGAACTTGAATGTTAAACATGGAAACGATCAAATAAAATGTGAAATGATGATAGTAACATAAACCCTTTTATCTAATTTGATTCACCTTCTTGAACACTACATAATTGCATCTATTTAAAATAAATACCTAACAAAGTGAATGTTTTTAGGATGACACGTCAGAGTCCACAAGAAAAGCAAGATCGTGCAGAAAAAATTGGCGAATTAGAGACGACACTTTAGCCGGCTGGACGTGCACTAGTTAGCCTTGCATGGAACGCCAATTTGTTTGTATCAAAGGAACAAAAATATCCATGTTTATTATAAAACTAAATAAATTTATCAGGTTTTCTATGTCAGGAGAGACACTTCACTAGCCTTGGAAATTTCATGCTCACATTTTCCCATTGTCTCGGAATGTATTTTTTTATACATGAAATACGTATACATTCTACCATGTGATAGATACATATTTTTGGAAATGTAACCTACACGTTTCAAATTTCTCGGGTTAAGTCACGTATTTAATTTATTCTAAATTTTATAACAACAATAACACTTACCTAGTATATCTCAACGACAACAAAAGTTATCGCTAAGGTCTGTGAGGGTGAGATGCAGAAAAACAATACTTTCATCACAAAGGATAGAGAGTTTGTTTCCAGTGAGATATCCGTCTCTATGTGTACCTGCATCGATGACACACTAATAGAGATGTCGTGCGCTAATGTATTAGTGAAAGAATTTAATAAATACAAATAAAAATCTTCCGATATTAAAATAATTATAGCCGTGTATATGCACAAATAATAAAAGACAAAGACAAAAAAAATGTAAAGTCAACCTAAAGTGTAGAGAATATATGAACCTCTAAATATACTCTAAGTCGCCTTTATATCCTGCGTAAACCTCGTGACATGATCTTATATTACATTACCCTAGTTGACAGTCCTGATCATCATCGTTGTTTTTTCGTAAACAAATAAACTTTATCAACCATATTTTTATGAATAAAATTTAAAATAATTTCAACGAAAGTATAATTTTTGGAAGGTTCTTCTGGAGTAACAGCCAAGGTAGAAGGTTTTAAGAAAATTAAACGGAGAATGCAAGAAAGAATGGAGAAAAGATAAAGTGAGAGAACAAGTGATATTGTTTTATAGTATTAAGTGTTATATAGTAAGCAATTATTATAATTTGATATTCTAATTAAACTTCCTTTTCCCACCTGTATTCAGTCTATGGATTCTTGTTATCCCAATTGTTTTTTTAAAATTATAAATTAGACGGCAATTTGTTTTTTCTAATTAAAATAGGAGATGGCAATTTTTATTTTTTTATTTGGCTCTAAAACTATTGTTTTCAATTGCTAATGAAATTCTTACAGCTTTCTTGTAACACATTCCTTCAGAGAAGGTAGTTAACAGAATCATACAACAATAACAACATTACTCTATTGTCTTATAGATGCTTTCGTTTATGACAAGGTATGAAAAGGTCTTATGTACGCAATCATACTCATGTATTAGAAACATACAGAGGTAGATTCCTGATGTCCCATAATGAAAATTGCGTCAAAATGTGTTGATCAACTGCTACTTCACAATATAAAAAACGCAGTCAATTTAGTGAGTCATTTTGTTTTATTCCATTATATTCTAAAATCAAAAAAAAATGTGTCATTGACTTCATTGGAAACGGAAAGAAGTTAACAGAATCATATTAGATAAATATATATTCCTATTCATGCATGAACGTTGGAAAACCTTCAAAGTGATTTGGTAATGCAAATAAAAAATTAGTAGACATTAGACAAAAAGACCGGCGGGATTTTGTGGGATAGTTTGTGACATTTTCTGAACTGAAATTATTCAGAAATTGAAGCTGGCATCAAGGAGGAGATCCAAAAAAAAATTTAATTTATTTCTTCGCTGCTTGTTTTTAGGGAAAAAGAATCAGACGATACAACAAATATAGAGAATGTACATGCGTATTTATAAATCCAATATTTAAATATCTTTGATCACCTTTCTTCTGATGGAAAGAGCTAATATGCAACTGTAATTTTTCCGATGTACTAGGCTTCCGCGTTTGTGCAGGGTCTGAGGAAGGGTCGGATCACGTCGTGATCTGATGTATGCAGACTTACACTATTCTTTGTGCAAGAGACTTTTCGTGGCAAAGTATCAATATTACTAGTTGTTCAAAGGTCCGCCATCTTACTTATTATTACTACTACTCGCCAAATAATATACAACATTAAAATTATGGCATTAGCAAGAACTTTTTGACCCTTTGCGTCATAACAGAATATGAAATGTAGGTGAGTTTCTATATGAGTTATGATGGGCGATAAAAAATATGGGAAATAAAAATTAGAGAAAAGTATTCATGCATTTATTATGATATCCTATTATTGAATTGATTGACAATGATGTTCTTTCTTTTCTATTTTATTTTTCCCACTTCCTAGTTTCTAAAAAAACAAGGAAGGGCTGTCAGCAGCTGGCTTGATCGTTCGACCAATGCTAAACCTTGTTGGAGCAAGAGACCATACTTTAGTCTTGAGGGTCTCACCGTATCAGTCTTAAAGGATATTGTAAAGGATGTAAATCAGAAGTCGAACGGTCTTTTAGGTTGGATGAGGACTTACGTAGTGACTCACACAAGGCGCCCTTCGCAAACTAAGCATTTGGCCTTGCACCAGTGACACACACTGTGCATATCTCTAGAATCGAACTCTTGAATTCTTAGAACAATTTCTAATTCAATTACTAACTGAACTATGCTCTGGGACAATGGTAAACCTTGTTGCTACTAGGATTGATCAGTGCAGCAATTCTAAATTGTTATACATGTTGACCAAGCAAGAATTGACGAAATTTTGTTTCGTTCATCTAAAAAAAGTAGGTAAATAAATAAAATAGATAAGTATCATTTGACTATGTGTTTTGACCATCGATCCTAAAGCTTTTCTTTTTTATTTTTCCCCAATATGTACACCTCTGCCTTCAAAGAGAAACCAGATTTCTCTATCCGTATTATTTAAAAGCCGTTGCATTCTTGATTTACATCTTCTACACATATTTTTTGGAGTTGGAAATGATAAAAACCCCATATTTCTCCTAAAATTTAACTTTGCATTCTATTTAATTCTCATATAGGACTCTTTGATAATCACATCGTTTCTTTGTTTCTTCATTGATATAATGAACACATGTAAATCAAATTACTAACCACAAACTAATAAACACGGATACAAATATTCTACCCTAAACTATCATTACAATGAAATAATGCATTAAACAGGTTGAACCTTGTACTATAGGAGAAATTTTAAAACCAGCGACATATCTCAGTTAGTATTCGGTTTGAGAAGAACTATAAAAATTTTAGCTCAGTTGCTATTCGGGTTGAGAAAATTGCAACTAGAAGTTTGCAGGTTCGAACCGGAACGCACGTAGCGTGAGTGCAATAATGCTATATAGGCCAGTAACGACTTAGGTCATTGTATCCGACCTAATTGGGTTAAAGGGTTGCTAGTCTATTTTGAAATGGGCAACTTGTATAGATTCCTAGCTACGTCTTACGAATCTAAGAGACCACTGAATTTCTAATTTGCATCATTCACATAGTTTATAGAATTAAAACGATAGAACCCGGTCAAAAAATTGGCTTTACAACTAAAATTATAGAAATTTTAAAATAGAAGCAACGACGAAAACCTATCAGAAGGCGACCTCTTTTGAAAATGACATGTTTTGTTCGTCATTACTTATGCTACTTAAACGTTTGGTAAGCCTTCAGGACATAGTTCAGTTGATACTCAGGATGTAATTTGTTCTAAGATGTCAAGAGTTCGAATTCAGAGACACACATAGTGTCGTTGTTCTACTGGTAGGCCGAAGGCCTGGTTTGCAGGGAGATATCTCACTGCGTAAGTCTTCATCTAAATTAAGAGGCCGTTAGACTCATAATTTATATATTTTACAATGCTCTTTGAAGCTGGGACGCTGGAGTAATTTCGCCCCTAAAACACTTTGGTAAGCTAAAGAATAGACGTTTTGGAGGGTAATACGGCAAAATCTGGATGATGGAAGTTGCACGACATGAGGACAAAAATTGCTCCTTGATTTTACCAAAATCTCCATTGGCTTGCTTGTTCTCAGTCACTTGTGAAATCTTCCAACTGAAACTTGAATTCATACCCAAAAAAAAAAAAAAAAACAGAGAATTTTTTTTTAAACCCAACATTGGTATAGCCTATTGAAAAAAATCTACACTCTATATCTCAATTGATGAGACCAGAAATGCTCATCGGATGGATCAGAGATGACCCGAGTTGTGTACCGTTAATCTTCCGTCTAAATCCTTCACCGGAACCTGAGAAGGAAGAAAAAACGTTAGAGGTCCCAAGGCGCTGCCCCGAAAAAACCTTCCGATGCTTAAGTCAGTTATGGGTGTTTTGAGTAAGCAATTTATGCTGGAATAGAGGTTTAGATAAAACCTGAGAAAGATCTCACTGAGTTTATGAATTTAGTGCTTTGGCCGAGATGGAGTTCGTATGAGAATGTTTCAGTTCTTCTTCTCAAAATCGGCCCCCTTCTCCGTCTGGATAGAGGGGTATTTATACTTGAGATTGTGGAGGTCTAACCCCTTGTACGGATGATTGAACTGTGATGTGTCTGAGATGGCTGTCTCATCTTCTGTAGAACCGCAATGTGATGAGACTAAAGCCTGAGATCGTAGCTGATATGTAGGTCGGCTCGTAATGATGACCTTGTTCTGCACCAGTCGTCACTTGACACCTGGAAAGTATTCTGCAGAGTTACTTGACGGGTCCCAGAAGACGATAGATAATATCTTCTTTTGATCTTATCTGATACTGTTTAGAGTAGCAGAGCCAACATGTAGCCGAGGCCGATGTTAATCCGAGGCCGAGGTGAATAAGTACTCTTTGTTTGCCGATGTTGTCTGTAAGAAGTTGCTTTGACTAAGGCATTGCCGAGCCGAGATGCAATATACTGATATGGCATATAAGACTTTATTCTAAGTTCTAACCATTCCTGATCGTGTGTGAACAAGTACCCGACCTAACTCAGGCATGCAGCCGAGCCGACCAGAGGTTATAATTGAATTTGCCTTAGCCATTTTAACAAAACTTGTTTTAGCTAAAGGCATAAGACCGCTGAGCAGAAATGTATTCATGCCGAACTGAAGCTGAAGTTCAAGCCTGCTTCCAAGGTGAAAACCTTATCATATTCTTTGCTAAGATGGCGAATACTGTGGGGGAGTATAGCCGAAGTGCAGCTTGGCCGAGCAGCGATGCATTTGTGCGTAACTGCAGGAGTTGAACTCTTTATACATAAGTTCTGCCGTTGACCGTTGTTGGCTAACAGATGTTTATTTTTGGCTCATCATCAATGAACGGTGCCTTTGCCTCATCGTTTAGAGTTTCCTTCAGAGTTGTCCCGTATGCTGTATAATTTTGTCACGGAAGAGCCAAGTGATATGGAAAAATGACGTTATCCGAAACACAAAACAAATTCTTTGGATATATACACACACGTTTTGACTCCCATTCTGTTTTTAAATATACTCTACACATCATAAATAGTAATGATAATTATTCTAGCTTTTACATCAAATATAAAAGGATTTACTTATTAAACTCATACCAACTTTAGCATTTATATTGGATATCGATTCCGATTTCGGAATTTAAATTAAACGCCCCTTATTGTTATAGTTTCGAAGCTTCGTGACTCCTGAGCTAATAAGAGGTCATGGTTGGTTATGACCATATCATGTCCATGATAGATACATAATAAATTGTTTGGGAAAAGAAAGTGTTTTGAGGCAATTAGGTTTAAAATTTTTATCCTAATCAGAGAAATTAACTAAAAGAAAATCACATCACAGTAGAAAAACTATTATTAGTCCACTGGTGATCAGTTGAAGTACTTGTATTACATGACAACATGACCATGGCCCTTTATAAAATTTACCAAACACTCGTAAAATAATCGAGACAACTCCCTCCTCAATTAATTAATAATACAATAAAAGCAAATAATAAAATGGGAAAAACCAAAGAATGAGATCAATATTTAATTAATCCTAGGTTATTGTCAAGTAGTGTTAAACACCCAGCAAATCTGGAAGTGAGAGAAAACATAAAGATAAGGACTCCAAACACAAACGAACAGACACGTAATATCTGATAATAAACAAGCCAAATGAAATAGTCAGTTGGTAATCGGGTTGATTTAATCTAAGAGTCTAAAGAATTTGAATATAGGGACACGTACAGCGTGAGTGTTCCATTGCTGCTAGGTCTACGACCTAGTTTGCAGAGTCACCTTATATGTGTTACTGTGTAGGTCCTCACCTAACCTAAGTTACCGTTGGATTCCTGATTTACATTTGACACGATGTTACTTGAGGCGGTGTCCCGGATTCCAATATTTGATAATAACAAACTTTTTCGAAAATATTACCGTATAAGAATCTACATACAAGAATGGCGATTTAGAGACCACAAATTTTTCTTTTCTTGATGTAAATTCTTTTACTCTATAAAAAAAGGGTAATTGCAAAGGAAGGGAAAGAAAGGGGGTCTTTATGATGATATTCAACATTCGACAGAATGCCAAATTTTGCTGGGAACTTGTTTGATAGGGTAAGACAAACAGCACACACGCGTTCTCTTTATTAATTTATTTACCTACTTCTGTTAGTATGTTTTTTTTGTATATCCACCAAATTTTTATGTTTAATCCGTACACAATTTTTTCAATATAAAGCTCTTTCCTTTCTTTACTGGGTTATAGTAAGTTAGTAACAAGTAGGTTTGGAGTTTGAGTGAAGCTTCAGAGACAGAGAAGTTAAATCATGGAAAGTAGTTGCCTTTAGCAGCATTTATTGGGTACATATTGTCGTTCTTAGTGAATGACTTGCATTTGGATGATGATGATGATCTCACCTGGCTAGGGTAAGAAACCCTGGATCTCTTGTTCTTTTTATCCATTTGTTTAAATTTTTTTTAGTGCCATGGATACTATCTTCAGTTGTATGACCTGCGCTATTGGCTTGTGCAGTTTCTTTCGGTTTTCATTTCCATCAAAATTAAGGGCTTAAAGATTGTCTTTTGAAGTAGAGAAACCATCCTGCTATTTGTGTGCACTGTTTGATTGTGCATATTTTGGTAACCTAATTGCGAAGTTGGGATCTTGGTGAATGAAAAACTTGAAGCCAATGCTGGGGACAAGTTTGGATTATCAGTTTTGGCATGCCTGTGCGGGTGTTATGGTGCAAATGCCGGATGTAAACTCGAAAATTTTCTACTTTCCACAAGGGCACGCAGAGCACGCTTGTAGCAATGTGGATTTTTCAGGCTTGCCCAAAATCCCACCTCTAATTCTATGCAGGGTTGTTGCTGTGAAGTTTTTAGCAGACCCCGGGTCAGATGAGGTTTATGTTAGGATTAGGTTGGTTCCAGTAGGGAAAGATGAGATCTGTTACGAGTTTGAGAATAATGGAGGACTGTTGCACAAAGGGGCTGATTCATCTGCTGATAAACCAGCATCTTTTGCCAAGACTTTGACTCAGTCTGATGCTAACAATGGTGGTGGATTTTCGGTCCCAAGGTATTGTGCTGAGACTATGTTTCCTAGGTTGGATTACACAGCTGATCCACCGGTTCAGACTATTGTAGCAAAGGATGTTCATGGTGAGACTTGGAAATTTAGGCATATTTACCGTGGCACTCCAAGGAGGCACTTGTTAACTACTGGATGGAGTAATTTTGTGAATCAGAAGAAGTTGGTTGCTGGGGACTCTATTATTTTTATGAGAGCTGTAAATGAGGATCTTTGTGTCGGAATTCGGAGAGCCAAGCGAGCTGGGATTGGTGGACCTGAGTGTCCATCGGGGTGGGACTCTGCAGGTGTGAGACATGGAGGATTTTCAGCACATTTGAGGGAGTATGATTGTAAGATGAAGAGAAGTGGCGGTAATGGAAGTCTCAGTTCTCCTAAAGGTGGTGTTGGTGGTTTGAGGGGATCAAGAAAATTGAGTCCAGAGTCGGTGATTGAAGCCGTGTCTCTTGCAGCTAGTGGGCAGCCATTTGAGGTGGTGTACTACCCGCGTGCAAGCACTCCTGAGTTCTTTGTTAAGGCTTCATCTGTAAGTAATGCAATGCGGGTCCCATGGTGTCCGGGGATGAGATTCAAGATGCCATTTGAAACTGAGGATTCTTCCAGAATCAGTTGGTTCACAGGAACGGTTGCTTCCCCTCAAGTTGTTGACCCTATTTGCTGGCCTACTTCACCATGGAGGCTACTTCAGGTAGTACTTATCCTCTCTGATCTTTGTTTATAATCAGTCTAAAATGTTTGAGGATATCTTCAGTATAACTCAAATCATGAACCTGCTAAATATTTTTTTCGTATTTGAGTATATTTTATTTTCCATTTGGCTACTATCTATTTTTTCTGATCACGAGTAATGATTTGGAATGGATATGTAAGTCATGCATTCAAGTTTAGGAAAACATGTCATGGTGTTATTGAATTGCTTCCTTGAGGACTCTGGTTGGGAACTTTGTCTCATGTTCTACCATGTCTATGCTTTGAGCTGAAGATGATTCCTCTCTCTGCCTAATTTTTCTTATCCGACATGCATGCTAGCTATGCCATATAATTTTGACAGTCATATACTTTTTTTTGTAAGTGACAGTCATATACTACATTTTGGCGCTGTCAGATTCTCTTACTGTGAAAGGAATAAGATTTATTTACTATCTGACTTTAGAATATGATGGAAGAAAGCAAAATGACTCACTAAATTGGTTGCGCTTCTTATATTGTGAAGTAGCAGTTGATCGATAAAGCTTGATGCAATTTTCATTATGGGTCATTAGGAAACCACTTCTGTGTGTTTCCGACACATGAGTATGGTTGCGTACATCCGACCCCCCACACTCCGTCATAGGCGAGAGACTCTAAGGCAATGAGGGGTAACGTGTTGTATTTTCTGATCCCAATTGCTAGAAATGTGTCACCTAGCGATTGTTGCTGGACTCATAAAATTTTACAAATTTTTTCTTTGGTGCTGTATTCATTGTTCATTAAGCATCTTACTTTTAAATAATGACCCCGTGCAGCTTTAGTGAAACGTCTATATATTTGTTGTGGGTGAGCAATATTAGAGCTCTTACGCGTTGCTCTAGCAAATACTCTCCAAGTGTCCTAGTTATGGTTGGGCCCGTCTTGAATTATTTGATTCCTCTTTGATGATACATGCTGTGGTTTTTTTGTTTTTAATTTAACTTTTTGTACTTAATTTCTTTCCGAATGGATCCTTGCTGAAACTCTCATTTGCAGGTGACATGGGACGAGCCAGATTTGCTACAGAACGTCAAGCGAGTCAATCCATGGCTGGTTGAGTTGGTGTCTAATATGCCACTCATCCAGCTGACCCCATTGTCATCACCTAGGAAGAAGTTGCGATTACCGCAACAATCAGATTTTTCACTTGACGGCAAATTACCTATGCCGTCATTTTTAGGCACCCTCTTGGGCCAAGCAGTCCCCATGTCTCTCTGACAACATCACTGCAGGCATACAGGGAGCCAGGCATGCTCAACTTGGAGTTCCGTTATCGGATCTCCATCTTAGCAACAGGTTACATTTGGAACAGTTAGCCTCTGGTTTAAGTCCGGTGGATCAACTCTCTAAAGTTCCTGATGACATTAGCCAATGTCGTCAGGACAGTAGTGAGGAGGTGTCTTGCCTATTAACCATGGGAAGTCCTACTCAGACCGAGTGTGCAAAGACACCTCGGTTCTTGCTTTTCGGTCAGCCAATCTTCACTGAGCAGCAAATGTCTAATGGTTGCTCAAGTGATGCGGATTCTCAGACAGGAGAGAGCACATCATTGAAAGCCGAAAAATGTGGTCTGGATCGCCAAGCGGAACCCAGAAAGCTTTTTCATTTTGGTTCCTTGTGGAACCATTGCTTCAAGGCGGTCGGCCTCGGGTTAGATAGTGGTCATTGCAAAGTATTCTTGGAGTCAGAGGATGTTGGCAGGACTCTAGATCTCTCGGTTCTGACTTCATACGATGAACTTTATAAAAGGCTGGCCAACATGTTTGGAATTGAAACAGAGGAATTTTACAGTCACCTCTTCTACCACGATTCAGTAGGCACTCTTAAGCAAGTTGGAGATGAACCATTCAGGTATACTGCTAATTCTGTTCCACCATTTGTATTTGCATCTCGCATCATTTCCAAAAGGATTAACAAACGACGACAACGATCATATCCAGTATATCTTAACAACAGCAAAAGTTATCGCTAGGGTATGTGGAGGATGAACGGCAGGCAAACAATACCTCTATCTCAAAGGATAGAGAGTTTGCTTCCAGTGGGACCCCCGACTCTATATGTAACTACAGAGATAGCACAATAATAGGAATATGTACTAGTGAATGGATTTTATTAAACATAAACGGAATATTCCGATATTAAGATAGTCATAACAGTGGATATGCACAAATAGTTGAAATACAAATACCGAAAAAAATGCAAAATCAACCTACAGTGTAAATACTATTTAATCCTCTAAGGTGCCCTTATATCATGTCTACCCTCCTTAACCTTAATCCTCTGCGATCATGTTTTTAGAGAGGTGCAACTCTTGTAAGTCATGCATGATCTGCTCATCCCACGTCAGTTTGGGCCTGCCTTTACTCTTCCCTTCTATAGTGAGGTTTTTAATTGCTCTGACAGACGTCGTTGTCTGTCTCCTCTTGACATGCCTAAGTCATCTCATTCTTCTCTCTCTTATCTTATCTGCTTCACTAACCACCTCTCACTTTTCTCTGTATACCTCATTTATTATCATGTCTAGACTTGTATGCCTACACATCCACCTCAGCATTTCCAAAAGGATTATTCATCTTTAAGAACCATTGTTCTGTTTTTTTCTTGTGCAGTCGTTTCATGAGAACTGTTAAAAGATTGACGATTTCCACAAGTCCGGGAACTAGCAGTCTTGAAAGGTAACAACTGGCTTTGCCCATGAATTTGTTTGCATTTCCTTATACAATATAACAAGTGATCTTAATTTAGAACGTTTGGGAATTTGTAGGAACTGGATTACTGGTCTACCAACAGCTCAACGCTGTTTGGAATCTGCGAATCAGGCAGGAGCTTTGAGCATATTTGCCTAGAATTGGAAGTCGTAGTTTGAGAATTTGATGTTGGAAGAGCGGATGAAATTTATTGTTTCAATAAGAACACAGTTGTGAGAGAAGTCCAATCTTTGTACTTCCTTTGACTAAAGGGAAGGTAGGCCAAGCACACTCTCGTATTGCCTAAGCTATTTATTTGCAGGATTTATTAGGAGTAACCTCTTCTGTAGGCTAGAAGAAATAACCAATGAATGTTATGTGAATTACTATGTCAATGTTTCTTGTTTTCTACATGAATATTCGTTAACTAGTTGTTACGTTGATTGTTGGTCACTTTACCGAAAACGAAGACTATACTTATCAGACAGTTCTCTCCCCCCACCCCAACTCCAACAACCACCACCGTAAAAGAAAGAAAAAACCACGGTGAGTTGGATTCCGGCTATGGAAATGGAAGAGTATTTTACCGTTAGGTGATCATTTTATAGCAATGTACAAAAACTTCTAAAGAAAAGTTGGATAGGCCGTTGATATCTTTGCAAAGAAGAAGAAGAAAAATATATAGCTAGAAATAGGTCCGAAAGTCTTTCATTCTGATAGTGACATCAACCTTTGAGATAAAGGAAATGGTTGTGTTTAAGAGAGAGCAAATAAAGTTATTTGAGAAGAAGTAGCCTATGGCATCTAAGAGATCACGGCCAATTGAAACCCAATTTGCTTTGAAGAATTCAAATCCATTAGAGCTTGGAGCACCGTCATTTTTCAAGAAGAACAAAGCACCTTTGATTTCTTTGTGGTAAACTTGGGTCACCAGTGAAAAAGACTGCTCCTCATTTTAGCATCTACCAGACCAAGTTAGAAGAGGGACAATATTAGTATAGGTCTCAGTAAATAGGGTTTCGAAAAAGTCAACACGCATGCTCTTAAATACCTCATAGTCCTCGATCCAGTTACAATTTTCATCCCGAAGTCTCATAACTTTATTTCTGGCAGTATGTGTTTTGACTGATCTATGAAAGAATTGAGTGTTTCTATCATATTTTTTCATCCGTTTAACTCTAGCTTTCTCTTTAAAGTAATATTCTTCAAAGACCAACAGTCTAATGTAGTCATATAAAGCATTCTTTTCCACTTGTTTTTTGTAGGTTGTGAGAGTCTTCTACGACTCAGAGTTGAGCAACGTCAAGAGCTCGTCTAACATTTAATACCTTTTTCGAAATTTTTCCAAAAGAACTTCTTGTTCAATTTCTTTATGGTTCCTCTAGCCTCTTCGGCTTCTTTACTAGTTTGACTTAGAAGTTTCCATGAACAAGGTCTATCCAACTCAGATTTATTTTTTTAAAACAATTCGGGCGTTCATCCAATCTTTCATGAATTTAAAAAGCTTAAGACTTAGGATTTACCTAGTCTAACATAGAAGACACCTAGAGAGTACTTTATGACATAGGTTCCTTTCTAGAGAGTGCTTTATGACCTAGGTTTCTTTAAATTTGTTGATCAAACGAAGATTGATCGGCGTAGATAAACAATAGATCAAATAAGTTCGTTATGAAGCTGCGTTTACACAATGGGTCTAACAAGGTTTCTTCTCTTTATCTTTAATTTTTTCGTTGTTCGATTGTTCTACGTGTCTTTTCGCAAGTCTTCAATTTCTTATTATCAAGAGGTACGCGTGATTTCGCTAAACCCGTATCACATAATAACCCTGCTTACTTCACACCTTATAATTCAAATTTCATACATATGCAATTATAATTCAAATTTCATATATATATGCAAAAGTTTTACAATATAGGTAGCCTATAGAACAGTAAGATTAAACTTCACACCTAACATTCCGCAGGCTGAAAACTGCAAAACGAAGTGCTTCATGGGATATCATTCAACACTATACCTTAATAGATATTAACCTCCACGAATCTATAAAACAACAACTTTCTATTGTGTAATTGAAACAATAACCAGGGACAACAGATTCATCCATTTTGCAGATTTTCACAATTTTGCGCTTCCAATATCATGATAACTAGTACCTTTGCTCCTCAGTTCTGTTTTCACTCACCACAGCCTACACCTTTAACACGAAACTTTTTCATGTGATGCACACAAGTTTCGGCACAACCTCAGTACATTAAAAATGGCATTCAAATTATCTAGACAATCTACTCCAGCCATATCCACCAAAACAGTAGGGAAAAAGAAAAACTTCCAATCCAGTGATGAGACCAACTCAAATCAGTTGTGTTCTTTCGAGTAAAATTTTCAAGCTTCATCTCCACCACATGCTAAATAAACAAATTGCGTAATGAAGAATGAGATATAACACGATCCGATAAACTTCTAATATGCATGCTCAAAAGTCATTTCAACCCAGAAACTCACCGCACAAGGTCATAGTTTTGGCTACCTACATGCATATGAATGAATGACAATTTCATCCACAA
>AP025095.1:256588-306806 GCA_036186865.1 Eustoma russellianum | reverse complement strand
CCTTGAAGTTCTTAAGTACAATTATCCTCAAAGAGTATCATCGTTGTCACGACGAACTTGAAAACGTTCGCACATATTTGAATCCTATAGTTCTTGAAAGAATAAAATGTTCAGTTTGATATTTAATTTATTAAGTAGTAACATGCTCACTAATATAAGATAATTTACTCTAAAACTATTGTATTTCTTTTGTGCAATTTATTATTTGTTACTTGAAAAGTATAGGAGAAAAAAATTTCGAGTTAGAAGCTTTGCAAGAAAACCGTTGTTAAAAATGAAAGATTAACGTTGTCTACGAGGCCTTAACTGTGTATAAGTTCACACAAATAAGCGCCGCCATAGAATATACAGACTTGTCAGATTAGAAATTATATTGATACGTTAAATAAAATAAAGGAAAAGATCTAATATAACTATAATGTTCCTATTCTATACTTCGATTAGCTTCAATGGCAGCTATCCTGCCAATTGGAGAGCTGAATTGCCTAATTGTGGGTGAAAGAGGGAATCATGTACTCAACAGGGTCACGAAAATAAGGAAAATTAATGGAAATAGCAGAGCAGGAGAGAGAACCAAAGAACAGTCAAGTATGTTTCTTCTTAAATTATACTCTCTCTGTTCCAAGACAGTTGAGTTCTCAATGTACAACACTATTTAAAAAAAAAACATCAACAACATATACCAAACATATCTCAACAACAACAAAGGTTATCGCTAGAGTCTGGAAAGAGTGAAAGGCAGGCAAACAATACCTCCATCTCAAATGATAGAAAGTTTGCTTCCAGCGAGACCCCGGCTCTATATGTACAAGCATAGACACATAAATACTATTAAAAAAACCAACTGCAACAATAGTTTTTGGGATATGAGTAATATGAACAAGTCAGTCTTAAAAAAGAGGGAGTTTACAAAAAACTAAAGTGGTTAGATTCTTCTAAACCTAGCAGAGAACCTGTTCTTCTGGACTGGTCACCGGTCTATGATAGCAGCAGGGAAGGAAAGCTGGTTGATCTGAGGTTCCCTCTTCACCCTCTGAAGACTAGCTAAAAGTTGGTATCTTCCACTTAATTAAATCAATTGAAGGTAAGTGAAAATACTTACTACTGAAGCTGTGGAATAGTGATTAGCAGCAGCATGGAGCAAAACCCAGAACATCGAGTAACTTCATGGTCATACCTGTAAAAAACGAAACAACTTGCAGAGCAAAGCCAGAGGCAGAGCAAAAGATGATTAACCAGGGAGAGCAGACATCACGCTCTTACATATATACTCCATGACAAATTTTAGTCCAGTCGACATCATCATATTGCTCTGCCAATGTCCAACCCACGAGCATCGAAGTTCAGACCTTTCAAATGCCAAATATCTCCCTCGTGGAGAAACAAGTACCCACAGAGTTCACACGTTCTCATCTAAGCTACAACAGTTGAGCAAGTAAAAGCGGCTGCAATCAGCCGGCTATATAAACAGATATAGAAGAATATTGAACAGACACTGGAATTTATACATCTTTGAGTGACTAAGATGTCCTGACACTCGAAAAGCAGCCTAACGGAGCCATATCTTTATGCCCGTATTACAAACATTTTCGATTAGTGGAGGGCACAAGCTGACGCTGCCAGAACAAATATCAGTAAAACTGTGGAAGTGAGGAAAAAAAGCCCCGAATGCTTATCAGAACTGACCAGACAATCAGTGACCACTGTATAACCTAGGGTGATTATCCCAATTGAAACACACTATACTGTACACATGCTACTGCATCAGATCTAAATATGGGATCATTAGTCCAATTTTTAACAGCATGGCTGATACAAAACAATATCCCATGTTTACTCTGACACAGCAACTTCTTGATCAACTCTCCAGTAATTAGGGTCGTTAAATTCCTTCAACCCTGTTCCACCATCCTCCAGGTTTTCTTTCTCTGGTTTTTTGGTGACCAAGTTCCTCTTCAATGTGTCTGCTTCTCCGACTATGCCCTCCATAAAAGCTTGTGCCGTCGCCTTCTCTGTACCTTCCAACTCTGCGCCTACAATTTCAACATCTTCTTCAAACAAAGATGGTGCAGCAGAAGCTTTCTGGCTTGAAACAGATGCAGAATAATGCCCACTGGGTTCTGCAGATGTGGAGGTATCGTTTGATGCAGCTTGCACACTTGGCTCTGTACTTAAAGCAGTAGCAACAGGTTCTACAGGCCTAATGATATCAGCATTAGTCTCGTCTTGATCAAGAAATGGATTTGAACCTGAACCACTAACTTGAAAGTCTGAGGCCTCCCCCCACGCTGCCCAGTCAGGTAAAGGCCTGTCTCCAGAAAGGCCATTATCATCTGCTAATTGAAATTGGAGCGTACCCATTTCTGCAGAAGCATCGTTGCTCTCGTTTTCAGTCTTCAAATCTTCCCCAATTAATGAGCTTTCTTCAGCAGTCCCACTCGCTGTGCCAGTACTTGATTTCAATGAGTCATTGGTAGAACTGGTACTATTGGTCGATTCCTCATTCTCCCCAGCCACCAACTCATCGTCACTGCTACTGTTACCACTACCAGATGTGCCATTCAAGTTGATCTCCTCCATTTCAGTTTCCGTGCTGGCAACATGAGCAGCATTTACGACAGAATCATCTTGGAAAGCAAACCAGTTGGAATTTGTTAACAAGCTACTGCAAAAGAAGAGAACACAAGCATACTTTAGCCTTCCAGGTTCTGCTTACGTATGAAAACCACACACACTGCTTTAAACTTGAAGCAGTAGTCTGGTAAAAGAAGCAGGTACAGCCCAGCGGTGAATGACACACCATATATCAAAATTCAAGTTCCTCTTATCCTCGTCAAATCATGACGCCTACCACCAGAACAGCGGTAGTAGTAATAAATAATGGCCCTAATATACAGTACATGGCTTTTTGTATATGGGATGCATGCCCATCTGTAAAACGTCAGATATGATCAACCAGCGAATCAAAAGGTTACCATCCTTTGCTATAAAATAAATCATCCTATTTTGATCTAGTTATCCAAAAGTATCAAGTACTGGGTATGAAAATGAGCAAGTCCCAAAGAAAAAAACACAGAATGATGAGAACAGGGGGGTATCAGTAGTAATAATAATAATAAACCCAAAAAAATGGAGAAGAGAGGGATAAGAGGACCAGAATAACATGAAGTTAAATACCATAAAGAACGCCGTTAGTTTCCCTAGTCAAAAGTTTTGCAGCAGATGAATATTCCTCAGGATAGAAGGAATAAAAGCTCCAAATTCCAGCAATATCACTTCTTTTTTTTAAACCAGCAATATCACTTCAATAATTGGATAATATCAAAATGAGTAAGCAAAGCATGTCAAAACACAAGTTGCTCACTGGAAGTGATGTCGCTATAACTTAGTGCAGCATACAACTTTAACATAATTTTCAGAAGAGGAAAGGAAACTCTTAGAGAACGCAGAAGCATGAAAGTGTACTACGAGCTTAGCAGGAAATCTGAGCTGGAGTTTAAATGGCACTAAATATTTTCATCTTCTCTCTCTTGCCCATCTGCTAAAAGATTTTTATTATCCTCTTTTTACCAAGAAACCAGATGAAGCTGGAAGTAACAAAAAAATGAGCCAATCTATTGAAGTCTTTCCATGAAAGGCAGAATCAAAACAGATGAAGTTTTTCGTGATTACCGTATACAAGGTTTCAAATTATTCAAAGAAAGATACGCATGAATCTGATCAGTTTCTCTAAATCTTGGTAGACTTGAATCTTGAGACTTTATTTTTTTTGTTTTTTAAATATTGCCAGACGTTTCTGATATTTCAAGTATCTATAGAAGTGATTGAAAAAATTTATATTTCCTCAGAGAAAAGAAAATTTCTGCGCCTATGGTGACTCAAAGACAGAAGTTGAGGATATTAAGATCCAGATGTTTTCTCCTTTTCACTAAAATATAAGAAAAATCACTAAAAACTGAAAGATTTCATAAATTTGTTGACAAACAATTATCCATCCCATTAGATGTGCCTACAGTATCTAAACTAGTTTTCAGCTCATCCATTTTATTTATCTATTTATTACCTTTTATTGGTTTGGTGAAAAAGAAAATTTATGTGAAAGGCATTGACTTTGCGGGGTATACAGCAAAACCAAAATGGAGGATGAATGGGGAAATAGAAGAAGAAAAGGAACGAAAAGGGCTGCAAGAGAAAGCGCTAGGAGCAAAATAGAGAACAAAAGCTGTACGATGTTGACTTGCTTAGGTGGAAACCATGTCATTTTTGTTATGTCTTTCACAAAAAATTATTTGTGTGGTATTGCAATGCTCTTCACAAAAAGCAAAGAAACTCACCTTCCCTGATCGCCACCCAATCTCAGTGAAGATATCACTACTTCGGCAGATTCATCATCAAAGTAGACATCCTGGAAATGAACAGCCAAAATTAACCCACGGGTTGGTACTAGGAAAGTTTCAGCCAAAGATGCAACATTTCAAATCATCGTTAGCAAAAAAACAAAACCCTTATACACAATAAAAGATGTTAAGAAATAAAAAAATCACCTCATTGTCTCGATCAAGAGCTCCGTGGCCCTGAATCAAAGAAATAACAATCAGGAAACTGTTCCTTTCCTTTCCCTTTTTGTTTTTCTAAATCTCCTTTACCTATTTTCATTGTCCTCCTTTTTTAAAGTCAGTTAAAGTATTGCTAGTATGCTATTTAAAATAGAATACCTACCTCTTCATTATCATTATTATCATAAATGTTATATCTGAAAGCTTGGCTCAGATTATTTGCAAATGCAGCAACATCATAATCTCGGTCATGAATATCTTCTTCATCACTATCCCTTGTTCGATCTTGCAGAGCAGTTGGTCGGCTGCAAAAGAATGAAACTTGCAAAATAAGAAAAAAGCACCACGCATATATTTTTCCAAGTGTGTGTGAAAAATGCAACTTCTACTTTTTCCTTCACTTTGCAGGTGGCAAACAAATGAGAAAATAACAAACATAAATTCTTCTTGTTCATCTCACTCTTATGCACACTTCCGAAGCATAATACGCCCAAAAAAATTAATACAGAAATTTTGATCATCATAAAATGATGATATAAAGATTCAATAAGTTTGAGAGTTCAATCTGTGCACATTCCAACAGGATTTGCTTCATTCTTTTCTTTCACAACCTGCTACTTCTTGCCCGTTACCTTCACAGAATACAATTACCCATATATTCTAGCCAAGATTCAGCTCTCGTTATCTTAAATACAGTAGTCAACATAATTCTCCTCTAAACATTCTAACAAAAAATACTTCCAATTACTAAACTGATTATTTCACCCGCATTAAGTTGAAGAAATAAAACTCTGTCGGTCACGTTTTCAATTTGTTGGTCCCAAACCGGATTAAGAAAGAGGATTGCGTTAGGTTGACAGCTAGTGTAAAACTATGTCAATAAACATGATTATGGATCCAACAAGAAATTGGGCTAATGCTAGGATGTTCCCCCATGTGAAACACACTATGGTCCAAATGCAATGTTTCGCAAGGACCGCTGCATCTGGGAGGCTTGAATGTAGTGTCAAATAAGTTAGGATCCCAATCGCATGATCCGAATGAAGCGACATTTGAGCAGGAGCTATTGCATCCTAAAGAACTCGGATACAGTGAAAAATAAGCATGAGTTCTTAGTCAGTAAGTTAGATAGTAAGAGAAAAATACTATACTGGACAGAAGTATTAGACTTTGAATATGGAACATTGGAACTCAAACGGTAAAGACAATGGAGCTAGTGGACATGATGATAACAAAAAAATTAAATATTTTATGTTTACAAGAGACAAAGTGGACATGTGAGAAAACTAGAATGTTGGATAAGTCATGATTTAAACTCTGTTACAGCAACATTACCTCATTGTCACCTCAATCCACCTCCTCTCTCCTTGAAACTGACTGACATAACACCCTCGACAACTCCTCAGCCACTTAGGCCACTCCAGCCGCCGTGACAAGTGGTCGGATAACAAATTACTTGCTTTTCCATCTCAAAATGGCTGGGGTTCTCTAATCTAGTCCAGATTTTCAACATGCAACATATTGTAGGAGCAAAATTAGCTTGGGCTTCCTTGCTCAAGCCATAATTTCATCTCGAAGCTTTGACGATGCTAACGCTAGTCTAGACAGATAACGACAATCGTAAGAGGTTCTTTGCCATCAACCCAGAAAGGATTGCTGAATCAAAACAGAAATGGGCTTTCACAATCATCGAACAGATAACGGGTAATGTAGCTTCTTTTTTCAACATGAAGAAGTTCGCTACTCAAGTGGAATTAGAAGAAAGTCTATAAAGGTTCAATTCTAGGAAGATTTAGAAGACGTAATGCGTGAAATTCCAATAGGTGAGAAGATCTTTGTAGGAGGAGATTTAAATAAACATATAACTAAAGAGAATAAGGATTACAACGAGGTACACGGTGAATTTGGCTTTGGAAACGAATGATGAAGGAAGATCAATCTTAGATGTCACAATAGCGTGTAGTTCCAAAAAAGAGATGAACAATTGAATATATTCAAAAGTAGACCAAATAAGTCGCAAATAGACAATTTCACAACTTGTGAAGAGATAAAAGAGCTCGTAAGGACTGTAAGGTGATCTCATGAGAAAGTTTAACAATGCAACACTGTCTTTTATTGTTGGATGTCATTATCCGACATATAAGGTTGAGAAAACAAAGACCTATAGAACCAACGAAAAAATGATGGAACTTAAAAGGAAGCCAAGCAAGCAGATTTTAGGAAAGTAGTATTACAATAAGAAGTTTTAAGAAATTCGAGTGGTTATGTGACTGAAGTATGGGAGGATATAGCGTTATAGGAAAAAAATAGCAAGAAATTCACTTGGCGAGTCAAAAAGTCGAGCATTTTGAAATAAAGAATCTTGGTGGTCAAAAAAAGAAGTGCAAGACAAAGTAAGGATCAAGAGAACTAGTTATAAGACACTTCAAAGAATCAAGAAAATTGTAAAAATATAGACTTGCTAAGAAAGAAGCCAAGCATGCCATAAGTGAAGTCAAATCAAAGGCGTTTGACGATTTTTATAAACGGCTGGTCACGAAATAGGTGAAAGAAATGTGTATAAAATTGCTAGAGTGAGAGAAAAGAAGAGAAGATATTTGCATTAAGTCCAAACTTATTTGCTTTAAGTTCAGAAGGACTAACCTATATTTTCCTATTAAACTGAGTTTACACCAAGGATTTGCATTAAGTCCATAATTATTTTCTTTAGTTATAGACATTGAAAATAGAGTTTCGTGGAGCATGCTATTTGCAGATAACATTGTGTTGATGGATGAGACTGGTGAAAGATTCAATGCTAAGCTGAAATGTTGGCATGAGACACAAAAGGGAACGGGTTCCAAATTGAGTCAAAAGAAGACAAAGTATATGAAATTTAATTTTAGCACAAAACAATGACTTTGGAACCTTATGTGAAATTGAGAGACCAAGAAATTCACCTGAGTGAGAGTTTTACGTATTTAGGATCTATACTACATAAAGGTGGAGGAACTAACGAAGATGGGTACAAGAGGGATGATTAAAATGGAGAAGTGTTGGATTTTCTTATGGACAGGGAAGGATCTTTAAAACTTAAAGGAAAGATTTACAAGACGACAGTAAGACCCGGACAGTTGTGCGGGTGTGAATGTTGGACAGTCAATTATGAGTGTGAACAAAGGATGCATGTGGCGAAAATGAAAATTTTAAGATAGATTTGTGGACGTACAATGAAAGATAAAATAAGAAATGAACATATAAGAAAAATGTTGTAGTGGCTTCTATAAATAAGAAGATGAAGTAATCAAAGTTAAGACAATATATGCATCTGCAAAGGCGTCTTACAGATGCACTTGTTAGGCAGTGCGAACAATAAATGATGTGCATGCTAAACGTGAGAGATGGAGACCAAATAAGACGTGGAGAGACAGTTGATTCAGGACTTATATGATAATAACGATATGACTTATATGATAATTTGGGAGCATAGACTCAATAATTGAGCATAGAGGAGACAGTTAATTCAGGTAACCGATGGCATGTAGAGGGCAACAACAACATTACACTATTGCCTTAGAGGCGATGTAAAGGGCACAAGACTTAAATGAGAAAGTTTTTGATCGGAATAGGAATCAAACCAAAAGCAGATTGAGTTTTGTCGGCCGCGTATCAGAAATTTCTAACCTATGAAGTTCGTTTCACTTGAACTTAGATATTGATGCGTATAGTCATGTATGATATTTTGAAAGAGGCGTATTCTAAAAACGCATATTATACATTAGGTGTTAATGAACACACAAGAAGGACAGGATTTAGGCTACGTCTCAAATACCAAAAAAAAAAAGTTAAATAGAATAAATAAAGCACAAGAGAAACGAACGATCCATCTTGACGAGTTCATATAGTGGAAAAAACGATTAAATGTTAGTTGTTGTAAGTTAAGTAAAAACTTACAACATCAATTAAAGAAACAAGCAAACATACCCACAAGCCCAGCGGTAGACATTTTCAATCATGTTACGTTCCTGCAGTGCAGTAGACTGCCAATCATTCCATTCAAAATTTTCCTATAACAAACGACGAGGAGCAATGTCAATCGCAGAATCTTACAAGCAGCAAATATTTACATAACAAAATTCTATGAAGTGCATGGGTAACGACCTTGACTTTTGCGTGTGTGTTGGGCAGGGAGGGGGGCATATCTACCAGGGAAAATTTTTTTTTTTTTTTTTTTTTTTGGGGGAGGGGGGGGGGAGGAGAACAGCCTACAGGAGATAAAATGCAAACACAAGTTTGCAATTGACATTCAACTGCGTAAAATCAAAAGATCTACAAATTATATGGACACCAAAGGAACAAAAAGGGTATCCATGTTTGTCAAGACATCTTACCATCAAACCCAGAACCAGAAGTAAACATACTTGTAAATCAAAACTGCCACGCATAAATCACCAATCCATAAATTTACCATTTGAAATGCCGCCACACAAGTAAATAACTATATAATACAAGAAAATTACCCCCAAAAAAAAACAAAAACTCCATTATATGCAAACCAACACAGAGTATGCAACCAGAAATTGCATCTATTCAGATTTTCATCATTCACCAAAATCACGCCACTCCAGAAATAGATTTCTTCTATGATTTTAAGGAAAACATGAACCAAAGGTCACAAGAAAACATCACAAACCAGAAGACGCTCTTGAATGATGCTATTCGTCTTTGCCAACTGAACAAGTTTATTGGATATCCGGGTTATGTGACCAATATATCCTGCCCGTGGTTCATGCCTTCCGGTAGAACATACAGTCTGCGGTGCCAAATACGCAAAATAAGATACACTCCTATATAAGTATCAACCTAATAAAAGAGAGAAGTAGACAAAAAAGTGTTCAATATAAGACGACTTACAGGACTATGGTCACCAGAAACAGTGGGCACCTTATCAGCTTGAAGAATTTTGTTAACCAAATTACATTCTCCAAAAAGATGATCAATAATGTTCACATTGTTACCATCCAAACACGAATATACAATGCTCTCCACATGATGATGCAACTCATTGTTGTATGGATATCTGCAAAGTAAGACGGTTACTTCAAGAGGTTACCAAGCGAAAGGGAGGTCACTTTGATAAAATGCAACCATAACATATAAACAGAAAATAGATAAGATATCAATAATGGGCCATTCCGTGCAAGCAACTCACTCAAAAAATAGACCAAGGATTCTTCTAATTGTGCCTGTACAAACTAATTCCTTCTCAGCTGCCTCATTTCTCGTTTTCAACAACACAGCAAGGAATTCCACTGCCTACATCACAACTTAGATTAGACAATTTGAGGTACAAAAATGTCGATTCAGATAGATACAGGATTCAAGCATTTTTTTCTACAGTAGTTGCTCATATAGGGTGTCCTTGAGCAGTGGTCACCATAGTAGTTCAGTTCATGTGTTGAAATAGGGTGCCAACGGAACACAGGGACAAAAATGTCATTTTTTGGACAAAAATGTCAACCTTCAGGCGATGCTTTCCAAGAGGTGGTTTCAGTGCACCATAAGTCGTAGGCAGAATACTTTCATCTGATGCAATATCCAATACTGACAGCAAATCGGCTACACCAATATAGAAAATAACGTCAAACTTCTAAATAATGAAGACAAGTCATGCACAGCTATGCATGTCTTTTTTTTTTAGTGAAAAAAAGGCAGCATTTTTGACACGGTTAGATTTAGTAATATTGGGCACTATTAAATTTACCAAATGCACAACTTTCATCAACACTCTTGTATAAAAGTTGGCATAGAGAAACAACAGGATCAATATGTGGAAAAACACATATAAAAAATATAAATCAAAAGGAAATACTGAAACAATGATATGCTGCCCCCACAGCATGATAAATAAGCATGACATTATGAATGCTTTCTCTATGCCAGAATAAATCACCATCAGGCACCAAGAAACTAGACAAACATTACTACCCAAAAAAAAAAAAAAAAAGAGAAAAGATAACAAACAAACAAAAATAAAATAATACATGAGGCACTGAGAAAATAATAAGACCCCAAAACAAATAAACTTTCGGAAGAATGACCTAGAACACTGACAATAAACTACGTCTAGTGAAAAAGCAAAAGTTATTAGAAAGAAAATTAAGTTATATATTTTTATATTTCACGTTCTTTCACATTTGAACCTAACAAAATTCTGGGACCAATACGAGGATGACAATTTTCAGCAGCAGCAATAGCAGAGCTTCTCAGAGGACAGCAGGGAGATTCAATCTCAGGCTGCACCATGAGTCCATGATAATACCTTTACACCTAAAAGCCTATATAATACAACAAGTGTTTTCACCAGTCAGAAGATGCCATAGCATAATGTATATCACATTAACTATTTAACTAAAGTGCACCCTCGATAACAAAATTTTTAGTCTGCGAAGATGCAAGTATCAAACATAAACTATTGCAAATAGTGGTGCTTAAATTCCCGTAAATAGCCCTCTTTGGTACAGGAACGCAATTAGTGCCCTGCCATATGAAGACCAAAGAGTCCTAATAGTAGCATGGTCCCCAACTAACTAAATAGTACCACCTATGTGTAACGATATATGGATAACCCTTCTTAAGCTTGTAAGAGCTACTTTATCATGGATTGGAATAGGAGATCCTATCTTCATATCACACAGCTACTAGTTGAAAACCACCAATGCTGCTCCTTGTTTGCGAAGTAGGCCTAACGTAAAAGGTCCATGTTAAAAGTATAAATGTAAACTTCTTTGTTCTCATCCAACAAAAGATTAATACCACTAGTCAAGCTTAATTTCCAAGAAAATTCCACTAATTTTGAACAAAGTCAAGATGAACTATAACACATAGACTTGAATGCATATTGATCCTCAGAAATTATAAATGGAAAAATGATATATAATACTAAAATCGAACCTAAAATCGAACCTCCAAAATCTTAATGTCACGAATCATGCTCATTTTATGGCAAGCTTACCAAGTTTTGGCAGCAGAGCACCAACCGTGTCAGGATTAACTACTAGAGGTGACTCGAATACATGTTGATTCCGAAAGGAGTACATGAAAGATGAAGGTATAGATCGTTTTGGATCCAGCAACGAGATGCAGACGGATAATGAGTGAACCAGAGCTGATTTTGAATTCAAATCTTCGAGACCATGATTAAGAACCCTAGAAACAAAGCTGCACATAAAAAAAAGGTTGCAAAGTGAACTACCAGTTTTGAAGATGATAATAGGATAGAAACCAGAAGATAATCCACCATGACAAATCAATAAGTATCCATACAGACCTTGGACTAGACAATTTCATGGCCAAAGGCGATGGAGCATTTCTTGTTATAGCACATAAAGTTTCCGCGGCATTGGCATGGACTTCAGGAGGACACTGATAACATTGAAAGTAACATCAGCTGAAATTCCAATTATCAGGAACTCTCGGAACCATTTATAAGTCTGAACAATAGAGAATATCAAAAAATTCAACAAACAAGCAACTAGACAGCTTAAGTTACACTACGTTACCCACACAGGCACTCTTAAACAATCCACCTGTCAACAGGCATACCCAGTCCAAAAAGGAAAAAATCAATATGAGTTAATATCTTTTCAACTTCTGGAGGCTGAACTAAATATATTAGCATTCATCATCCTGCTTCCAAAGAGATCCACATAATAGCATAACATGGGGCATCTCTTAGAACATGTCAGACATTTACATACATATCATAGAGCATATATTACAAGCATGTGTAAACTTACAGAAGGATTCAACTTATCCACGATCATTTCCAATAAATTGCTCTCAGCCAACCATTGCATTACATCCATCGAATTGGGGTAGAGGTGATCATCTGCACCAACAAGTCGTACCAAAACCTGTGCACAAAGTATGGACAAAGCTGAGGAAAGATAACCCAGCTGAGATAAACATGAAATGTCCTAAAACAATTAAATCAAAATTCCAGTGATTTTAAGTCAAACCTCCATGACAGATGTTACACCAATCAAATCAACCAGACGGCGGAACACATCTTGATGAGACTGCCAGCAAGGAAAAGAATGCCATCAGGAGAGGTTTACTATATATCCATAACATAAATTTTTGCCATATTCACATGATGAAAATCTTATTCCTCCAAATTTACCAAACTAAGGCTGGACAAGTTTCTAACAAGGAAATTCAAATACCTACACAACAAGACAAAACGACATGAATGTTAGAGCTAAAAACTTAAATACCTATATAAATTTGCCAAAGGTGCATCCTTCTTTCAATCCTTCATAGACTTGACAATTATGGTCATGTATCATTGGTAGATATACCACATAATGTTATTCGGATGATAGATCATGGAAAAGAAACCAGTTTATTGGGAATAACAAGAGCATCTGTCATTACTTAAAATTTCATATTTGGAGGCAATTTCCAAGAAACTGCTCGGCTTTTAGCAAAAGCAGCTCTATGAGAGTGATAGATTGGTTTAACGGTTTGAAAGATAACTTTTTTTCAGGGAACATAAGACTTGGCAGTACTGATTCAGAAGATTCGTGCATCCTTCGAAACAATGGAAAGTGGGAACAAATGAAACTGAGGGAAGAGTAGAGAAATCAGTCATTCCTTGGGTACCTTGGCGGGAAACAAAATAAATGGCTTCCAAATTCATGGAGAAAGTTTTCTATAGGGAAAAAAAAAAGAGGGGGGGGGAGAGGTTCATGGGCGGCGTAATCATGCGGAGAATGCAAAGACAGTGAAAGAGAATAACAAAGCTCTCAAATATGACTACTTTAAGGAACCTTGGTGACAACAAGAAAGATTCCAACCCGAAAAAGAGTTCACAACCCTGGATCGAAAAGTCAACAATAAATGTAATGAATAATTCAGGATTTTGTTCTAACCACGACATAGTTCCCAAAATGATTTAGATCCATGCAAATGTCATCAAATATCCAAGTGTGTCCTTTTTATCAAATAGGCCAAAAAGAATATCATATTCAAAAAAGCATGCAAGGCAGACATCTGTAAAACAATGTGAATTTACAGAACATAAGAAGTATCTAAAGGCAAACATGACAAGATGTCAGGCTAACATTAATCCACCTAGCAACAAAAACATGTACTTTCGCTGAAATGATATCACAAAAAGCCTACAGCATGATTTGTAAGAGAAGCAGGCTCAAATAGCAAGCACCCCTAAAACACATCTGGGAGTATACCAAAAAAGAGGAAAAAGGAAGGTTTTTCAATCAAAACGTATGACATTATCATCTCCTGGAAATGAAATGGCTTGAAGTTATCTTGGTGAACAAAGGTAGCCCATTCACCGCCCAAGGTGGGTGCAGAAAAAGGAAATGGTCGCGTAAAAATATTATCACTCACCTATGGCACAGATTATTTAGCTAGACTATCAAAATTCCTTTCATGCAAATGCTGCACTTATTCATGCTCCAGCACTTTGTGGACTAAAGAAAGACAGGTCAGACATGCTGCTGATATGAAGAGCCATGCAGATCAAACACATCAGCCTCACATTTTCTACTGAATATAAAGAAAACATGAAGAAAGAACGCCCTTTAGAAGACATTACAGTATCTTAGCATTCTACTATGTTTTAAACAAAAATCCCACCTCTTCAGACATTTACACAGTTACCTACTTGTCAAGCAACCAACTTGTTGCTTGGACAGACATTTATATCAGGATTTCTTATTCTCTAACCAAATTCAGTTCTGACCCAAAGAAAAAACCTCAAAAGTTTCACATTAGCATTCAATCACAAGCTTCTGCACACATGGAATAGACGCAATGTCAGCATTAATGAGCACATTGTAAGGATTAATATGACTACCATATCAATATTTTCTAACATCAATATCGGCAGCTTTCAAAATCCAATTATAATGACCGAGAAAATTATTAAAATACATAAATTCAGATACACCACCTAAAGCTAAACAACTAAAAATGTTTCTTTTTTGAGAGGCCAAAAGAAACTAGAATATACTCTGAGTACCATGCCGTAAAGGAAGTTTGTATTCTACCTGAACATAGTTCATAAGGGGCACAGTCTTCCGTGTCATAAGGCATATTACAACCTGAGATGCAGAAAAGCCGCATTACTATTTGTATTTCAGTTTGCACTAAGAAAGAAAGGAAAATCATGTATTCGGTCTTCAGTGCGGCTCAGATTACCTTACTAAAATATCCAGCTAATACAGCACTATGAGGACGCTCTGGATCCAAGAAGGAAAAGAGCATATCCATTAACTGTAACCCGAAAAAAAGGTCAGAGATGGGTAAAACAACTATGCCTACTAAGCCTCAAATAATATTTTTTTTGGGTCTATTAAGAACAGCAAGCATACCTCCTCTTCATCCACTAGAGTCTTCAAGATAACATCAATTTCACATGTAAATATTTCACAAGCTATGAAGGGGAACCTATCAATTAATAAGCAGTTGCATATTAGCACATGAACGGTAAGCTACAAATACTACGTTTCTAAGCTTGGACCAGAACGACCTACTTGAATGCTCGTTTCGGGTCTGTATCTTCAAGAGGCTCTTCTACTATGTAATGCAGCATTTGCTCCACCTGACTTCTTTCTCTCAGGCTGAAAACGAGTAATCAAGTAGGAAACTTTAAAGGGCCTAAAACATTGTAACTAACCATACTGACCAATGTTGTCACTACCTAGGGGCAAGAAGGTAAAGGGGCAGAAACATACAAATTTATAAGCCGGCTGTTCAGAGCTTTGCATTCTTGGATTATCTCTTCTTCGTCCAGAAGCTCTTCCAATGTGAAATTTTCTTTGTCCAGCAGAGATTCCACCTAAAGGCCCCATAAATAACAAAACAAACGAAAAGAAACCCACTTTTAAAAGGAAACAAATATGACATATAAGAATGAAAAGAAGCAGATTTCTCCAAGGTTGAACAGCAAAAAAACTTAGAACAATTTTCAGTGAAAAGGTATAATTGCTATAGCGAGACAAATCAGGAGGAAAGATAACTAGTGCAGCAATAATATATCAATTTGAAGCTTTTAAAAAGGAAAAGCAAAGGATTTGTTCAATCTTAATTCTGGAGAGCCTTGTGCCATAAAGCATTCCCATGAACAGGGTCCAACTGCTTGGAACAGCTTCTACAAAACCGGGCCTTGGCTTACAATTTAGCACAAAGTGGGGTTTGTACAACGTCAAATGTGACGCCATACTGAATGTCATAGATGTGAGCAGGTTTCTTGACACCAAAAGAAATTATTTCATCGTGCAAAATGAATCAGATGACTGCATACACATGAATGATGGTCACTGCGACCATCTTTTTCTTTATCCAACTTATTGTCAAATCCAAAAGTAAAACAGCATTGTCTAATTCTCATAAGTTCCAGGTATTATGTATACATTAAAGTAATAGATCTGGTAACCGCCTGAATGCCTATGTGCTAGGAAGCATAAAATTTGGATAATAAAAAAATGTGTACCCACTGTAGAACCTGAATGATACAGTGGGGCAATACAGGATTAGTAAACCCAGATGTGGCATGCAGAAACTTGACTACTTGCACCAAAAAGTTAAAGAGACTGCTACGGCCCAGAAAATGATTGGCATCTCCTAAATCAGATAAGTATATTTGAAACTTGTGGTGCAAGTCGATTGACTGCATGACAACAATTCGCCCTAGATCTCAATTTCTACGTGATCAAACTTTCGGATAGTCTCACAAATTCGAAGGAATCATGACCAGCAAAGAAAACCTTCATACACAGAAAGTGCTTAGCTTGTGTATCACTGCTCCCTGTAATCATATCAACTAAGGAATAAAAGTAAATTGTCAAGTAAGTCTTAGAAGATCAACCATTTAACCGTTTAGCAGCAATAAGCAGATACGACTAAGTGTTTGTCAAACAGCAGATGCAGAGATAATTCAACTATTCACCAGCATCCCCAATAACATGAGAAAATTCAGGGTGCGACATGGGTGCCATCATTAAATCCCAAGTTGATGCCACCATCTCATGACTATGGAACCTCCAATGAAGATAACAAAGAAATTTTTTTAAAAAAACAACGATTACAATAACCTGTCTTCTACTCTATTACATATTGATCAGATACATAAACAAAATACCCATTCTGGGGAAATCTGACGGTCATCATCGAACATTCAAATAATTGACAACAATGTCCGACTAAACAACCATTAGAAGCAGCAGATATCAATAAATAAAGACCACAGAAGTTCGTTTATTAGATATGAAGGAAGGACGTCAAAAATTTGTAAACCTTCAACCAAGTTTCCAATAGTCAACCAATCGACAATGCATAGCAACGGATATGCCACTACTTAAAAACCACAAAATTTGACAACCAGACAACACCAATATACTAAGCATAAAATCCCTTACGCTGCTAATAATAATCCTAGAACCCAACACCACAAAGCACTAAACCAGCCAATAAAGTAAATCGATAGACTCACCGGTGACGCATGTGAAACGGGAAGCTTCCAAAACATTTTCTCAAAATCCTTGCGCCCGCGCTGGACTGTATGCACAGATAGGCAAGATGGAGATACAGCAAGGAGTTTTAACTGAACAACAGATCTCTAACAAACCTAAACTGAAAACATCTCAAGATTTGAGACGAAAAAGCAATAAACAAACCCTAAATCTGGTGCACGTAGATTAAACAGAAAGTGCCGAGAAGATCGAGAGAGCACAACTGAAGAGTATGGTTCGAAATTTAAATTTAATTTCTAAATCGGAGAGGAAAATGGTATGAAGGAAGGCTTCAACGATGGCTTTTTGTCTGTAATCAGAGTTGTGTTGGAAAAGAGATAAAACAAATGTACAGTTAAAAAAGGCTGAAAAATACAAAATGATATTTGGAATTTAGAAAGGAAATTTTGAAATTTATTACTCGGGAAAGCTTGGTCCCCTCCAAATCTTAGAACAAGTTACATAAATAATGAACACGTGTCATAGTTCCGTTAGTACTTAAGTTTATAATTGTTTTAAAAGATATAAGTTTGATTCTAGAAACACGTACAATGTGGGTATTTTACTGATGTCTGAGTTAAAGACTAAGTTTACCATGGACACTTTGTGTATGACTCCTAACCTAAGAGCCCGTTAAATTATTGATTTGTATTCTGTAAAATTGCTCTTGACGGTGAGATTACAAATTACATAAATAATTGTTGCAAACTCTATAGTGATCCACGCTAGTCATTATACATTATGTTTTTCATTGAATATTTGAGAAATATTATACATAAATTTATGCGTTATACATAAATAAGAAAAAAAATTGACATGTCGAAGAGCTCCCCTTTTGTAAAATAAATAATTAATAGAATTCATCATATTAGAATATACTAATTATTATCTGCCGCGACATAAATAATGTTTCTTGTTCTTCTAAATTCAGTGGTTTGTATGTACCGTTTTGTACTCCGAGTGTTTTTTTCTCCTCATATATATGAAGAACAATTCAGTGGTTTGTATGTACCGTTTTGTACTCCGAGTGTTTTTTTCTCCTCATATATATATATATATATATATATATATATATATATATATATATATATATATATATATATATATATATGAAGTTTATTCATCTCAACGTTGGTTGTATTTCCTTTTATTCGTTTTAGAAAGTCTAATTTCCTTTTATGTTAAGAAAGCATGTTTTTAAAGCAGATGACAGTATGTCCTCAAAAAAAAAAAAAAAAAAAAAAAAGGTTTTTAGTATGTGGCTAGCGGGGAACGGTAAAAGTTGTCTTCTACGAAACGGAATGTACATAAAGCGCTAGTTTACGAGAAATTAAAATTTAAGGAAAAATTGCATCTGACTATATTGTCGACATGAAATTATTTCATCTCCAGCGATTTTTTTTTTTAATTATTGTGTACTACATATATTTGCTCTCTCTTTTTTTTCAAAAACGATAAAACCATCAAAAAACTCATCCGACATGTTGATGTATATACCAAACTTAGATGGTTTTACAAATGACCACCGAGATCCTAATAATAGAGTTAGACTAATCACGTTAGTATTATCAGTCATTAAAGTTTTGTGGTATGATATTTAGATACATATTTTCAATTTTATAGGCTATCGATCCTTACTAGAATCTTAATGACTAAGTATTTTGAACAGCATTTTACAGTATAAAACACATAATAGTATTAGATTGTTGGTTGTATATCATTGTGACAGTATTACAATTATCAAAATTCTTATGGTCAAATGATTTGAAGATATTGTTTATTATATTCAAATTCTACGAAGATTTGGTCTATGAGATTTTACGTTTGAAAGTTTGTGTCAACATAGAAGGACGGTGAAATTCACAAAATTTATTATAGTTATTGTTCAGTCTATTAGTTAAGCAATGACCAATAACTCTCTTGTATCTGTTTGGAGGGGCATGGCTGTGTAAGGGAGAGGGGAGGTCGATGGAGAAGGAAGAATATGGTAGAAAGAAAGAAGCTACCTGGAAAAGTTCCCTTTCTCCTTGGCAAAAGGTTGAACCCTAATTTAAAAGGCCTCCACTGTATCAGTCCTAAAGGATGTAAATCAAGAGTACAACGGCCTCCTAGATTGGTGAGATCTTACACAGTTATCACACAAGGTGTCCCCCACAAATTAGGCCTTTGGCCTGGCAGCGGAGGAACACCCACAGTGTACGCATCCCTGGATTCGAACTCATGACCTCTTGTTGGTAATTCACAACCCGAGTATCAACTGGACTATGGCGGGAGGCATATTATTATGGGGTGAGAGAGGCACGAACCCTTTCTTGTTAGCAGGCGGGGCAAGGTTTGGGAGAGGGCAGGAGGGTACCTTCCTGATGGAAAGAAAAAAGTAATAATTTTAGCATTTTTGAATGTCAATCTACTTCATCAAAATGTGCATGATAATGGGATAAGACTTCGAAATGATTAAGGAGCTTTCTTATGTGTTAAAATTATCTAGTTGGCAAAATATTATTGGTCGTTGCTCTAACAGACTGTGAATAGTCAAGCCATGAAATTATTTGGGTGGCTATATTTGATTAAATATTATATAGAAATAAAATCGGATGGCTATATTCAGATCCACGAGGACACTTCGCAAATGGAGTATACTAGTCAAGAGCCTCGTCATGATAACAACAGTTAGTCTTTTAGCCACCATGAATTTTCATAATACATAAATGGATTACACAAATGCATGCCGACAATAATGACATGAAATAAATCAATGTATGAATATATAAATCACTATTGTAAGTGTAAGAACTCTTTATTTATTGATATTTACACCAGATGTTTACATGAATTTTCATAATACATAAATGGATTACACAAATGCATGCCGACAATAATGACATGTAATAAATCAATGTATGAAAACATAAATCACTATTGTAAGTGTAAGAACTCTTTATTTATTGATATTTACACCAGATGTTTACATGAATTTTCATAATACATAAATGGATTACACAAATGCATGCCGACAATAATGACATGAAATAAATCAATGTATGAAAATATAAATCACTATTGTAAGTGTAAGAACTCTTTATTTATTGATATTTACACCAGATGTTTATTAGCGATTTAAGATAGTCATTCTAGTTATGTCACTTTAGTTTCAGCGACCACATAGTTGCACATATTACTAATGTCCCCATGACGAAGTTGAGACACCCGAGAGTGTATCAACCATAATGTAATTTTCATATCAGGATTTTATATTTTTCATGTGGGTTAATAACGTTAATGATTCAGTTTTATCTGATGATATCATGATGATATAGTTTTGGCGTACTATGATTGATTTATTGACGGTAAGTCAGTAACGCTGTTATATCCCTTATCACATAAGAGTTTCCTTCCTTCTCTTCACATTCTTGTAGAAAGTATACTGGTAAATTAAAGATAGAAATAAAAGAATCATGTATAGTACCCTAAACAGATAGTAATTGTGATTAATTATCTTTTTCCTAAATTAATAGGATCCTCTTGATCCCAATTTAAAGTTTTTTTATAGTTAGAAGATCCTAAAACTATCTGCGCCTTTACTTAAGGCTATAAATAACCCTTCAGTACACGTATCCGAATGAATATTAAAATACATTTTTACCTACTCAATCCTTTTAATTTAGGTAAAGCTGTCAATATACTACGATAGAAAATTGGGTTATTACAATTGCAATGGCACATATGTGGCAATGGCCTTATAAGATAAGCAAAGTCATGATTTACTGTAACAATTTCATGAACCTATCCATTAGTGTACTGATAATTCAAAATGAATTTGGGTACAGAGAACAGCGATTGCATACAACCTAGAAGAGGACTGGAAGAGGATATTGCGAAGCTATCTTGCCCAGATTGTATAAATGAGAAAGTTAAAGAAGAGAAACACGCATGGGCAAAGTTGGAACGAGACAAGGTGTCGAAGATTTCATAATATGAAAGTACAAGTCAAATATTTGTACAAACTACGACAAGATCTGTCTATCAAAATTGATATCAGAGAACACCATAGTATATGTGGGTTAGCAAACCAGAAACAGAAAGACCACATTACAAATCATTTATGAAGTCATATCATACTAGTTATGTGAACAAAGCAATATTGTCACCCAGAGCTCGACACAAACATAATAATCAACTTTGTGTAGATGAAAGTGAACATGAATATCACTAGTCAACAACGATACTTACCTACTTGAATGGGTATATACAAGAACACAATTTCCAATCTTTATGTCCAGTAGGTGGCATCTGCTGCGATGAATATTCCGAAAATAATCAATATGTACACGGGCTAGGGCTGGTGAAATTTAGAAGGAAGAAACCAAAGCAGAATTTGAAGAGAAGAAAGTCGAGACACTGTCACAAGAAAGTTTGTCCAAAAATTACAGACAGCTATTATTGTCTCTAGGGAGGAACTAAACCTTTTTAAGTTGAAAATTCTCTGCTTTTTAAAAATTTCTGTTGCTGTATGCTGAAAATTCTCTAATTTTGAGGAACTCCTGATTTTACATAAGTTCTCACCTCCAATATTGAAAGAGAAGCAACAGAAACCACATAAGTTAAAAAAGTCTTTAGGTCAATTAAACTTGGACACTTCTTTTGATTATCTTCAACGGATTATCGGTTTAATTACCCAAAAAAATCATTAAAGCTCAAAGATGGAAAGCCTGATTCAGCAGCAACACTTCAATAACTCAATAATTCTAAAGCTGAATTCATCAGTAACCAACTAACATCTCCTCAAAATCATCTGCAGAGGGAGTGATCATGTAATTTTGTAAGCCATAGAAAGCAAAGGAAAACATCATATGCTGACCTGTTGCCAGCAATTTTGACATTGATCAGCTTTATCTCTTCAATTGATACTCCACCATTCACACTTGATGCACCATTCTACTGCTCGTAGCTTGAGATTTCTTATCACTCCATATCAGCTTACTTTGTGCTCCATTTCCAGTTGTCGCAAAAGATAGAGTCTGCACTAGTTTTAACTAGTGAAGAATACAATTCCAAGAACAAATTGAACGAGCAACAAAAGTTAACATACCCGTTTTGCTCTCTTGTCAAGTGGCGTCCATGTCTGTTGAGCGGGCGCTGAAGTTCTCCTATTCCTAGACTTGGACGAGCCTTCTTTTTGTAGAGACCACTTTTCTCTCTGTTGCACAGTTTTTCCAACACTACCTCCTTCGTACCTGTAAAATTCAAGAACGGACGGACTTTTTCTCTTCATGGCCTTTGTCGTACTCCTCGAGCGTCCGACACATGGAGCAGATAAGTCTGGCGGCAATGCATGTTCGCGAGTTTTACTTTTTGCTTTGATTCTGTTAAGAAATTCAATTGTCCAAGGAGATTGCCCTATGCATTCACTGGAATGGACAGCATTCCAGAGTGGGGTTCCACCATAACATTCACCCTCATTTGCAGGAAGATCTTGAATATTGGATGCAGCTGTAAGTGCGTTATCCTCAACTGCACATTTGTTGAAGCTGGAATTGAGATAGTAGCTATCTGTTCTTGCAGAGCCCTTCTGACGATTATCTATAGGAAAACAAGAGCCCTTGTCAAATTTATTTTTAGCAGATATTGAAAAGCTGGGGAGGCTATTTGAACTGGAAAATAACTTTTTTGCAACTCCATGTGCCTGTTCTGAGGGATCTTTTCCAATTATACAAGCTGGGGAACTTGCAAAATATGCATTTGATACATCAAGTGAGGTCGGACCATCAATATCAATAACTTCACCTACAAAATCATCCGTCTGATTCCAGAGATTAGCCTTCTTGTGTTGCTTCATACTTCTCATAGAAGGCTCATCCCATACCTCGTCTGCAAATACAACATCATTCCAAGAATTATCCCCATTCTTCATTTTCTCTGACGTCAAAGGAACTCCAGCTGTCTGAAAACCATTTGCAGGAGAAACAAAAGAAGTGCCCTTGATCATATTCGCATCAAGTTCCTCCCGTTGACCAAAGAGTTTTTTGTTGAAACATAAACCAGGCTTCTCAAGCTCACCGAATGCATCTAGATTTTCTGAACCCCAAAAATCATTTGAGCAAGCTGCTTTGGAAGGATTTGATCTGCCATCAGAGAAAAGTTTTAGAGGCTCAATGTCAGTTTGGTTCCCATGAATATCAACATCTAGAAGATCCTCATCATATTTCCTCTTTTTGTTATCAAAGTAGCTTTTCATTTGATACTTTTGCATAGCTGGGGCATAGGAAACTGAGGATGAGCTATCTGTCATTCCAGACTTAGAGTCCTCACGCTCCCCATATTTGGTCAGTAGAGTAAATAATGAAACAGCTTCCCCTGGGATATTGAATTTTTGAACAGCTTGGACTCTACAGTCAAGAGAAAGTTCGAGAAACTCAGCAATAGTTCCCCCATAAGACAATATTGCATGAGCTGAAAGTGGATTTATCGAAGGAAAAGCAGCGAGAAAAGATTCCCCCAGACTTTCTGACTCACTCATTTTAGGATAAGAGGCTCCGCTTCTGTTTGCTGCAGTTTCAATAGTAGACAAAAGGATTTTGTCGGTCATATCTGAAGAATAAGAATAAAAAATTTGTAAATCTATTCCTAAGCTGGCTGCAGCAGCATATAATTCATCTGATGATTCCATTACACCAGCTACGAAACCTTTTTCTCCCTCAAAGATCTGCAAGGAAGGAGAGGAACAAGAAATCAATTTTATCAACTTTGCTGTCATGTCAAGTCTTCCTATACCGCAACAGCTACACTTGCAAAACATACCTATAAATATAAACTTGACTGAACAACTACAATCAAAGAATTATGTGTGACAAGGGAATGCAAAGCCAGGCAGCGAATTGAGATTTGGAGCAATATACATATATGAAAGGAAATAAATAAATCAAGCAACAAAAGTTACCACTATAAGAAAGCTTGTTACTGATAGACACACGCATAAATTTCCACCATTGGGGTAAAAAAACACAAATTATGTGGGAAAGCAAAGCTCAGCAGCTACAGGGTTGAGATTGCATCAGACCACCTTCTCGGATAAGGATGACTATTTGTGCAGTGTAATATGTCGATGATTTCGAATAATAAAAAAAGGATCAAGAGTAGATATGAGATCAACAACTAGATATGGAGCTTTTCTGTGGAGAAATCTTATTTCTTGGAGAAGCAAGAAGCACTCTGTGGTGTCCAGGAGTAGTGCACAAGCAGAATTGAGAGCATTAGCATTGAGATTATATGAAGGTTTATGGATTCAGAGGGTAAAGGGGGACTTGGGCCAGACTATCACCATACTTATCTAGATTTACTGTGACAACATATCAGCTATAAACATGGCAAAAAATTCAGTCCAACATGACAAATCCAAATATGTAGAGATTGACAGACACTTAATACGTGAAAAGATTGAAGATCAAGTCATTACTATCAAACATATATCGAATGGAGATCAAGTGGCTGATATCTTCATTAAACCAATGTCAATCAAGATATTCCTGAACCTTATCATCAAGCTTGGTGTAATAAACATATACACCAAGCTTGAGTGTACAAATATACGGTAGAATACACAGTCAATGCATACAAACAAATGTATATACATATATAGAATACTTACACATGTATACTCAAATATAGGACACAAATGCAATAGAATATATTATTAGTTTAGTAATAATAGATGAAATAAACTATTCCATTAATCAATTAGAATGTAGCCGTTGGACAAGACTCACAGCCGTTGAGGCTGCTATGCATTACTCCTATATAAGGAGCAACACATGTACATGTATTTCTAACTTTGAGATTAATAAAATACTCAAGTTTCTTCACGGTCCATCCAGAAAGATTAGTTGCCTCCTTAACCGGGATATTCATGAAAGCTAGCTACAAGCATTGAAAGTTACACAGCATCACATTCGAATGACAATTATATCAAGTATAACACGTGATGATGTGTATTTACATATTTGAAAATTTCTCCGGTCCATTAAAAAGCATAAGCAAGGTGCAATTACCAAAATGCAGCTGCTGAAAGCTAAGCTCAGTGATGTCAAGATACTTGCTGCGATATTCTCAATGCACAAAGGTAAGCAAGAAAAGGCCTCATCTGCGGCAGAGGCTTTTCTCCTGATGTTTTTTAACTCGTACCATGCCAGGCAAACTTCAGCATCAACCAAGATATCAACAGGTAAATCAAGGTCACGCTCAACCACTTCAACTCCTAACTTCTCGCATGCAAGAATCCTCTGGTATGTGCTTCTCCTTGAAATTATCATTTCCTTATCAAGATTCTGTGTGTTGACAATAATTACTGTGCCAAGGAAGCTGGGCTTGTCGCCATTTATCTTTTCAGATTCTGTGAATTGAGGCACACAGGGTAGCATTGTGGAACAGGCATCATTTACATCTACATCTACAGATCCCAATGGTTTCAGGTTTAAGTTCTCTAAGGGCATGAAACTAAGCAGTTCTATCACATTGTTCTTTGTATTGCTCATCATTGAAATCAAATGACAATCATCCTTCTGCAAATAAAGTTTCTGTTAGTGGAGACTGAAGCAAAGCTCTCTTAGTGAAACACATTCACAGAAACTGAGAACTGCAACATGGCAATTACCTTACTATCGTACTACAGAATTCAGACATACAGATATCGGGGAATATCATTTTGCTCTTGCTAAATACATGGTTGATGCATTCTGTTTCTTTTGGTCGGATTAAAATATTTTTGTAAGAAATATGTCACCAGGTGTATTCCTGGACACAGAAGAAAGAAACTCACTGTTCTGCTTGAAAAAGGTTTAGGCGTGTCAACACCATGACAAAGTGCTTTTGCAAGGGCTGAATCCTCCACATCCACCTTGAGGAAGTACAGGAGAGGAAAATCATCTAACTCTGGAAAAGAGGTGGAGATTTTGGACGATGCAGATGGACCACCATATTCCAATACAGCATGAAATTGGCTAAATGGAAACGATGAATTTATATACCTGTAAGACAAGAAAAAACAACCATGAAGAATTCGGCTATTTAAGGTCTAATAATCATTTTTCTAGTCAAATTCATACCTTACCTACATGCCACATGTAAGAAGCGTACAATTAAAATCAAGGTCTTAAACATATGACGAGAAAGTTATTTATTCAGGTAATATTGCGTTGTAAAGCAACCAGTTTAAAATCAGATTCAAGCATACTGAAAAACAGACTGACAAAAAAGCCGGGGGGGGGGGGGGGGGACAAATTTTCTTACGAAACTACTACTTACTCATGAGAGACTAAACAGCAATCTGATGGAAAGGTGATTTTCTTAGCGTCTGCACCGCTACTTTCATTCCCTTGATATGCATGTGTCACGAAATTTTGTGGCTCATTACAAGATATCTTCATTGACTTCAGTAATCTCTTCAGAGGCCACCAAAAGAATCGCTCAGTTACAATTAACATTTTCTTACTACTTTGGCACACGTTGCATTCCAACAATTCCTTAACGACAGAAAATGATGGATGAAACTTAACTATTTCCTTCTCTGCCTTTTCATACAATTTCATCAAGTTTTGCATGAAATTTAATCTATCCGTTAAGCATTGCATTCCTTCTACCAACTTGCTGATGTAGAGATAAGTGCTATGAAATCCATAGTAACATAGGTACCAAGCCATCTGCTTAATTGCACACAGTGCAACCAATGACATCAACTTTTCACTCCCGTGAGATGGAAGTGTTCCTGTAGAACCTGCTTTCTCAATCTGGTATATGAGCTTTTCTTTCGGAATACGGAGTAGCGATAAATCATCAAGACCTTGTGAGGAGACCACAGTATCCTTTAACTCCTTGTCACTTTCTAAGATGAAAAGAAAATTCTTCCCAAGGTTGTCGAGGATTTCTAGAATTTCATCAGATAACTTTATTCGCTGCAGCTTGACATTCCATCCCAGCAATGGCAATTCAGTGGCACCACAGGCAGCAATAGAATCTTTAGCACAGTCCAGAAACAACAGTTTACTGCTGTCAACCGACTTCTCAAAAGGATTGCAATTGAGGCCTCTCACACATTTTTGTGAATTCAGAAAGGAATCATCACTATCACTAACTTGCGTCGTTAAATTAAATGACAGTAAGACCTTTTCAGATTCTAGTTCTCCATAGTCTCTCTCTTTCCGTTTATCATTCAGCGTCTTATCGCAAGGTATCTCATTTACACAAACTGGAGTTGAGATATCGTGCAATGGTATGTTTAGCACCTCCTTGCTCTCCTCTAAGGCACCTTGAACCAGACTATCATCAGATAAAACAAAGTTAAGTACGAGTATTTCATAGTCATTGCAGTTTAGAACAGTATAAATCCTGCCCGTATCATTATCCTCCAAATATCTCCAACAGGAAGAATATGTGCTCTTACCACCACTTTCTTCTTCCAAGACATGCCAGTCCAAATATAGACCATCAAAGGGGAACTCTAGTTCTAACTCCTTCAAACTTTCCTGAAAAAAAGACTCTAACGACCATACCTTTTGATTGCCTGAAAGGATAGGTGCAGGCAATGTTTTAAATATATCATCACCAAGAGTAAGTTCATTGCAAACAATCAGCTCATTAAAACTCCTGAATTTCATGGCTTCACCAAACATATCTTCACATGCCTCAACCTGCATCACCTTTGCAAGATCCAAGGAGACTTCACAAACACTACACATCTCAAGGTCAAGGAATGAAAAAACTTCAAAAAGAAGTATGCCTTCTAACCAAGCCAAATCATCATCAGATTTTCCCCGTTGATGCAACATCATTTCGCCATGTTGCAAACCCTCAGAATGATCAATAAAATTTAGGTCGGTTAATAAATTTGGGGGTGGTAATTCAACATCCAAGACCTGCATTTCTAGAGAAGGATCTGAGAGGTACTCCAGTAAGTCAATTTTCTTTACATACAGAAATTCCATTTCTTTTTTCACTATGTCATCATCTTCTGCAACCTTCTGGAACTCAATATGCAATAAGGTCGTCAGAGCACCTTCAACAGGCATATCATTGAAAATTTTCATGCTTGCTTCATCAACTTCCAAAAGAAAAAATGCTGTAGGATGGAAATCAAGTTCAGTTAAACCAGAATCTTCCACTGGATGAACCTTTGTCTCGACACCATAGTCGGTAAAATCATTAACAACAGAAACAATGGAATGAAGAATCTCACGAAAATCCTGTTCCCTGAGTTCAAAGGTGGGCATGTCCTACAAGAAAATGTAATTCACTTCCAATTAGCAAGAGTGGGGGCCAAGTTGGTTCGATGCCAAGAAACTACGGTAACCAAGACTTGCAACAACTAATTTCACAATTTGTACTTCAACAATGCGCTTAACCCCCCAACAAGCAAGGAAAATTATGGAACTTATACCAAGAGGAAGACAAAATGAAAGCCCTCTGAAAGGGAATCTCGTGATCACATTTGTATAAAGAAATTAAAATTAAAATAAAAAAAATTTATAAGATTTGATGGCTGTCCTTTTACGAAAAGAAAAACTTTGAAGACCGCCCAAAGAAAAATGCGTAGCATTTCTGGAAGTGTTTGGTTCTTTACCACTCTCAAGGACCAGGAACAGAAACTTGTTAAGCAACCACTAAAGAGGCTCTTTCTTCATTATTGTTACATAATAAAATGTTTTACCATCATTTAAATGGCTTGTCCTAGAAAACGTATCAAACTAAGCAGGACATGAGCACAGCCTGGATCACTATATCAGGATCCATTACGATGGAAACATTTGAAGGCTATTTCATGACCAAACTACAAAAAGAACATTTATGTAACCATAATCCACGGACAACCAAATACTAGATGCACAACCTGAGTAAGAGTTCTTAAACATATAAAAACTCATCCTTGTCATCTTTCAAGCTAGATCCCAGATTGAAAAAAAATAATTACTCTTGCCACCTTTAACACCGAAAAGATAATAATCTCCACCACCATCAATACACGGAGATAAGTCGATGCTAAACACAGCTCGGCTTCCCAACTGCCAGCTATTTAAACTTGAAAAAGAGATTAGCAGTCCACTATATGACGAACAAATAGAAATTCAAATGATTGGTATTAAAAAATTAAAAAAAATAAAAAAACCTGCCACAAACAAAGAGATTAGGAAACCTAGAAATGCCAGAAAAGTGCAGTAATAGAGCTATCAGCTAGTCCTAAGTGGGCTCAGAACTAAACATATATTTATTAAAGAAAAGGTTTCTTTACCAGAATATCATGCACTTTGGCGATCTCGAAGAAATTCATCATGTTTTCCATATGGCTCTGATAATTATGATCTTGCTAGAAATAACCAAAAACAACAAGGTTAGAACACCGCCAAGATCTGATTTACACAACAGCTAATGAATCAACGAATCTTCTAATCATATTGAGGAGAGTTTACCACTATTAATGAAGAACCAACCTCTGGAACTTCAAATTGAAGAGTCTCCAAGCCATTTTTTTCTATACCAACGAAAGCTGTATCATCTATCTCCTGAAATTACAGGATAAAAATGTGATCATTAATATAAATAAATACTACTACGTAGGATATTGCTTATTTCGACCTATAGCATTACAGACCCGATATTATCTATCTCTTCCATAAAGGTCTCACTGTCTTCCTGCAACTAATAAATGCATTTAGACTCCATCAGTCACTTTCGAAAATATTCCTGATGTTTGCATAATTTCAGAAATATTGTGCAACCTGTTTATCGAAATGTTGATCCAAACATTGTGAAGGCAAAGACTCAACAAACTTATTTCACTTGAGACATTAATGAAAAGATAGTCCGTCTATTATATTAACTTAGCACACGGAATTTGATTATTACCTGAGTTCCACAATTACTTAAGAAGGTACAGATCATTCGTAATGGAAAATCTAAAAACACTAGTCGCATGTTGGTTAGACGCTCGGGGAAAAGTTTTGGAATATTAAAACCAAAAGAAAAGGGAATTACAGAAGAGCTGTACAGTCTCATCCTTTCCCCTCAGTTCACGTGGACGATCTCATTCTCTCTCAATCAAATGTCTAATATGCAAAATCTGGCCGATACAAAGAAATGTAGTAATTGAAAGAACTTTCCAATTGGAAAAACAGAGAACCACATTTCAACTCCAAAAAACGACATCAATTTGCTAGATCTAGACTTGTCCCCAGTATCATCTCATAATAGAATTGCCTAGTTAAAATGCAAAAACTTCTTCTCATCCTAGTCCATCATCCATCGTCGTAACCAGAAATAATTAACATATATATACTAATTTTAGGTGATTTAAGAGATAGTATAGTGATGGTAGATGAAATGAAACGCACAATTACCGGTGACCTATTTATACCAACCACATGGTCGATTCCGCAACTCCACAAATCAACGCAAGCACTTGCAGCTCGAGACTGATCATCCACCAAATCTCCAATTTTAACCTGGAGTATTTGCGGAAGGACACCGGAAAGGAAGTTACGGAGAGAATCCTCGATCTGCAATTTCTCAATTTGGAGCGGAATATTGAAGACCGATAAGTCATCGAAGCAATGTTGAAGTTCTTCTAGAGTTGAGCCGTGCGTCGACGGCAGGTACGAGAGAGGACAACGGAAAAAGTCTAGAGTTTGGACCGGGAAGGACCGGCGAAATTCAGTACCTACGAACCGAGTGCGCATGTCACGTTCCTTCTGCAAGTATAGACGACTGTGCTAGAGAGCTTGGTAAAACCTTGCGTCGATTTATATCTGAAACTAACCGTTGGGGACTTTATTTGGGATGTTTAGTGTCGGTCTATCTATTATACTTGGCGCCCAAAAGTCACGCCGTTCGAATTCTGTAGCGGGAACCGGATCAAGCTAACAGTTTCGCGTTACTATCGGCCCACAGCGCCTACTGCAGTTGGAGATGGATTCAAGAAAGGCTGGATGAGGGCAGCTCACCACTCCTCCCGCTGCGGCGTGTTGTGTGATGTGGAGTGCGGTAGCTCATCCGGCGATGAGAGGATCACATCCGTTATTATTAAAGGGTACACAAAAATTTTAAGAACCGGGTTAATTGTCTGAACCAGACTTATCCAAATCGAATAAAACCAAACGTTGATTTGAAAAGTAAAACTCTTATTTGAATTTGAAACATGATAAAATACTTACAAAAAAAAAAGAAACATGATAAAATAAAATAACTAACTAAATTGGTTGAGCTTTTTATACTGTGAAGTATAGTTGATCGAAACAGCTTGACGCAATTTTCATTATAGGTCATTGAAAAACAACACATAGCTATGGTTGCCCACATTCGAACTTCCAATGCCTCTAAGTTAATGTTATTGTTGTTTTTGTATATGAATATATTTTTACTTTTTAATACATATAATATTTTATATTTTCTTTAATTTTGCCCCGATCACCTCTCCCTTTTCTCTACCCTAACTCCTAAATTGAAGCTTCGTATCCCTCGCCTTTCTGGAGTTGGCGTCACACTTTTCACCGCTCTTTTGATGTTTTTTCTCTTTGCTTTTCACCACTCCTTGACTCGAAGATTATTAACGACCGTGATATTAAAAGATCCAGAGGATTCATACATGTGATATTCAAGAATGAACAGACAATGAGAGATGCAATTGCAGGAATAAAAGGGAAGAATATGGACGGCCGTAATATCACAGTGAACGAGGCTCAGCCCCATGGAAGCTCCGGCGGTGGAGGATTCGGTGGTGGTGGACGCCGTGAAGGTGGAGGCGGCTATGGTGGTGGCAGACGCGAGGGTGGATACAAAGGTGGTGGTAGTTGTGGTGGTGGTCGTCGTGAAAGCGGTGGAGATGGATATGGCGGTGGCGGTCTTTAATTATTTCAAGTTAGTTTCTTTGTTAATTTGTGAAGTGAGATTCTGTTTTTGGACATGTTGAATCTCTTTTTTTTTTTTACTTACAAAAAAAAAGAATCTCGTTTTTCCATCTTTTGGTTGTTTCGTATTTGAGATTTATGTTTGCTACTCAATTTCTCCATTTGTTGCTGAGTTTACTTGTTGAGATGTTTTATGTGCAAGATCAATTCTTGATTGATGAATTTGCTTTGTTATCTCACTTGTTTTGTTCTGTATTCTTTCAATGCCATTTTGTTGGACTTGCTGCCAAGATCTTTAAGTTTAAATTTGGAACCAAATGAATTATTTGCAATATCTGCATCCACTTCAAAATGTTCATCAACTGTGGTTTTAGTTGTTTTTTATTTTAGATTGATAACCATGAATTAAAGCTTTTTTCCTTTACTGTGGATCTCTTGAAGTAGAATTGTCATGCTTTTGTTCGTTATGGAGGTAAGAAAATCAATAGCAGTGGAAAGACCTTATGTGGTGTACCCTGCTTGCAGATTGTTGATGCTGGGTCTTTTAAATCTTGAACTTGCAGTATCCGGTAGGGCAAATGTATGTCGTCATGAAAATCCAGCAACAAAGTACTACACGAACATAGGAGGTCGAAGTTTCGGATAATAAACCTTTTGAAGATGCTGAATTTATAAAGGGGCAATACACACAGAAGATATACAGATTATAGAGGTATTCTGGAGCATCTGGATTGAAATCTGATTGACATATAGAGGTATCCTTTGGGATCGAGTTACTGTTTGTTTCTCTCTCATTCTTCCCAGACCCTAGCGATAGCTTTTGCCGGGATATACTAAGTATGCGTTGTTGTTTTTGTATTTAAACTTCATGCTATCGTTGTTTACAACAGCATAAGTTAATATTTTATGAATAAGAAGCGACCTTGTGTGAGGACTCCATTATACGAATGCCTTTACATCTGTTTTGTAGTTAGCATGGCAGGTAAAGTGGATGCTGTTGCGAATATATGCAAAATCAGAAACACCGTTCCCTTTTCCCTTTTAATAATGCCACATAGTGAAGGAAAGCTACATTACGGCCTTTCATCTTTCGTTTGTATCTTTTGTTTTGTAACCTTAGGTATTTTTAAATTTGTAAATTTGCAAATGCTTGGCCAATGTCAAGGTTTGGCCAAGGTTGCCTTTAAGGTTACCTTTTGTAAAGGTGTGCACTAGTTGACTAGTCGAATGTTAGCCACTTATATTTTGCGATTGCGAATCAACTTTTGTAAATTCGTCATTTGGTCTGTATATAAAATGTTTATTTACAAAAACGAAAAAAGTCAAGACCTTTTCTTGCTTGGGCCTCAACCTTTTATGCTGATATGACTCGTTGGCTAGAAATCAGATCTTTTTGTGGGCTATTTTGTGCTTTAATTTTTACAACAACAAGAATCATATCCAGTATATCCTAACGACAGCAAAAGCTATCGTTAGGATCTGGAGAGGGTGAGAGACATGCAAATAATACCTCTATCCCAACTTTCCAAGAGATAGAGAGTTTGATTCCAATTAGACCCCCGATTTTATATGGTGGGTTTTATTTTTGTAACCATCAAATAGTTTGGATCTTACTCCCTCCGTCCCAAAAATTTGGTTATAGTTGACTTTTTAACATAGTATAAATCTAATACCATGGATGTGTACAAGTTTCACTAATCATACCTTTATAGCATTCACCGGCTTTGTCCTGCCTCATTCAGCTTTGATGTTTTCGTTGCAGGTCACTTCCGCTCCTACATTTGCTGCGGCCTGTGCATCTGCAGGCATAACAGTGCTTATCGGCAATGATCTTGGCAGCTGTGGCAAAATCACTGCACGGAGTTTGAGACTTCCACAGCCATGGCTTTCCTGAGTTGGTTTGCTGCATTACCATCATTCCTATTGAACTTCTGGTCACTTGCTTCACGATAGAAGAAGAGATCCCGGCGGTTGCATTCGTCCTCCTGTGTGCTGATGTGCACATTAACGTTTCATGGTTGATTCGGCCCATGTACATGTATAGTGTAAGTTTTGCATCTCCCATATCAAAATATGCATGATGTTCCGACCAATTTTGCAGTTGCATAGGAATATCAACACGAGCGTTCTTATCTGAACAATGAGTGGTTTGTTTGTTGCTCCTATTGGATAATCTTCTTTTATGAATTTGTTGGTATTCACTAGATGATTCCTAGAAGCTGGAATTGAACGGTGGTGCAGTTGTTAGGTTAGTCCAAAGTGGGAGATAGGATTGTGGATACAACAACAACCATATCCAGTATATCGACAACGATAACAAAAGCTATCGCTAGAGTCTGGAATGGGTGATAGGCAGACAAACAATAACTTCATCCCAAAAGATAGAGAGTTGGATTCCAGTGAGACCTCTGGTTTTATATGTAACTTTATAGATACCACAATAATAGGAATGGTTCTATATGTAGCTGTATAGATGCCACAATAATAGGAATATAGTATGTCAGTGTACATGTGAAGGGATTTATTAAATAAGGAGATAGGATTTTGGATGACTTGGGATAGTCTTTTTTTACGAACTCCTTGTTACTCTTCTATGTAATAGCAGTGCAAGATTGTTTTACTGTTATTAAGCTGCTGAAATAATTATACATTTCACTTATGATCTTGCATATGATGCCATTGTATTATAGTGGCGTCCTGCTCTAGGTTTAATATACTATCTGAATGAGCCATAATATACGCATATTGGTTCACATAACTTAAGGTTCTAAGATCATATGTTCAAAAATGTGGAACTGCACTTCAGTATGAGGCTATGCAAATACAAGTAGAAGCAGTTGCTGTTACTAATTAATCTCATGTTTCCAAGGGCTGAATCCATTTCGAGTTATTACCACCACCCCAAAACACAAAACGGCATATTAACATTGAATAGTGTTTAGAATCCAAAGCCAGGTACGAACCTAAGTCGTGTGAGAGCAGTTACGAACATAAGTCGCATAACTTTCAACTGATGTGAAACCTGCAACCGTAGTTGATGTACAAGCAAATAACAACAAGCATACTCAGTATATCTTAACTGATGTGAAACCTGCAACCGTAGTTGGTGTACAAGCAAATAACAACAAGTATAATCAGTATATATCCCAATTGACCCGCTGATTGCACCAGTTAAATTCTGATAACTTAACTCGACAAAAAGAAAAACAAGGGAAAGAACAGCGGGAGAAAGAGAATAAAAATCAAAGATCATTCACAGCTTCTGAATAAACATGGCTACTGCTGAGCCTTTGCCAGGGTATAAATATTACAAAACTTCTCACATACTCCTTGCACAATCTAAACCAACCCCCCCCCCCCCCAACATCACTACTTTCTTTCTTTTCTCTTTCCATCCTTATCCAGGGCTGTCACTAACTTGGCATAAAACAGCACATATTCACACAAATGACCAATTGATGAAAGAAAAGGCAAGGCAATAGGCTGTGTTTTCATCTGCAGTAAGGACTTTCCAAGCTACCACTTGATCATACGAGACATGCCGACCCATTGTCGATGTGCAGATTCCACCGGGAAGGTAAGCAAATCCCTGAAATCACATCAAATCAGCAATCAATCTTGAAGTTCTTTCATATCTCTGCAGAAAATATATAGAATCATAACCAAATACTTTGATATCTCCAAAGTATACCTGCTGCATGATCTTAGAAAGTTCGGCAAACAAAGCCTTGCGCCCAGAATCATCAAATATCTTATCCAAACTAATATCTTGCAAGGCTACCAAAGAAGTCTCTAGCATGTCCAGTCCAGCCTGATTGGAGAAGATAAAAACTGGTGACGCCTGAAAGCAAAAGTCTCGTCATTGATCAATGGGAGAAAAACAAACTCAAATTTGAACTTTTCCCAAACAAAGCACATCAGGGATCCGCTGAATAAATGACACAGGAGGAGAAATGTCTTGAGAACTTTAGTTCAAACATGTGGACATTAAGACCATACAAGTAGTGAGTGGTAAAATATCCTCATGCCTAAGGAGTGTTAACGAACCGAGCCAAACTGAATACTAGATTTTCGAACTCGGATTCGTTTAGCTAAACAAATTGTTTGGCTCAAACGAACTTTAAAAGTGATTCGAGTTTGGTTCGATAACATTTTAACTAGTTAAACAAGCCAAACATTTCGCAAATAGTTTAGCTCGTTTTCATAAACAAACCCAAGTAGCTGTTCGAATTCGACTCGTTTACCGACCATTACCGACCAAACACAAACCGAACTCGAACTGTTCGGTTGGTTGAACAGCCGTACTCATCCTTACAAGTTCCTTCAAATATCTATGCCTTCATACCTTCAATGAGCAGCACAAGACCGCATCTTGGTGATGCCAAAGATTCTTCAACACTGATTCACCATCCACTGAATCACCTCTCAGCAATTCTGTCCCCAACTGGTAACTACAAATCAAACACAAAACAACCCCGTGATGAGAAGCAACAGAGCTTTTCTCACATACTGATCTACATAGAAGGCGCTTGATCGAACAATGGTCACTCAAATGTGAAGCCCTGAAGGTATATAGTGAATGAGACCAGTGTGCACACAAGTGTACTACAGAAAAAGACATGCACCCATGTATCCTCAGGTAACCAAAAGACTTCAGGAGATGATAATCAGTTTTGCAAGACATAAACTATACCTATAACTCTGGCAAATCCAATGAGCCAATGTAAGGGCTTCGGGGGAGCCTGGAGATATTTTTTGTCCAACACCAGGGCTTACTCCTGACGGGGAGATGGCCATAGCTACGCGCTGAACAGAAGCAATGACACTTCGGAGGTACTGCTGTGCCATTGTTGCCACATTGCCTTGCAAATCATTCTCAAAGGGAAATTGAAAGGCGATGGTCAAAACTGATCGCGGACAGATAAAGGATTCTGTTGAACTGCTCGGAGCAGGGCCCACTTCAAGACTTGATGTCAGATCCAGAGTCCTAGTTCCTGATACCTCCTTCGTATCCCCCTACAACGTAAATTCATCAGTCTGTCAGTCACAATAGCCTCACAAGAAAATATTCTAGCAGTGAAGTTCACCCAGTGAACCTTTAACAAATAAAAATTATAGTTCAGAAAAAGGATTTCCGTTTCTTCATTTACTGCAGAATTTTTCCATAAAAAGTACAGTCTCTCTCAATTGCTTCCACTCCTTTGAAAAGTTCTACTTCGAAATTCTTACCAATCTAGCTACAACAACATTACACCCTGGCTTAGAGGCTACCGTCTATGGCGGGGTATGTGGGATCAGATGTACGCAACCATACTCATAAATACACAGAGGTTGTTTTCTGATGACCCATAATGAAAATTGCGTCAAGCTGTGCCGATCAACTGCTACTTCATAATATTAGAAGCGCAGCCAATTTAGTGAGATTATTCTATTATATTTCAAAGTCAAAGAAGAGTGTCTTCTTGACTCCTTTGAAAAGTTCTACTTCGAAATTCTTACCAATCTAGCTAAAACAACTTAAATTTGGTGTCCGAAGTGGATGTCCATAAGCACATATGTGAATTGAAGACCAACACAAGGATATTGTAATATTGTCATTTATAAATCTTTTTTACTGTCTAGAAATCTGCAGGTAATATATACAATAAAACAAAACGAGGAATATAGGGAAGCAAGAACGACATCATGAGTCATGCCAAGGAGCATTTTACTCAACTGATTTTGATTCCAAAGGAATTATGCGGAAACCCGAAGGCAGAAGTGGGGCATCATCTGAAAACATCTCATCAATTGGAGCAAAAACAAGTTCAGAGCAGGCTCCCACAGCATTTTCATCAACTCCGCTGCACAGCTGCATAAAGATTCATTTTCAGCTGATAATTTTACTTTCTGCTGCCACCAGATAACTTCTTTGACACACATCAAGGGTAAATTATTCAGGAGGAAACCTGGAGTAGATGAATATCTCTCGACATAAATCCATCTTCGTGGCCAAGAGAGTGGCTTTCAAGTCGCACAACTTCAAGCATCTGCAAGAAAGAAATTAGGATTCACATGAAAATCCATGTATAGTTCATGCAATAAATCTTGTTTTGGGTTAAAAAATAATCAAAAGGAAGACAAAAAATATGACATCAATGTAAATGAACTGAAGTTCTCTAAACAAAAACAAAGAAAGATTAATTATATAAACTATAAATCAAGAAGTGACGGGCAAATATCAGTACATCTGAAGAGAACAAACCTCCTCATGCTCAATTGTGTGGCCAAGGGGCATGACAATTTGGCTGCCAGTAAACCTAGCTGGATGCAATCCAGGGTAAGCATAGGAGCCAGACTTTAGAGAAGCTGCTGAATAGGCGTCAACACTGAAGTCAGCCCACTCAGAGCGATGCTCCCTCAGAAAGCGAACCAGCACTGCAGGAGGTACATTCTGAAAGGAGAAGTCAAACAATTTCGTTCTTAGATCAGACATATGTTGCTGATGTTTGTGCATCTGCTTTTTGCAAAGTGAAGAGACATATATGGTCTGTTTGAGAAGCTGGATTCATTTAAATTGCTAATTTTTATTCTGATGCATGAAACAAGTCACCTTGATGGTTCTTGAACTTATTTATCAGAAAATTCACATGGGACGACAGCCTCAAGATTAACCCATCTTATTTGGATAAACAGAAATGCCAAAAAGTTGGATTGCACTCCAACAGATAAGGCTTGTTTTCAGTATTAATAAGGCCCTAGTCTCTATGCTGCTTAGGTAGTAATAACACAACATTTACCATAAGTAGCATGGACGCTTTGGCACAAAGAATGCCTCCAAGCAAAGAAAGAGATGTGGAGGAGGTTGTCATTAGGTTCTTCGTTGAGTTAACAGCAATTATCACATCCTCAGCACCATCACAACTCAATAATGACCATCCATCATCATGGAACCCATTAATTGCATCGTTAAAGCCTCTGCAGAAAGAAAATCAGTGAAACAAAAGCAATCTATAGATTAAAACAGTCGAACCCATCAGACAAATAAATTAACCTTAGGGCAATTCCCACCAACATTCTTTATATTAATCGGTTTTGACACATTTATTTTCATCTGCCCTTGGCATCCTTTTTAATCTTTTCCGTTCTTCACGTCCAGACAGGAAATTATCCGGACGAGTTTCCTTTTTTCTTGACTAAGTGGCATGCTTATCTGTGAGCCTCCAATATATTTAATATCAGATGTATAGACATGTAGTCCATAATGGTTGTGTGATAAGTTCAAGGGTAGAATTTTTGCAACTAGGTTCAAGGCCACATGCACTAGATAGATTAAAGATCAATAGTCAACTTTGGCCCCTCAACAGCATGTAGGCCTTATTTCCCAACATAAAATATGTCAGGAAGATTCAGTACCTGCTTAATCTTTGACTAAAAGTTCTCAACACAGCTGGTTGACGGCCCAGTCCATATACCACCTCACCACTTGTCTCCTGTGCTATCTGTCTGATATATCGCAATCCCTTCAAGTACAAAGAAAACAAGGTCATGCAAGATATCCATGCTTTTCAACAGGTTAAATTAAAGAGAGAGACAGCTTATAACCATTAACAAAAACACATAAGAGACAAAATGAAGAGGTTATGCTTTTTCCTCATGCAGCATTGTCCAGCATTCGAGGCCTTGCTAATGCATTAATATGATACTTATGCACCATTTCTCATCAAACTCAAGATGTTTTTCGCTCACTAGACTTGACCAGCTATTGAGGTCTAGACAACACATTCATAGAATTCTGAGACCAATTCCTGTTACACTCAAGAACTTCTAAACACAATTTAAAGCAACACGACCCATGAGAACATAAGCCCAATGCATTGTCAGCTAATTGAACAGTGCATCCAAAACAATTTCCAGAAGATGAAACCAACAATGACTGAATTCATCCCATTATTTCACATTCCTGTTATTTTACCATATATGATTGTTTTTTCTCTTACTTGTCCCTTCTTTTGCTTTTCTATTTAGGTTGGGAAAGGAGGGGGTGGGTGTCTTGTGAAATAGCAGAATGAAAGGAAAAAAGAATGATCTACTAAATGCTTATCAACCATAAGAACAAAAACAATCACATACAATTCAACTAACCCACTTCACTCACAAAGCATGCCCTTCAGAATGGCAACGAACACAATAACATACGCATTGAAGTCACCTAAAGTATTAGGAATGAAAAGATTTTGCTTACAGCAACAGTCACTTTCTGCGCTATAACTTTTGAAGATTCATAAAGTGGTCGTAGCACCTCCGGAACACTCCAAGCCTGCAAAGTAATGACTATACTTTAGAGAATATGCTACAGTGGACAAAACGACATTATACACTTAGTGGAATCCAACCCCCAGATTAAAATGATCAACGATGTGGATGATTGATCCTCCACCCTCACAAGGCCTTATCAAATAACCAGAAGGAAGCATCTCCGCTCTTATGAATTGCGAAGCTGAAGCTGCACTTGGGCCAGCCCCAGAACCAGATAGAGACCGCTCACACACCTATAAATAGGCAAACAAAGAAGAAGTTCAGTTGCATACTCTCTTATCATTTTGGGGTGCATTACGCAACAGCTTTTTACTTGAACATGAACCCCATTTTACATTGAAGCAGGGGAGGTACAATTACTTGCGTTAACGGAAAATAATCAGTTCGACACTCAAATGCAGGCATCAATAGCAGAAAGAAGGCAACACACACGCATTTATATGGAGCGAAAAATATGTCCAGTCAAGCAAAGGAAATTAGGGAAAAGTTGATCCCTACATTTAAAATTGAATCAATCACATCAGAAGATCATATGAAACAAAACTATCTGTCTTTCCCATCTTATTTCAAAAGATTCAAGATAGATATGATCATGCAGGAAGCTCACAAAGGACCCATGAGTTTATCCTGGAAACCACAAAGGAAAGGCTATTTTTATTTCAAGCAGAAGGTCTAGCATTGCATACCACAAGACTACCATTCTCTAGGGTGGTAGTATATCTCAGAGTCCAGAAATCTCGTGCAGGAGCCAAGGTAGTTGGAGCATATGTCTGCAAGAAAATTGCAATGCAACAATCTAGCGTGACAAGTTCCATAAATATTGATTGGGTAAATGAAAAGCCAAGGTGAGCAACCTGTGCATAAACAAGTTCAATGGTCCCACCATTTCCAGCAGGAAACATTGTGAAGACTTCAAGGCTCCGACAGTCCCGGAACCAAGATGGACGATCTTTAAGGATCTCTGCAATCTACAGAAGTTCACATTTAAAAAAAGAGGAACTTGCAATTTGAATGCACCAAAAACTATGAGACGAAGTCATTTGTAAGGATAATATAGCAGGAGGCTGTGAACTTTTCAAGCAGTCTACAGAATGCTTGGGGCTTACCTTTGTTGGTTCCAAACTAACAAGACCACATGCTCGGGCAGCCACTCCACCACAACTCTGCGAAATGGCAAAGATCCCAACCGAATCCGGACCAGGCTGTCACACAATCCATGAGAAAGTTAAGGCTCTAATGGGAGAGAACCTCTATCATATTGATAACAAGCTGATGAAAAAAAAAAGATAATTGATAATATAAGTGAAGAATCCAAACCTTCATCCCAGGCATCTGGACCCAATCGACAGCAGTTCCTGTAGCCTTTGAAAGGAACTCCGTCAAGGTCTCCTCAGCGATTGAGAGGAGTCTGCCGAGTGGGAAAATAAAAATTCCTTAGAAATTAAAGGACATTCTTTTGCTCTGAAACTATAACTAAAGCATTTCTATGGACCACCATAGGAGAATCAGAAATTGGTAAATCACAGATGAGGATTCCAGAAATAAATACCCTGCAGGGTTGTTTGCGTCTCGCAAAGCATGCTGGGGAGTAGTTACTACTGATTCACAGCTTGCATCAGTGGTTGTTGCAGGTAACCGTTTGTACACGAAACCCGCCAAGGTCATACCCATACCCGCGAAAATTCGTGTCAGGTTCGGGTCGTGTTTCGTGTCGTGTCTGAAATTGCCACCCCTAATTATGACAATAATTTTAAAACGGAGAGAATAATTAATCTTGAAAAATTATAAGGTTTTCGATTACAAAGTAAGTGGGAGAATGACGATTTTAGTCTTACACTTATTGCCTGAAGATTTTGAATGGATATAGGCAACACCCCAAGTTTCAACATGGTATTTGAGTCTGCATTTTAACATTGTACCATATTGACCACCTTGAGAAAAATATATAAGTTATATGATGATGAAGTAACACCACCAACACTATTATATTGACCACCTTGAGAAAAATATATAAGTTATATGATGATGAAGTAACACCACCAACACTATTGCATTAAGATTTTGAGTGGATATAGGCATCACCCCAAGTTTCAACACGGTATATGAGCCACTTTAAAATGCAGGCTCACACCTTGACTGACTCCATGGTTGGCCATTTATTGTCTCCCCTCACTCAAGTCAAGATATTCATGTCTCGCTTGTTGTTTGTGATTGAGGGCGGGTTCTAAAGCGCGTGTGACTGACTTGTGGTTTATGATTGACGACGGATTCTAGAGCGCGTGTGACTGGCTTGTGGTTTGTGATTGAGGACGGGTTTTAATGTGTGTGTATGTAAAGCCACGTTGCCATGTGAGGGTCGGTGTTTAGAATATTATACCACATTGGTCACATTAAAAAAAATATATGGGTTATATGAGGATGAAATACCACCATCTATTGACTTGATCGGAAATGGATCTCAACTCATATAAACACATATCCAAAGTCAAATAATAAAGCCGAGACGTACCATTTTCATTAACGTGGTATTCGGAAACATAGTGGCGGATCAATTTCAACGTAAGAGAGCTGCTCCATACACATTAGGCAAAGTTGGTAGAGAAATATTATATGCAAACCTCCAAAATTTGCATGTTTTTATTTCTGTCTGTTTGTTACTTTCACGGTGTGGAGGAGACACAATCGTGGTCCAAATGCGTAGGAAGAAATTTAGGGTTTTATATAGATATAGAAGGCCATCATTGATTTTTTTTCTTCTTTTTGTCCTTTTGAGTTCCATTTCCTTCTAAGAACTTGGGCATAAAGACCAGGCATTGCTACCCGAAAGTGATGTAAGGTTCCTTAAAGAAGTTGTAGACCCCCCCCCCCCCACCATGGGAAAATTATTTAGTTCATCAAAAGAGATCCTCACAGGAACCGTGACCTTTCATGTGTAGATTTCACAAAAATTATATAGGTTTTGTTAAGTTTGTATGATTTTTTACGTGCTAAATGTGTAAGTTTTATATACATTAATTGTTCATGTTTCGTCCAAGGGATGAGAATAGTATTCCTCGGGAAAGACACACAGAAGAAGAAAACTGTCTGCCATGTCTTTGGCTATGTTCATTATTATCAGATTATAAAATTGGTCATAACTATTTGCCTATGATATTTTGTTTCTCATAATCAGGTGAATTAATCACTTAAGATAGACAGGGATAAATGTGTGAAGGTTCGGATCTTACTATTGTTGTTGGACCTAGTTTGAATTCAATGACACATTCTTTCTTGACTTTGGATATGATATAATAAAGGGATAATTCCCTTTTGCCCCCTAGTGTTTGGCATAATCGCCAATAACCTCCTTAATGTTTAAAAATACACCTTTACCTCTCCTGATGTTTGAAAAATACACCTTTACTCCCTTTATTTAATTAAAAAAATGTTATTTAAATATATATAATAGGAATTGCCTATTTTGCCCTTGACTTCATCTTCTTCCTCTTCCCCTCCATCTTCTTCCTTTGGCCTAACTTTCTCAATCAAGAAGTCATATGTTCTTGACGTCATCCGGCTATGTTATCTACCCAAGCTCTCAACCAAGAAGTCATATGCTAAGGTTGGCACTAAAGGATGCGCACGGTTTCTGATATGTGCCTTATATTCAAGCAATGTTGCGAGGATGAAATTCATTGTCTATTAGAGTGCTCTTGGACCATAGAGATTTGGGAGCAAAATTGTTCCATACTGCTGCATTGGCCCTTCCGAAGTTTCAAAAACGTGACACGTTGGATATTAACAAAACAGAACACAGAGACGCTAACCTATTTTACGCTCCTCTGCATCTAGAAAGCACGACACATGCAAAATTTTGAGGGGAAATTAGCAGCTCGAAGGAATTGGCAAAGCAGAGGGAAGCTTTGGTCTTGGGAGAGTGGAGGAGCAAGACAACTAGCAGGCCCCGGAAACCTCTACAAGCGGATTATGTTTCTGGTCAGAAGTTTTGATTTGGTGTACGGTTATGATTTATCAAGATATGGTTCCTATGACCCTTCCATGTCTGCTCTTTTCTTTGTAGTTCTTGAATACTTCGTGATCATCATACAACGGCGTTTGAGAGATTCTGGAATAAAAATAGAAACTGCCTAGTACAATCTGTACCTTCATGTTTTCTTTCATGTCCTCCATTGCAAGATGATGGTGTTGATGAAGAATATGATGGTGATGATGATCAGGAAGGTGATGATGATGTCGGTGATGAGGACTTTTCAGGTGAAGAAGGCGAAGATGATGTTGATGATGAAGATGGCGGAGGGGGAGGGGGAGGGGATAGGGGAGGGTGGGAGAGAAGAAGATGAAGATGGTAGGGGCATTATTTATTTTTTCTTAAAAATTTTTAATTTTTTATTTTAAAATGTCATTTTACCTTTTAGTCCAAACATCAGGGGAGGTATATGTGTATTTTTAAACATTAAGGAGGTTATTGGCGATTATGTCAAACACTAGGGGGGCAAAAGGGAATTATCCCTATAATAAAGCAAAATGACTCACTAAATTGACAGTGCTTCTTATCTTGTGAAGTAGCAGTTGATGGACAAAGCCTGACAAGATTTTTATTACGGGTCATTCGAAAACAACCTTTGTGTTTTTCTAATACGTGAGTATGGTTGTGTACATCTGACCCCTTCATACCCGCCATAAACTGAAGCCTCTAAAACAATGGGGTAATGTTGTAGTTTGTTTGTGGATGATTAGTGTGCAGACGTCCTAAGGACTATTGACTGTATACATCTTTGAATTTACATGTTCGTAGAGAGATGAAACCGGATCTTCACCAAGGGTCTAGATGACCTCGAAACAGATTCGTCAATTAACTTGAAGAATTGTTAACTGGGATCGAAAGTGTGTAGCTGGAATAGCGCCAAATATCCTGCACAAAGCAGCACAGGTCAGAGGCCCCGGAGGGTTGACCCCCGGAAAAAACCCTCCGACGCTCAAGTCAGTTTGGGTCATATCTCACTGAGATTATAATTTTAAAGGTGAGCTAGGAATTTCTCACAGTATTTGCCAAGGAGCAGAGTGTATAAATTGGCTTTTGGGTCTCAAAGATTGAATTCCCCCCTTTTGTCTTCATCAGCTGGCTTTTATAAATCTTTTTCCGTTTTTAGCTCCTGATAGTGGACTACGATAGGACACTTACTTGGGACAGAGAGCCTAAGAGGCTGTAGGTCTGCTGATATGATCAATAGCCTGACTGATGTGACTAATAGGCCGACTGTTATAACCTTAGCGTGCTCAGGAAGAATACACAGCTGTAACAACTATATTTAAATTGCACCTCTGTTCGAGAGTCCCCCGAAGTGTTATCGTGTTGGGTTCATTTGCTGTGGTACACAGCTGAACCCTGCCGAAGTGCGGGACTTGCTGTGGTACACAACTGATCTTTACCGAAGTGCGTGATTTGGCCTTGTCTCATGGAAATAGTCTGAAGTGCGGTATCTATATATAAGATGATGCTGATGCCGAAAAGCACATCTTTAACACATTCTTCGATGTTATAGGGATGCTATGATGATCTGTTGAGGTGCCGCTGATGCTGAACAACCATTCTTAAGTGCTGAACTGCTGAACTGCAGTACTTGGCGTGCTGGGCTATTGGGATTGAACCGTTGACTGTTGTTAACTAACAGACGATTCAGTTATGGTTTATCACAGATCACAACGGACATGGTAGTGAAGATCTTCGGGGAAGACAACTTTTTTGTTTTTTGTTTTTTTTGATAATATGAGATGGGGGATGAGATCTCCTCACCGCGCGGCGAGTCACCGCGCGGTTGAGGACGCGACACGTGGCAGCAGTAGGGGGTGGTGAGGCTGGATGCGGGTTACCCTCATCCAGCCTCACCCCCCCTGCTGCCACGTGTCATGCGGTCACGCACGCGGTGAGGGGAATGCGGTGAGGGGATCCTATCCCATGAGATGGAGCCAAAGAAAAACGACGAAAGATGCGACCGGCCTATAGGATTAGAGAGGGTAGAATAGGAGAAAGTAAGACAAAGGTAGCCACAAAAGGCATCGAGGTTAAATGACGGAAGCATTGTGCACTAGGTGCAGTTTCACTAGGCGGCTAATTTAAATAACTCTCCATTAGATTCTTGTGTTTGAATAATATCTGAGAATATCAGAGCATTTCGCGATGTGATGTATGTAATTTTACTTTATATTTTTTTTTTGCAAAAGAATGTTTTCGTAGCTCGAACACATAACCTTAAAGTCACAGAAAAACAATCTTACCATTTTCTCCAAATTCGGCCATCATCTTTTCTATACAGTTGAGAAGCAAAATCCTCCCTACTAAAAACTTTTCTTATTCATATTTTAACTTTGGAAAATGTTACAGTACAAGAGTATAGGGCTGTAAATGAGCCGAGCATTGCGTTGTTCAAGCTCTGTTCATTTAACTTAGCGAACGAGCTGAGCTTGTTCGTTTATTTAAACGAACATATTTACTTGTTCAAGCTTGGTTCGTTTAACTCACGAACAACATTAACGAGCCGAACACCTTAAACGAACGGTGCCACTTACCGAGCTCGAACAGAAAAAGGTGTTCAAGCTTTCTTCATTAACCTTTTATCCGAGCCGAGCTCGAGCTCGAGCTCGTACAAACGAGCCGAACAACCGAACGACTTGGTTCATTTACAGCCCTACAAGAGTAATGTGGTATCACTGTAATGGAAGTCTCGCAAATTGGACAATTTCTTCGGACGAGATTTTACTATGTCATTAACAAAAAATAATGTATCTAATTAATTCGGTTACATAATTCACCAGTTATGGTATCTTTGAGTTCCTTGTATTGAACGATAAAGGGAAAAAAAATGAAAAGAAAGCGTACTTGAGAGTATATAAGAAATACATGTATTTGTTTACCAGTTACGAAACAAATACACCGTGCAACATTTAACGACCGGCTTATCATGTAATTCTTTTTCATACTTTTAACATCACGTGATAAATTTAAATAATTGAAACTTAGTTACCAAAGTTTTGTGATAAAATTAATTATACAATTATCAAACACGCCCATATGCATCTTGGGCTGGACTGGCAACAAGCCAGATCTTTGTCCAGCTATACTTGTGCCTTTTCTTTGCCCAAGGGAGACACCATTCAAAGAAAAGAAATAGAAGTTACAGCACGCGAATCAAGCTTTTAACGAGTTATTCGAGTTCAATTCGTTAATGATTGAACTCGAATTTGATTTTAGCTAATTCCAATTCGAATCATAATTTTAGTTCAAAATGTTTTAGAAATCAAATTCAAACTTAATGTCATTCGATTCGAATGTTCGATGAAGCCTGAGCTTCTCAAAGACTTGATTCATAGACTTGATTCCTAGACCCATAACTTACCTGGAAAAATAGATTTTGAGTCCATGGATCAAACTCAAACCCACGACCAATATGAGTTTACAAATCGAATAATGCTGACAGATACAAGCTCAATTTTAGGTTCGTCACGAATTCAAACTCGAATTCAAACCTCATTAAACTTGTTTGAATCGAAACTAATTTTTAAATTATTCGCTAAGATCCGCCTACAACATAAAAGTTTTAAACGACAACTATGAATTGATGTAAATTTCATACTATCACTATTGAGAACCCTTTTTCTACTCTAAACAATACGAACGCCTTCCCTTATATGTGTGTCTCGCAAAGAGTATTGGGGCACACCAGAAATGCAGAAGATGAAAGAGACGGTTGCAAGGTTAGCACCTAAACATATCATAAACTGCAATTTTATACAATGATCAAAACTGATACATCAAATTCTATCTCCAAATACTTATCTCCAAATAAATCATCTGAAAGAAAGGGGCAAAATGTTTCTCATGAACAAGAAGATGCATTAAGGTAAGAGTCTGTGGAGAGCACAAACTAATTGCAGAATCACCATGAAAAAGGACTTGCACCCAGTAGGAAAATCTCGTTTTCTACATCTTTCACCCATTGACACACGCGATTGCAAACTTTTATGGCCATAGCCTGCCAAATGAGTTTGGAAAAAATTTCAGCAAAAAGAGTGTACCCAAAAAGAAAAGCTGCTGCAAAGCACTTGCTAATAGTCATTCTAGGAAGTTATCAGCCACCGGTATAATCAAAACCATAGATGGAAATGGAAGTTATTAAAGTACTTGTACTACTAACCTTATCGGCAAGGGGATCAAATGCTGCATATAGTTCAAAATCTTGGGTGACCCAGCAGAGCAACGCTGTCGTAATTGAGAGGATTAATTAGCACTTCAACATGCCAATCAGACAACAATTATAAATGAATCTGTAAACTGACAACAGCTTCCATTGATAAGTGAATTGGCCTATGATTGAAAGATACTCCATCAGAATATATACAGATAAGGGTTGAAGAAAAGGCCATTTACATAACATCCTGTAGAATGCAGTATTAACACACACACACACACACAGAGGGACTTCTAAAATCAAGGGGGCATCATTTGGCATTATACAAAAAGCCAAAGCTGTAACAACCTATTCCAACAATTAGAGTAATTTTGTCTTTGCTCTAGGAGCTACTACTCGTCAGCCTGGCAGTTAGATATTACCCAATAGAGTAGAGGTAAGTAGGGAATTTGTGAAGGAAAGAGCAGTGATTTCCTCTGACAAAGTGTGTGCAGTCAAAAATTTCTGGTTATTTACAGTTTCTATTATGATTAGTAGCAAAACTAATTATCTTTTCCGATGATTAGGCTTCCTTCACATTCAAGGACTGCATGGTGCCACATAAGGGTTCAATCCAAGGAAAAAGATTGTGAGTCAAACCATAGTTATCATCCCTTCTGAATTGCGTTTTGTGAGCTCCAACACCTTTCTCATGCATAGACGCATAAATCTTCTGGTAAGCTCTGCACAATCTATAAAGAAAGTGCAGTTCGTCATGCGTAGCTAGAGAAGATAACCTTGTGATGGACACGCTTCCATTAAATTGTCCAACTTATTTGCAAAATTACCTTTTTTGCTGATCGAAACTGTTAATTGGTGATGAGAACTCAGAGGATACATACTGGTCGAGGTAAATACTGCGATAGATGAAATGCCAAAGTCCAGCAGGACCGCCAAGGCCCTTTAACACATGTCTTAAACCTTGGGATGATTCAGCTGCCTGTATTGGGTGCCCTAGATGAGGTGCAACAGATCTGGTATGAAAATCTCGGTCAATATGCAAATCTTCCACCTGCAGGCCACCTTCTACCATGGATCTCTGAACCTCAACGAGTACATTTGCATTGAAAAGCACAGTTTCAATACGAGTCCTACAAAGCATGCACATAAAGCATATCCTTTAAATTACAAAAATCAGTGGAGCACATATTGTGTCAAAGAACGCATGACTTTTTTTTTTTTGGGTTCTTTTTGGCGTGTGATAACTGAGGAAACTTTATCTCTCAACTTTAGTAGCACTTAACAAGAAGAACGGTTACCTGCAATCTTTAAGATGATAGAAGGCATCTGAACTTGTAGTAAGCTAATGAATCAACAAGGTTAGAACACCGCCAAGATCTGATTTACACAAAAGCTAATGAATCAACGAATCTTCTAATCATATTGAGGAGAGTTTACCACTATTAATGAAGAACCAACCTCTGGAACTTCAAATTGAAGAGTCTCCAAGCCATTTTTTTCTATACCAACGAAAGCTGTATCATCTATCTCCTGAAATTACAGGATAAAAATGTGATCATTAATATAAATAAATACTACTACGTAGGATATTGCTTATTTCGACCTATAGCATTACAGACCCGATATCATCTATCTCTTCCATAAAGGTCTCACTGTCTTCCTGCAACTAATAAATGCATTTAGACTCCATCAGTCACTTTCGAAAATATTCCTGATGTTTGCATAATTTCAGAAATATTGTGCAACCTGTTTATCGAAATGTTGATCCAAAA
>AP025095.1:123703-251990 GCA_036186865.1 Eustoma russellianum | reverse complement strand
TTGTGAAGGGATTTATTAAATAAGGAGATAGGATTTTGGATGACTTGGGATAGTCTTTTTTTACGAACTCCTTGTTACTCTTCTATGTAATAGCAGTGCAAGATTGTTTTACTGTTATTAAGCTGCTGAAATAATTATACATTTCACTTATGATCTTGCATATGATGCCATTGTATTATAGTGGCGTCCTGCTCTAGGTTTAATATACTATCTGAATGAGCCATAATATACGCATATTGGTTCACATAACTTAAGGTTCTAAGATCATATGTTCAAAAATGTGGAACTGCACTTCAGTATGAGGCTATGCAAATACAAGTAGAAGCAGTTGCTGTTACTAATTAATCTCATGTTTCCAAGGGCTGAATCCATTTCGAGTTATTACCACCACCCCAAAACACAAAACGGCATATTAACATTGAATAGTGTTTAGAATCCAAAGCCAGGTACGAACCTAAGTCGTGTGAGAGCAGTTACGAACATAAGTCGCATAACTTTCAACTGATGTGAAACCTGCAACCGTAGTTGATGTACAAGCAAATAACAACAAGCATACTCAGTATATCTTAACTGATGTGAAACCTGCAACCGTAGTTGGTGTACAAGCAAATAACAACAAGTATAATCAGTATATATCCCAATTGACCCGCTGATTGCACCAGTTAAATTCTGATAACTTAACTCGACAAAAAGAAAAACAAGGGAAAGAACAGCGGGAGAAAGAGAATAAAAATCAAAGATCATTCACAGCTTCTGAATAAACATGGCTACTGCTGAGCCTTTGCCAGGGTATAAATATTACAAAACTTCTCACATACTCCTTGCACAATCTAAACCAACCCCCCCCCCCCCCCAACATCACTACTTTCTTTCTTTTCTCTTTCCATCCTTATCCAGGGCTGTCACTAACTTGGCATAAAACAGCACATATTCACACAAATGACCAATTGATGAAAGAAAAGGCAAGGCAATAGGCTGTGTTTTCATCTGCAGTAAGGACTTTCCAAGCTACCACTTGATCATACGAGACATGCCGACCCATTGTCGATGTGCAGATTCCACCGGGAAGGTAAGCAAATCCCTGAAATCACATCAAATCAGCAATCAATCTTGAAGTTCTTTCATATCTCTGCAGAAAATATATAGAATCATAACCAAATACTTTGATATCTCCAAAGTATACCTGCTGCATGATCTTAGAAAGTTCGGCAAACAAAGCCTTGCGCCCAGAATCATCAAATATCTTATCCAAACTAATATCTTGCAAGGCTACCAAAGAAGTCTCTAGCATGTCCAGTCCAGCCTGATTGGAGAAGATAAAAACTGGTGACGCCTGAAAGCAAAAGTCTCGTCATTGATCAATGGGAGAAAAACAAACTCAAATTTGAACTTTTCCCAAACAAAGCACATCAGGGATCCGCTGAATAAATGACACAGGAGGAGAAATGTCTTGAGAACTTTAGTTCAAACATGTGGACATTAAGACCATACAAGTAGTGAGTGGTAAAATATCCTCATGCCTAAGGAGTGTTAACGAACCGAGCCAAACTGAATACTAGATTTTCGAACTCGGATTCGTTTAGCTAAACAAATTGTTTGGCTCAAACGAACTTTAAAAGTGATTCGAGTTTGGTTCGATAACATTTTAACTAGTTAAACAAGCCAAACATTTCGCAAATAGTTTAGCTCGTTTTCATAAACAAACCCAAGTAGCTGTTCGAATTCGACTCGTTTACCGACCATTACCGACCAAACACAAACCGAACTCGAACTGTTCGGTTGGTTGAACAGCCGTACTCATCCTTACAAGTTCCTTCAAATATCTATGCCTTCATACCTTCAATGAGCAGCACAAGACCGCATCTTGGTGATGCCAAAGATTCTTCAACACTGATTCACCATCCACTGAATCACCTCTCAGCAATTCTGTCCCCAACTGGTAACTACAAATCAAACACAAAACAACCCCGTGATGAGAAGCAACAGAGCTTTTCTCACATACTGATCTACATAGAAGGCGCTTGATCGAACAATGGTCACTCAAATGTGAAGCCCTGAAGGTATATAGTGAATGAGACCAGTGTGCACACAAGTGTACTACAGAAAAAGACATGCACCCATGTATCCTCAGGTAACCAAAAGACTTCAGGAGATGATAATCAGTTTTGCAAGACATAAACTATACCTATAACTCTGGCAAATCCAATGAGCCAATGTAAGGGCTTCGGGGGAGCCTGGAGATATTTTTTGTCCAACACCAGGGCTTACTCCTGACGGGGAGATGGCCATAGCTACGCGCTGAACAGAAGCAATGACACTTCGGAGGTACTGCTGTGCCATTGTTGCCACATTGCCTTGCAAATCATTCTCAAAGGGAAATTGAAAGGCGATGGTCAAAACTGATCGCGGACAGATAAAGGATTCTGTTGAACTGCTCGGAGCAGGGCCCACTTCAAGACTTGATGTCAGATCCAGAGTCCTAGTTCCTGATACCTCCTTCGTATCCCCCTACAACGTAAATTCATCAGTCTGTCAGTCACAATAGCCTCACAAGAAAATATTCTAGCAGTGAAGTTCACCCAGTGAACCTTTAACAAATAAAAATTATAGTTCAGAAAAAGGATTTCCGTTTCTTCATTTACTGCAGAATTTTTCCATAAAAAGTACAGTCTCTCTCAATTGCTTCCACTCCTTTGAAAAGTTCTACTTCGAAATTCTTACCAATCTAGCTACAACAACATTACACCCTGGCTTAGAGGCTACCGTCTATGGCGGGGTATGTGGGATCAGATGTACGCAACCATACTCATAAATACACAGAGGTTGTTTTCTGATGACCCATAATGAAAATTGCGTCAAGCTGTGCCGATCAACTGCTACTTCATAATATTAGAAGCGCAGCCAATTTAGTGAGATTATTCTATTATATTTCAAAGTCAAAGAAGAGTGTCTTCTTGACTCCTTTGAAAAGTTCTACTTCGAAATTCTTACCAATCTAGCTAAAACAACTTAAATTTGGTGTCCGAAGTGGATGTCCATAAGCACATATGTGAATTGAAGACCAACACAAGGATATTGTAATATTGTCATTTATAAATCTTTTTTACTGTCTAGAAATCTGCAGGTAATATATACAATAAAACAAAACGAGGAATATAGGGAAGCAAGAACGACATCATGAGTCATGCCAAGGAGCATTTTACTCAACTGATTTTGATTCCAAAGGAATTATGCGGAAACCCGAAGGCAGAAGTGGGGCATCATCTGAAAACATCTCATCAATTGGAGCAAAAACAAGTTCAGAGCAGGCTCCCACAGCATTTTCATCAACTCCGCTGCACAGCTGCATAAAGATTCATTTTCAGCTGATAATTTTACTTTCTGCTGCCACCAGATAACTTCTTTGACACACATCAAGGGTAAATTATTCAGGAGGAAACCTGGAGTAGATGAATATCTCTCGACATAAATCCATCTTCGTGGCCAAGAGAGTGGCTTTCAAGTCGCACAACTTCAAGCATCTGCAAGAAAGAAATTAGGATTCACATGAAAATCCATGTATAGTTCATGCAATAAATCTTGTTTTGGGTTAAAAAATAATCAAAAGGAAGACAAAAAATATGACATCAATGTAAATGAACTGAAGTTCTCTAAACAAAAACAAAGAAAGATTAATTATATAAACTATAAATCAAGAAGTGACGGGCAAATATCAGTACATCTGAAGAGAACAAACCTCCTCATGCTCAATTGTGTGGCCAAGGGGCATGACAATTTGGCTGCCAGTAAACCTAGCTGGATGCAATCCAGGGTAAGCATAGGAGCCAGACTTTAGAGAAGCTGCTGAATAGGCGTCAACACTGAAGTCAGCCCACTCAGAGCGATGCTCCCTCAGAAAGCGAACCAGCACTGCAGGAGGTACATTCTGAAAGGAGAAGTCAAACAATTTCGTTCTTAGATCAGACATATGTTGCTGATGTTTGTGCATCTGCTTTTTGCAAAGTGAAGAGACATATATGGTCTGTTTGAGAAGCTGGATTCATTTAAATTGCTAATTTTTATTCTGATGCATGAAACAAGTCACCTTGATGGTTCTTGAACTTATTTATCAGAAAATTCACATGGGACGACAGCCTCAAGATTAACCCATCTTATTTGGATAAACAGAAATGCCAAAAAGTTGGATTGCACTCCAACAGATAAGGCTTGTTTTCAGTATTAATAAGGCCCTAGTCTCTATGCTGCTTAGGTAGTAATAACACAACATTTACCATAAGTAGCATGGACGCTTTGGCACAAAGAATGCCTCCAAGCAAAGAAAGAGATGTGGAGGAGGTTGTCATTAGGTTCTTCGTTGAGTTAACAGCAATTATCACATCCTCAGCACCATCACAACTCAATAATGACCATCCATCATCATGGAACCCATTAATTGCATCGTTAAAGCCTCTGCAGAAAGAAAATCAGTGAAACAAAAGCAATCTATAGATTAAAACAGTCGAACCCATCAGACAAATAAATTAACCTTAGGGCAATTCCCACCAACATTCTTTATATTAATCGGTTTTGACACATTTATTTTCATCTGCCCTTGGCATCCTTTTTAATCTTTTCCGTTCTTCACGTCCAGACAGGAAATTATCCGGACGAGTTTCCTTTTTTCTTGACTAAGTGGCATGCTTATCTGTGAGCCTCCAATATATTTAATATCAGATGTATAGACATGTAGTCCATAATGGTTGTGTGATAAGTTCAAGGGTAGAATTTTTGCAACTAGGTTCAAGGCCACATGCACTAGATAGATTAAAGATCAATAGTCAACTTTGGCCCCTCAACAGCATGTAGGCCTTATTTCCCAACATAAAATATGTCAGGAAGATTCAGTACCTGCTTAATCTTTGACTAAAAGTTCTCAACACAGCTGGTTGACGGCCCAGTCCATATACCACCTCACCACTTGTCTCCTGTGCTATCTGTCTGATATATCGCAATCCCTTCAAGTACAAAGAAAACAAGGTCATGCAAGATATCCATGCTTTTCAACAGGTTAAATTAAAGAGAGAGACAGCTTATAACCATTAACAAAAACACATAAGAGACAAAATGAAGAGGTTATGCTTTTTCCTCATGCAGCATTGTCCAGCATTCGAGGCCTTGCTAATGCATTAATATGATACTTATGCACCATTTCTCATCAAACTCAAGATGTTTTTCGCTCACTAGACTTGACCAGCTATTGAGGTCTAGACAACACATTCATAGAATTCTGAGACCAATTCCTGTTACACTCAAGAACTTCTAAACACAATTTAAAGCAACACGACCCATGAGAACATAAGCCCAATGCATTGTCAGCTAATTGAACAGTGCATCCAAAACAATTTCCAGAAGATGAAACCAACAATGACTGAATTCATCCCATTATTTCACATTCCTGTTATTTTACCATATATGATTGTTTTTTCTCTTACTTGTCCCTTCTTTTGCTTTTCTATTTAGGTTGGGAAAGGAGGGGGTGGGTGTCTTGTGAAATAGCAGAATGAAAGGAAAAAAGAATGATCTACTAAATGCTTATCAACCATAAGAACAAAAACAATCACATACAATTCAACTAACCCACTTCACTCACAAAGCATGCCCTTCAGAATGGCAACGAACACAATAACATACGCATTGAAGTCACCTAAAGTATTAGGAATGAAAAGATTTTGCTTACAGCAACAGTCACTTTCTGCGCTATAACTTTTGAAGATTCATAAAGTGGTCGTAGCACCTCCGGAACACTCCAAGCCTGCAAAGTAATGACTATACTTTAGAGAATATGCTACAGTGGACAAAACGACATTATACACTTAGTGGAATCCAACCCCCAGATTAAAATGATCAACGATGTGGATGATTGATCCTCCACCCTCACAAGGCCTTATCAAATAACCAGAAGGAAGCATCTCCGCTCTTATGAATTGCGAAGCTGAAGCTGCACTTGGGCCAGCCCCAGAACCAGATAGAGACCGCTCACACACCTATAAATAGGCAAACAAAGAAGAAGTTCAGTTGCATACTCTCTTATCATTTTGGGGTGCATTACGCAACAGCTTTTTACTTGAACATGAACCCCATTTTACATTGAAGCAGGGGAGGTACAATTACTTGCGTTAACGGAAAATAATCAGTTCGACACTCAAATGCAGGCATCAATAGCAGAAAGAAGGCAACACACACGCATTTATATGGAGCGAAAAATATGTCCAGTCAAGCAAAGGAAATTAGGGAAAAGTTGATCCCTACATTTAAAATTGAATCAATCACATCAGAAGATCATATGAAACAAAACTATCTGTCTTTCCCATCTTATTTCAAAAGATTCAAGATAGATATGATCATGCAGGAAGCTCACAAAGGACCCATGAGTTTATCCTGGAAACCACAAAGGAAAGGCTATTTTTATTTCAAGCAGAAGGTCTAGCATTGCATACCACAAGACTACCATTCTCTAGGGTGGTAGTATATCTCAGAGTCCAGAAATCTCGTGCAGGAGCCAAGGTAGTTGGAGCATATGTCTGCAAGAAAATTGCAATGCAACAATCTAGCGTGACAAGTTCCATAAATATTGATTGGGTAAATGAAAAGCCAAGGTGAGCAACCTGTGCATAAACAAGTTCAATGGTCCCACCATTTCCAGCAGGAAACATTGTGAAGACTTCAAGGCTCCGACAGTCCCGGAACCAAGATGGACGATCTTTAAGGATCTCTGCAATCTACAGAAGTTCACATTTAAAAAAAGAGGAACTTGCAATTTGAATGCACCAAAAACTATGAGACGAAGTCATTTGTAAGGATAATATAGCAGGAGGCTGTGAACTTTTCAAGCAGTCTACAGAATGCTTGGGGCTTACCTTTGTTGGTTCCAAACTAACAAGACCACATGCTCGGGCAGCCACTCCACCACAACTCTGCGAAATGGCAAAGATCCCAACCGAATCCGGACCAGGCTGTCACACAATCCATGAGAAAGTTAAGGCTCTAATGGGAGAGAACCTCTATCATATTGATAACAAGCTGATGAAAAAAAAAAGATAATTGATAATATAAGTGAAGAATCCAAACCTTCATCCCAGGCATCTGGACCCAATCGACAGCAGTTCCTGTAGCCTTTGAAAGGAACTCCGTCAAGGTCTCCTCAGCGATTGAGAGGAGTCTGCCGAGTGGGAAAATAAAAATTCCTTAGAAATTAAAGGACATTCTTTTGCTCTGAAACTATAACTAAAGCATTTCTATGGACCACCATAGGAGAATCAGAAATTGGTAAATCACAGATGAGGATTCCAGAAATAAATACCCTGCAGGGTTGTTTGCGTCTCGCAAAGCATGCTGGGGAGTAGTTACTACTGATTCACAGCTTGCATCAGTGGTTGTTGCAGGTAACCGTTTGTACACGAAACCCGCCAAGGTCATACCCATACCCGCGAAAATTCGTGTCAGGTTCGGGTCGTGTTTCGTGTCGTGTCTGAAATTGCCACCCCTAATTATGACAATAATTTTAAAACGGAGAGAATAATTAATCTTGAAAAATTATAAGGTTTTCGATTACAAAGTAAGTGGGAGAATGACGATTTTAGTCTTACACTTATTGCCTGAAGATTTTGAATGGATATAGGCAACACCCCAAGTTTCAACATGGTATTTGAGTCTGCATTTTAACATTGTACCATATTGACCACCTTGAGAAAAATATATAAGTTATATGATGATGAAGTAACACCACCAACACTATTATATTGACCACCTTGAGAAAAATATATAAGTTATATGATGATGAAGTAACACCACCAACACTATTGCATTAAGATTTTGAGTGGATATAGGCATCACCCCAAGTTTCAACACGGTATATGAGCCACTTTAAAATGCAGGCTCACACCTTGACTGACTCCATGGTTGGCCATTTATTGTCTCCCCTCACTCAAGTCAAGATATTCATGTCTCGCTTGTTGTTTGTGATTGAGGGCGGGTTCTAAAGCGCGTGTGACTGACTTGTGGTTTATGATTGACGACGGATTCTAGAGCGCGTGTGACTGGCTTGTGGTTTGTGATTGAGGACGGGTTTTAATGTGTGTGTATGTAAAGCCACGTTGCCATGTGAGGGTCGGTGTTTAGAATATTATACCACATTGGTCACATTAAAAAAAATATATGGGTTATATGAGGATGAAATACCACCATCTATTGACTTGATCGGAAATGGATCTCAACTCATATAAACACATATCCAAAGTCAAATAATAAAGCCGAGACGTACCATTTTCATTAACGTGGTATTCGGAAACATAGTGGCGGATCAATTTCAACGTAAGAGAGCTGCTCCATACACATTAGGCAAAGTTGGTAGAGAAATATTATATGCAAACCTCCAAAATTTGCATGTTTTTATTTCTGTCTGTTTGTTACTTTCACGGTGTGGAGGAGACACAATCGTGGTCCAAATGCGTAGGAAGAAATTTAGGGTTTTATATAGATATAGAAGGCCATCATTGATTTTTTTTCTTCTTTTTGTCCTTTTGAGTTCCATTTCCTTCTAAGAACTTGGGCATAAAGACCAGGCATTGCTACCCGAAAGTGATGTAAGGTTCCTTAAAGAAGTTGTAGACCCCCCCCCCCCCCCCACCATGGGAAAATTATTTAGTTCATCAAAAGAGATCCTCACAGGAACCGTGACCTTTCATGTGTAGATTTCACAAAAATTATATAGGTTTTGTTAAGTTTGTATGATTTTTTACGTGCTAAATGTGTAAGTTTTATATACATTAATTGTTCATGTTTCGTCCAAGGGATGAGAATAGTATTCCTCGGGAAAGACACACAGAAGAAGAAAACTGTCTGCCATGTCTTTGGCTATGTTCATTATTATCAGATTATAAAATTGGTCATAACTATTTGCCTATGATATTTTGTTTCTCATAATCAGGTGAATTAATCACTTAAGATAGACAGGGATAAATGTGTGAAGGTTCGGATCTTACTATTGTTGTTGGACCTAGTTTGAATTCAATGACACATTCTTTCTTGACTTTGGATATGATATAATAAAGGGATAATTCCCTTTTGCCCCCTAGTGTTTGGCATAATCGCCAATAACCTCCTTAATGTTTAAAAATACACCTTTACCTCTCCTGATGTTTGAAAAATACACCTTTACTCCCTTTATTTAATTAAAAAAATGTTATTTAAATATATATAATAGGAATTGCCTATTTTGCCCTTGACTTCATCTTCTTCCTCTTCCCCTCCATCTTCTTCCTTTGGCCTAACTTTCTCAATCAAGAAGTCATATGTTCTTGACGTCATCCGGCTATGTTATCTACCCAAGCTCTCAACCAAGAAGTCATATGCTAAGGTTGGCACTAAAGGATGCGCACGGTTTCTGATATGTGCCTTATATTCAAGCAATGTTGCGAGGATGAAATTCATTGTCTATTAGAGTGCTCTTGGACCATAGAGATTTGGGAGCAAAATTGTTCCATACTGCTGCATTGGCCCTTCCGAAGTTTCAAAAACGTGACACGTTGGATATTAACAAAACAGAACACAGAGACGCTAACCTATTTTACGCTCCTCTGCATCTAGAAAGCACGACACATGCAAAATTTTGAGGGGAAATTAGCAGCTCGAAGGAATTGGCAAAGCAGAGGGAAGCTTTGGTCTTGGGAGAGTGGAGGAGCAAGACAACTAGCAGGCCCCGGAAACCTCTACAAGCGGATTATGTTTCTGGTCAGAAGTTTTGATTTGGTGTACGGTTATGATTTATCAAGATATGGTTCCTATGACCCTTCCATGTCTGCTCTTTTCTTTGTAGTTCTTGAATACTTCGTGATCATCATACAACGGCGTTTGAGAGATTCTGGAATAAAAATAGAAACTGCCTAGTACAATCTGTACCTTCATGTTTTCTTTCATGTCCTCCATTGCAAGATGATGGTGTTGATGAAGAATATGATGGTGATGATGATCAGGAAGGTGATGATGATGTCGGTGATGAGGACTTTTCAGGTGAAGAAGGCGAAGATGATGTTGATGATGAAGATGGCGGAGGGGGAGGGGGAGGGGATAGGGGAGGGGGGGAGAGAAGAAGATGAAGATGGTAGGGGCATTATTGATTTTTTCTTAAAAATTTTTAATTTTTTATTTTAAAATGTCATTTTACCTTTTAGTCCAAACATCAGGGGAGGTATATGTGTATTTTTAAACATTAAGGAGGTTATTGGCGATTATGTCAAACACTAGGGGGGCAAAAGGGAATTATCCCTATAATAAAGCAAAATGACTCACTAAATTGACAGTGCTTCTTATCTTGTGAAGTAGCAGTTGATGGACAAAGCCTGACAAGATTTTTATTACGGGTCATTCGAAAACAACCTTTGTGTTTTTCTAATACGTGAGTATGGTTGTGTACATCTGACCCCTTCATACCCGCCATAAACTGAAGCCTCTAAAACAATGGGGTAATGTTGTAGTTTGTTTGTGGATGATTAGTGTGCAGACGTCCTAAGGACTATTGACTGTATACATCTTTGAATTTACATGTTCGTAGAGAGATGAAACCGGATCTTCACCAAGGGTCTAGATGACCTCGAAACAGATTCGTCAATTAACTTGAAGAATTGTTAACTGGGATCGAAAGTGTGTAGCTGGAATAGCGCCAAATATCCTGCACAAAGCAGCACAGGTCAGAGGCCCCGGAGGGTTGACCCCCGGAAAAAACCCTCCGACGCTCAAGTCAGTTTGGGTCATATCTCACTGAGATTATAATTTTAAAGGTGAGCTAGGAATTTCTCACAGTATTTGCCAAGGAGCAGAGTGTATAAATTGGCTTTTGGGTCTCAAAGATTGAATTCCCCCCTTTTGTCTTCATCAGCTGGCTTTTATAAATCTTTTTCCGTTTTTAGCTCCTGATAGTGGACTACGATAGGACACTTACTTGGGACAGAGAGCCTAAGAGGCTGTAGGTCTGCTGATATGATCAATAGCCTGACTGATGTGACTAATAGGCCGACTGTTATAACCTTAGCGTGCTCAGGAAGAATACACAGCTGTAACAACTATATTTAAATTGCACCTCTGTTCGAGAGTCCCCCGAAGTGTTATCGTGTTGGGTTCATTTGCTGTGGTACACAGCTGAACCCTGCCGAAGTGCGGGACTTGCTGTGGTACACAACTGATCTTTACCGAAGTGCGTGATTTGGCCTTGTCTCATGGAAATAGTCTGAAGTGCGGTATCTATATATAAGATGATGCTGATGCCGAAAAGCACATCTTTAACACATTCTTCGATGTTATAGGGATGCTATGATGATCTGTTGAGGTGCCGCTGATGCTGAACAACCATTCTTAAGTGCTGAACTGCTGAACTGCAGTACTTGGCGTGCTGGGCTATTGGGATTGAACCGTTGACTGTTGTTAACTAACAGACGATTCAGTTATGGTTTATCACAGATCACAACGGACATGGTAGTGAAGATCTTCGGGGAAGACAACTTTTTTGTTTTTTGTTTTTTTTGATAATATGAGATGGGGGATGAGATCTCCTCACCGCGCGGCGAGTCACCGCGCGGTTGAGGACGCGACACGTGGCAGCAGTAGGGGGTGGTGAGGCTGGATGCGGGTTACCCTCATCTAGCCTCACCCCCCCTGCTGCCACGTGTCATGCGGTCACGCACGCGGTGAGGGGAATGCGGTGAGGGGATCCTATCCCATGAGATGGAGCCAAAGAAAAACGACGAAAGATGCGACCGGCCTATAGGATTAGAGAGGGTAGAATAGGAGAAAGTAAGACAAAGGTAGCCACAAAAGGCATCGAGGTTAAATGACGGAAGCATTGTGCACTAGGTGCAGTTTCACTAGGCGGCTAATTTAAATAACTCTTCATTAGATTCTTGTGTTTGAATAATATCTGAGAATATCAGATCATTTCGCGATGTGATGTATGTAGTTTTACCTTATATTTTTTTTTGCAAAAGAATGTTTTCGTAGCTTGAACACATAACCTTAAAGTCACAGAAAAACAATCTTACCATTTTCTCCAAATTCGGCCATCATCTTTTCTATACAGTTGAGAAGCAAAATCCTCCCTACTAAAAACTTTTCTTATTCATATTTTAACTTTGGAAAATGTTACAGTACAAGAGTATAGGGCTGTAAATGAGCCGAGCATTGCGTTGTTCAAGCTCTGTTCATTTAACTTAGCGAACGAGCTGAGCTTGTTCGTTTATTTAAACGAACATATTTACTTGTTCAAGCTTGGTTCGTTTAACTCACGAACAACATTAACGAGCCGAACACCTTAAACGAACGGTGCCACTTACCGAGCTCGAACAGAAAAAGGTGTTCAAGCTTTCTTCATTAACCTTTTATCCGAGCCGAGCTCGAGCTCGAGCTCGTACAAACGAGCCGAACAACCGAACGACTTGGTTCATTTACAGCCCTACAAGAGTAATGTGGTATCACTGTAATGGAAGTCTCGCAAATTGGACAATTTCTTCGGACGAGATTTTACTATGTCATTAACAAAAAATAATGTATCTAATTAATTCGGTTACATAATTCACCAGTTATGGTATCTTTGAGTTCCTTGTATTGAACGATAAAGGGAAAAAAAATGAAAAGAAAGCGTACTTGAGAGTATATAAGAAATACATGTATTTGTTTACCAGTTACGAAACAAATACACCGTGCAACATTTAACGACCGGCTTATCATGTAATTCTTTTTCATACTTTTAACATCACGTGATAAATTTAAATAATTGAAACTTAGTTACCAAAGTTTTGTGATAAAATTAATTATACAATTATCAAACACGCCCATATGCATCTTGGGCTGGACTGGCAACAAGCCAGATCTTTGTCCAGCTATACTTGTGCCTTTTCTTTGCCCAAGGGAGACACCATTCAAAGAAAAGAAATAGAAGTTACAGCACGCGAATCAAGCTTTTAACGAGTTATTCGAGTTCAATTCGTTAATGATTGAACTCGAATTTGATTTTAGCTAATTCCAATTCGAATCATAATTTTAGTTCAAAATGTTTTAGAAATCAAATTCAAACTTAATGTCATTCGATTCGAATGTTCGATGAAGCCTGAGCTTCTCAAAGACTTGATTCATAGACTTGATTCCTAGACCCATAACTTACCTGGAAAAATAGATTTTGAGTCCATGGATCAAACTCAAACCCACGACCAATATGAGTTTACAAATCGAATAATGCTGACAGATACAAGCTCAATTTTAGGTTCGTCACGAATTCAAACTCGAATTCAAACCTCATTAAACTTGTTTGAATCGAAACTAATTTTTAAATTATTCGCTAAGATCCGCCTACAACATAAAAGTTTTAAACGACAACTATGAATTGATGTAAATTTCATACTATCACTATTGAGAACCCTTTTTCTACTCTAAACAATACGAACGCCTTCCCTTATATGTGTGTCTCGCAAAGAGTATTGGGGCACACCAGAAATGCAGAAGATGAAAGAGACGGTTGCAAGGTTAGCACCTAAACATATCATAAACTGCAATTTTATACAATGATCAAAACTGATACATCAAATTCTATCTCCAAATACTTATCTCCAAATAAATCATCTGAAAGAAAGGGGCAAAATGTTTCTCATGAACAAGAAGATGCATTAAGGTAAGAGTCTGTGGAGAGCACAAACTAATTGCAGAATCACCATGAAAAAGGACTTGCACCCAGTAGGAAAATCTCGTTTTCTACATCTTTCACCCATTGACACACGCGATTGCAAACTTTTATGGCCATAGCCTGCCAAATGAGTTTGGAAAAAATTTCAGCAAAAAGAGTGTACCCAAAAAGAAAAGCTGCTGCAAAGCACTTGCTAATAGTCATTCTAGGAAGTTATCAGCCACCGGTATAATCAAAACCATAGATGGAAATGGAAGTTATTAAAGTACTTGTACTACTAACCTTATCGGCAAGGGGATCAAATGCTGCATATAGTTCAAAATCTTGGGTGACCCAGCAGAGCAACGCTGTCGTAATTGAGAGGATTAATTAGCACTTCAACATGCCAATCAGACAACAATTATAAATGAATCTGTAAACTGACAACAGCTTCCATTGATAAGTGAATTGGCCTATGATTGAAAGATACTCCATCAGAATATATACAGATAAGGGTTGAAGAAAAGGCCATTTACATAACATCCTGTAGAATGCAGTATTAACACACACACACACACACAGAGGGACTTCTAAAATCAAGGGGGCATCATTTGGCATTATACAAAAAGCCAAAGCTGTAACAACCTATTCCAACAATTAGAGTAATTTTGTCTTTGCTCTAGGAGCTACTACTCGTCAGCCTGGCAGTTAGATATTACCCAATAGAGTAGAGGTAAGTAGGGAATTTGTGAAGGAAAGAGCAGTGATTTCCTCTGACAAAGTGTGTGCAGTCAAAAATTTCTGGTTATTTACAGTTTCTATTATGATTAGTAGCAAAACTAATTATCTTTTCCGATGATTAGGCTTCCTTCACATTCAAGGACTGCATGGTGCCACATAAAGGGTTCAATCCAAGGAAAAAGATTGTGAGTCAAACCATAGTTATCATCCCTTCTGAATTGCGTTTTGTGAGCTCCAACACCTTTCTCATGCATAGACGCATAAATCTTCTGGTAAGCTCTGCACAATCTATAAAGAAAGTGCAGTTCGTCATGCGTAGCTAGAGAAGATAACCTTGTGATGGACACGCTTCCATTAAATTGTCCAACTTATTTGCAAAATTACCTTTTTTGCTGATCGAAACTGTTAATTGGTGATGAGAACTCAGAGGATACATACTGGTCGAGGTAAATACTGCGATAGATGAAATGCCAAAGTCCAGCAGGACCGCCAAGGCCCTTTAACACATGTCTTAAACCTTGGGATGATTCAGCTGCCTGTATTGGGTGCCCTAGATGAGGTGCAACAGATCTGGTATGAAAATCTCGGTCAATATGCAAATCTTCCACCTGCAGGCCACCTTCTACCATGGATCTCTGAACCTCAACGAGTACATTTGCATTGAAAAGCACAGTTTCAATACGAGTCCTACAAAGCATGCACATAAAGCATATCCTTTAAATTACAAAAATCAGTGGAGCACATATTGTGTCAAAGAACGCATGACTTTTTTTTTTTTGGGTTCTTTTTGGCGTGTGATAACTGAGGAAACTTTATCTCTCAACTTTAGTAGCACTTAACAAGAAGAACGGTTACCTGCAATCTTTAAGATGATAGAAGGCATCTGAACTTGTAGTAAGCTAATGAATCAACAAGGTTAGAACACCGCCAAGATCTGATTTACACAAAAGCTAATGAATCAACGAATCTTCTAATCATATTGAGGAGAGTTTACCACTATTAATGAAGAACCAACCTCTGGAACTTCAAATTGAAGAGTCTCCAAGCCATTTTTTTCTATACCAACGAAAGCTGTATCATCTATCTCCTGAAATTACAGGATAAAAATGTGATCATTAATATAAATAAATACTACTACGTAGGATATTGCTTATTTCGACCTATAGCATTACAGACCCGATATCATCTATCTCTTCCATAAAGGTCTCACTGTCTTCCTGCAACTAATAAATGCATTTAGACTCCATCAGTCACTTTCGAAAATATTCCTGATGTTTGCATAATTTCAGAAATATTGTGCAACCTGTTTATCGAAATGTTGATCCAAACGTTGTGAAGGCAAAGACTCAACAAACTTATTTCACTTGAGACATTAATGAAAAGATAGTCCGTCTATTATATTAACTTAGCACACGGAATTTGATTATTACCTGAGTTCCACAATTACTTAAGAAGGTACAGATCATTCGTAATGGAAAATCTAAAAAAATTAGTCGCATGTTGGTTAGACGCTCGGGGAAAAGTTTTGGAATATTAAAACCAAAAGCAAAGGGAATTACAGAATAGCTATACAGTCTCATCCTTTCCCCTCAGTTCACGTGGACGATCTCATTCTCTCTCAATCAAATGTCTAATATGCAAAATCTGGCCGATACAAAGAAATGTAGTAATTGAAAGCACTTTCCAACTGGAAAAAGAGAGAACCACATTTCAACTCCAAAAAACGACATCAATTTGCTAGATCTAGACTTTTCCCCAGTATCATCTCATAACAGAATGGCCTAGTTAAGATGCAAAAACTTCTTCTCATCCTAGTCCATCATCCATCGTCGTAACCAGAAATAATTAACATATATATACTAATTTTAGGTGATTTAAGAGATATTATAATGATGGTAGATGAGATGTAACGCACAATTACCGGTGACCTATTTATACTAACCACATGGTCGATTCCGCGACTCCACAAATCAACGGAAGCAGTTGCAGCTCGAGACTGATCATCCACCAAATCTCCAATTTTAACCTGGAGTATTTGCGGAAGGACACCGGAAAGGAAGTTCCAGAGAGAATCCTCGATCTGTAATTTCTCAATTTGGAGCGGAATATTGAAGACCGATAAGTCATCGAAGCAATGTTGAAGTTCTTCTAGAGTTGAGCCGTGCGTCGACGGCAGGTACGAGAGAGGACAACGGAAAAAGTCTAGAGTTTGGACCGGGAAGGACCGGCGAAATTCAGTACCTACGAACCGAGTGCGCATGTCACGTTCCTTCTGCAAGTATAGACGACTGTGCTAGAGAGCTTGGTAAAACCTTGCGTCGATTTATATCTGAAACTAACCGTTGGGGACTTTATTTGGGATGTTTAGTGTCGGTCTATCTATTATACTTGGCGCCCAAAAGTCACGCCGTTCGAATTCTGTAGCGGGAACCGGATCAAGCTAACAGTTTCGCGTTACTATCGGCCCACAGCGCCTACTGCAGTTGGAGATGGATTCAAGAAAGGCTGGATGAGGGCAGCTCACCACTCCTCCCGCTGCGGCGTGTTGTGTGATGTGGAGTGCGGTAGCTCATCCGGCGATGAGAGGATCACATCCGTTATTATTAAAGGGTACACAAAAATTTTAAGAACCGGGTTAATTGTCTGAACCAGACTTATCCAAATCGAATAAAACCAAACGTTGATTTGAAAAGTAAAACTCTTATTTGAATTTGAAACATGATAAAATACTTACAAAAAAAAAAGAAACATGATAAAATAAAATAACTAACTAAATTGGTTGAGCTTTTTATACTGTGAAGTATAGTTGATCGAAACAGCTTGACGCAATTTTCATTATAGGTCATTGAAAAACAACACATAGCTATGGTTGCCCACATTCGAACTTCCAATGCCTCTAAGTTAATGTTATTGTTGTTTTTGTATATGAATATATTTTACTTTTTAATACATATAATATTTTATATTTTCTTTAATTTTGCCCCGATCACCTCTCCCTTTTCTCTACCCTAACTCCTAAATTGAAGCTTCGTATCCCTCGCCTTTCTGGAGTTGGCGTCACACTTTTCACCGCTCTTTTGATGTTTTTTCTCTTTGCTTTTCACCACTCCTTGACTCGAAGATTATTAACGACCGTGATATTAAAAGATCCAGAGGATTCATACATGTGATATTCAAGAATGAACAGACAATGAGAGATGCAATTGCAGGAATAAAAGGGAAGAATATGGACGGCCGTAATATCACAGTGAACGAGGCTCAGCCCCATGGAAGCTCCGGCGGTGGAGGATTCGGTGGTGGTGGACGCCGTGAAGGTGGAGGCGGCTATGGTGGTGGCAGACGCGAGGGTGGATACAAAGGTGGTGGTAGTTGTGGTGGTGGTCGTCGTGAAAGCGGTGGAGATGGATATGGCGGTGGCGGTCTTTAATTATTTCAAGTTAGTTTCTTTGTTAATTTGTGAAGTGAGATTCTGTTTTTGGACATGTTGAATCTCTTTTTTTTTTTTACTTACAAAAAAAAAGAATCTCGTTTTTCCATCTTTTGGTTGTTTCGTATTTGAGATTTATGTTTGCTACTCAATTTCTCCATTTGTTGCTGAGTTTACTTGTTGAGATGTTTTATGTGCAAGATCAATTCTTGATTGATGAATTTGCTTTGTTATCTCACTTGTTTTGTTCTGTATTCTTTCAATGCCATTTTGTTGGACTTGCTGCCAAGATCTTTAAGTTTAAATTTGGAACCAAATGAATTATTTGCAATATCTGCATCCACTTCAAAATGTTCATCAACTGTGGTTTTAGTTGTTTTTTATTTTAGATTGATAACCATGAATTAAAGCTTTTTTCCTTTACTGTGGATCTCTTGAAGTAGAATTGTCATGCTTTTGTTCGTTATGGAGGTAAGAAAATCAATAGCAGTGGAAAGACCTTATGTGGTGTACCCTGCTTGCAGATTGTTGATGCTGGGTCTTTTAAATCTTGAACTTGCAGTATCCGGTAGGGCAAATGTATGTCGTCATGAAAATCCAGCAACAAAGTACTACACGAACATAGGAGGTCGAAGTTTCGGATAATAAACCTTTTGAAGATGCTGAATTTATAAAGGGGCAATACACACAGAAGATATACAGATTATAGAGGTATTCTGGAGCATCTGGATTGAAATCTGATTGACATATAGAGGTATCCTTTGGGATCGAGTTACTGTTTGTTTCTCTCTCATTCTTCCCAGACCCTAGCGATAGCTTTTGCCGGGATATACTAAGTATGCGTTGTTGTTTTTGTATTTAAACTTCATGCTATCGTTGTTTACAACAGCATAAGTTAATATTTTATGAATAAGAAGCGACCTTGTGTGAGGACTCCATTATACGAATGCCTTTACATCTGTTTTGTAGTTAGCATGGCAGGTAAAGTGGATGCTGTTGCGAATATATGCAAAATCAGAAACACCGTTCCCTTTTCCCTTTTAATAATGCCACATAGTGAAGGAAAGCTACATTACGGCCTTTCATCTTTCGTTTGTATCTTTTGTTTTGTAACCTTAGGTATTTTTAAATTTGTAAATTTGCAAATGCTTGGCCAATGTCAAGGTTTGGCCAAGGTTGCCTTTAAGGTTACCTTTTGTAAAGGTGTGCACTAGTTGACTAGTCGAATGTTAGCCACTTATATTTTGCGATTGCGAATCAACTTTTGTAAATTCGTCATTTGGTCTGTATATAAAATGTTTATTTACAAAAACGAAAAAAGTCAAGACCTTTTCTTGCTTGGGCCTCAACCTTTTATGCTGATATGACTCGTTGGCTAGAAATCAGATCTTTTTGTGGGCTATTTTGTGCTTTAATTTTTACAACAACAAGAATCATATCCAGTATATCCTAACGACAGCAAAAGCTATCGTTAGGATCTGGAGAGGGTGAGAGACATGCAAATAATACCTCTATCCCAACTTTCCAAGAGATAGAGAGTTTGATTCCAATTAGACCCCCGATTTTATATGGTGGGTTTTATTTTTGTAACCATCAAATAGTTTGGATCTTACTCCCTCCGTCCCAAAAATTTGGTTATAGTTGACTTTTTAACATAGTATAAATCTAATACCATGGATGTGTACAAGTTTCACTAATCATACCTTTATAGCATTCACCGGCTTTGTCCTGCCTCATTCAGCTTTGATGTTTTCGTTGCAGGTCACTTCCGCTCCTACATTTGCTGCGGCCTGTGCATCTGCAGGCATAACAGTGCTTATCGGCAATGATCTTGGCAGCTGTGGCAAAATCACTGCACGGAGTTTGAGACTTCCACAGCCATGGCTTTCCTGAGTTGGTTTGCTGCATTACCATCATTCCTATTGAACTTCTGGTCACTTGCTTCACGATAGAAGAAGAGATCCCGGCGGTTGCATTCGTCCTCCTGTGTGCTGATGTGCACATTAACGTTTCATGGTTGATTCGGCCCATGTACATGTATAGTGTAAGTTTTGCATCTCCCATATCAAAATATGCATGATGTTCCGACCAATTTTGCAGTTGCATAGGAATATCAACACGAGCGTTCTTATCTGAACAATGAGTGGTTTGTTTGTTGCTCCTATTGGATAATCTTCTTTTATGAATTTGTTGGTATTCACTAGATGATTCCTAGAAGCTGGAATTTGAACGGTGGTGCAGTTGTTAGGTTAGTCCAAAGTGGGAGATAGGATTGTGGATACAACAACAACCATATCCAGTATATCGACAACGATAACAAAAGCTATCGCTAGAGTCTGGAATGGGTGATAGGCAGACAAACAATAACTTCATCCCAAAAGATAGAGAGTTGGATTCCAGTGAGACCTCTGGTTTTATATGTAACTTTATAGATACCACAATAATAGGAATGGTTCTATATGTAGCTGTATAGATGCCACAATAATAGGAATATAGTATGTCAGTGTACATGTGAAGGGATTTATTAAATAAGGAGATAGGATTTTGGATGACTTGGGATAGTCTTTTTTTACGAACTCCTTGTTACTCTTCTATGTAATAGCAGTGCAAGATTGTTTTACTGTTATTAAGCTGCTGAAATAATTATACATTTCACTTATGATCTTGCATATGATGCCATTGTATTATAGTGGCGTCCTGCTCTAGGTTTAATATACTATCTGAATGAGCCATAATATACGCATATTGGTTCACATAACTTAAGGTTCTAAGATCATATGTTCAAAAATGTGGAACTGCACTTCAGTATGAGGCTATGCAAATACAAGTAGAAGCAGTTGCTGTTACTAATTAATCTCATGTTTCCAAGGGCTGAATCCATTTCGAGTTATTACCACCACCCCAAAACACAAAACGGCATATTAACATTGAATAGTGTTTAGAATCCAAAGCCAGGTACGAACCTAAGTCGTGTGAGAGCAGTTACGAACATAAGTCGCATAACTTTCAACTGATGTGAAACCTGCAACCGTAGTTGATGTACAAGCAAATAACAACAAGCATACTCAGTATATCTTAACTGATGTGAAACCTGCAACCGTAGTTGGTGTACAAGCAAATAACAACAAGTATAATCAGTATATATCCCAATTGACCCGCTGATTGCACCAGTTAAATTCTGATAACTTAACTCGACAAAAAGAAAAACAAGGGAAAGAACAGCGGGAGAAAGAGAATAAAAATCAAAGATCATTCACAGCTTCTGAATAAACATGGCTACTGCTGAGCCTTTGCCAGGGTATAAATATTACAAAACTTCTCACATACTCCTTGCACAATCTAAACCAACCCCCCCCCCCCCCCCAACATCACTACTTTCTTTCTTTTCTCTTTCCATCCTTATCCAGGGCTGTCACTAACTTGGCATAAAACAGCACATATTCACACAAATGACCAATTGATGAAAGAAAAGGCAAGGCAATAGGCTGTGTTTTCATCTGCAGTAAGGACTTTCCAAGCTACCACTTGATCATACGAGACATGCCGACCCATTGTCGATGTGCAGATTCCACCGGGAAGGTAAGCAAATCCCTGAAATCACATCAAATCAGCAATCAATCTTGAAGTTCTTCATATCTCTGCAGAAAATATATAGAATCATAACCAAATACTTTGATATCTCCAAAGTATACCTGCTGCATGATCTTAGAAAGTTCGGCAAACAAAGCCTTGCGCCCAGAATCATCAAATATCTTATCCAAACTAATATCTTGCAAGGCTACCAAAGAAGTCTCTAGCATGTCCAGTCCAGCCTGATTGGAGAAGATAAAAACTGGTGACGCCTGAAAGCAAAAGTCTCGTCATTGATCAATGGGAGAAAAACAAACTCAAATTTGAACTTTTCCCAAACAAAGCACATCAGGGATCCGCTGAATAAATGACACAGGAGGAGAAATGTCTTGAGAACTTTAGTTCAAACATGTGGACATTAAGACCATACAAGTAGTGAGTGGTAAAATATCCTCATGCCTAAGGAGTGTTAACGAACCGAGCCAAACTGAATACTAGATTTTCGAACTCGGATTCGTTTAGCTAAACAAATTGTTTGGCTCAAACGAACTTTAAAGTGATTCGAGTTTGGTTCGATAACATTTTAACTAGTTAAACAAGCCAAACATTTCGCAAATAGTTTAGCTCGTTTTCATAAACAAACCCAAGTAGCTGTTCGAATTCGACTCGTTTACCGACCATTACCGACCAAACACAAACCGAACTCGAACTGTTCGGTTGGTTGAACAGCCGTACTCATCCTTACAAGTTCCTTCAAATATCTATGCCTTCATACCTTCAATGAGCAGCACAAGACCGCATCTTGGTGATGCCAAAGATTCTTCAACACTGATTCACCATCCACTGAATCACCTCTCAGCAATTCTGTCCCCAACTGGTAACTACAAATCAAACACAAAACAACCCCGTGATGAGAAGCAACAGAGCTTTTCTCACATACTGATCTACATAGAAGGCGCTTGATCGAACAATGGTCACTCAAATGTGAAGCCCTGAAGGTATATAGTGAATGAGACCAGTGTGCACACAAGTGTACTACAGAAAAAGACATGCACCCATGTATCCTCAGGTAACCAAAAGACTTCAGGAGATGATAATCAGTTTTGCAAGACATAAACTATACCTATAACTCTGGCAAATCCAATGAGCCAATGTAAGGGCTTCGGGGGAGCCTGGAGATATTTTTTGTCCAACACCAGGGCTTACTCCTGACGGGGAGATGGCCATAGCTACGCGCTGAACAGAAGCAATGACACTTCGAGGTACTGCTGTGCCATTGTTGCCACATTGCCTTGCAAATCATTCTCAAAGGGAAATTGAAAGGCGATGGTCAAAACTGATCGCGGACAGATAAAGGATTCTGTTGAACTGCTCGGAGCAGGGCCCACTTCAAGACTTGATGTCAGATCCAGAGTCCTAGTTCCTGATACCTCCTTCGTATCCCCCTACAACGTAAATTCATCAGTCTGTCAGTCACAATAGCCTCACAAGAAAATATTCTAGCAGTGAAGTTCACCCAGTGAACCTTTAACAAATAAAAATTATAGTTCAGAAAAAGGATTTCCGTTTCTTCATTTACTGCAGAATTTTTCCATAAAAAGTACAGTCTCTCTCAATTGCTTCCACTCCTTTGAAAAGTTCTACTTCGAAATTCTTACCAATCTAGCTACAACAACATTACACCCTGGCTTAGAGGCTACCGTCTATGGCGGGGTATGTGGGATCAGATGTACGCAACCATACTCATAAATACACAGAGGTTGTTTTCTGATGACCCATAATGAAAATTGCGTCAAGCTGTGCCGATCAACTGCTACTTCATAATATTAGAAGCGCAGCCAATTTAGTGAGATTATTCTATTATATTTCAAAGTCAAAGAAGAGTGTCTTCTTGACTCCTTTGAAAAGTTCTACTTCGAAATTCTTACCAATCTAGCTAAAACAACTTAAATTTGGTGTCCGAAGTGGATGTCCATAAGCACATATGTGAATTGAAGACCAACACAAGGATATTGTAATATTGTCATTTATAAATCTTTTTTACTGTCTAGAAATCTGCAGGTAATATATACAATAAAACAAAACGAGGAATATAGGGAAGCAAGAACGACATCATGAGTCATGCCAAGGAGCATTTTTACTCAACTGATTTTGATCCAAAGGAATTATGCGGAAACCCGAAGGCAGAAGTGGGGCATCATCTGAAAACATCTCATCAATTGGAGCAAAAACAAGTTCAGAGCAGGCTCCCACAGCATTTTCATCAACTCCGCTGCACAGCTGCATAAAGATTCATTTTCAGCTGATAATTTTACTTTCTGCTGCCACCAGATAACTTCTTTGACACACATCAAGGGTAAATTATTCAGGAGGAAACCTGGAGTAGATGAATATCTCTCGACATAAATCCATCTTCGTGGCCAAGAGAGTGGCTTTCAAGTCGCACAACTTCAAGCATCTGCAAGAAAGAAATTAGGATTCACATGAAAATCCATGTATAGTTCATGCAATAAATCTTGTTTTGGGTTAAAAAATAATCAAAAGGAAGACAAAAAATATGACATCAATGTAAATGAACTGAAGTTCTCTAAACAAAAACAAAGAAAGATTAATTATATAAACTATAAATCAAGAAGTGACGGGCAAATATCAGTACATCTGAAGAGAACAAACCTCCTCATGCTCAATTGTGTGGCCAAGGGGCATGACAATTTGGCTGCCAGTAAACCTAGCTGGATGCAATCCAGGGTAAGCATAGGAGCCAGACTTTAGAGAAGCTGCTGAATAGGCGTCAACACTGAAGTCAGCCCACTCAGAGCGATGCTCCCTCAGAAAGCGAACCAGCACTGCAGGAGGTACATTCTGAAAGGAGAAGTCAAACAATTTCGTTCTTAGATCAGACATATGTTGCTGATGTTTGTGCATCTGCTTTTTGCAAAGTGAAGAGACATATATGGTCTGTTTGAGAAGCTGGATTCATTTAAATTGCTAATTTTTATTCTGATGCATGAAACAAGTCACCTTGATGGTTCTTGAACTTATTTATCAGAAAATTCACATGGGACGACAGCCTCAAGATTAACCCATCTTATTTGGATAAACAGAAATGCCAAAAAGTTGGATTGCACTCCAACAGATAAGGCTTGTTTTCAGTATTAATAAGGCCCTAGTCTCTATGCTGCTTAGGTAGTAATAACACAACATTTACCATAAGTAGCATGGACGCTTTGGCACAAGAATGCCTCCAAGCAAAGAAAGAGATGTGGAGGAGGTTGTCATTAGGTTCTTCGTTGAGTTAACAGCAATTATCACATCCTCAGCACCATCACAACTCAATAATGACCATCCATCATCATGGAACCCATTAATTGCATCGTTAAAGCCTCTGCAGAAAGAAAATCAGTGAAACAAAAGCAATCTATAGATTAAAACAGTCGAACCCATCAGACAAATAAATTAACCTTAGGGCAATTCCCACCAACATTCTTTATATTAATCGGTTTTGACACATTTATTTTCATCTGCCCTTGGCATCCTTTTTAATCTTTTCCGTTCTTCACGTCCAGACAGGAAATTATCCGGACGAGTTTCCTTTTTTCTTGACTAAGTGGCATGCTTATCTGTGAGCCTCCAATATATTTAATATCAGATGTATAGACATGTAGTCCATAATGGTTGTGTGATAAGTTCAGGGTAGAATTTTTGCAACTAGGTTCAAGGCCACATGCACTAGATAGATTAAAGATCAATAGTCAACTTTGGCCCCTCAACAGCATGTAGGCCTTATTTCCCAACATAAAATATGTCAGGAAGATTCAGTACCTGCTTAATCTTTGACTAAAAGTTCTCAACACAGCTGGTTGACGGCCCAGTCCATATACCACCTCACCACTTGTCTCCTGTGCTATCTGTCTGATATATCGCAATCCCTTCAAGTACAAAGAAACAAGGTCATGCAAGATATCCATGCTTTTCAACAGGTTAAATTAAAGAGAGAGACAGCTTATAACCATTAACAAAAACACATAAGAGACAAAATGAAGAGGTTATGCTTTTTCCTCATGCAGCATTGTCCAGCATTCGAGGCCTTGCTAATGCATTAATATGATACTTATGCACCATTTCTCATCAAACTCAAGATGTTTTTCGCTCACTAGACTTGACCAGCTATTGAGGTCTAGACAACACATTCATAGAATTCTGAGACCAATTCCTGTTACACTCAAGAACTTCTAAACACATTTAAAGCAACACGACCCATGAGAACATAAGCCCAATGCATTGTCAGCTAATTGAACAGTGCCTCCAAAACAATTTCCAGAAGATGAAACCAACAATGACTGAATTCATCCCATTATTTCACATTCCTGTTATTTTACCATATATGATTGTTTTTTTCTCTTACTTGTCCCTTCTTTTGCTTTTCTATTTAGGTTGGGAAAGGAGGGGGTGGGTGTCTTGTGAAAATAGCAGAATGAAAGGAAAAAAGAATGATCTACTAAATGCTTATCAACCATAAGAACAAAAACAATCACATACAATTCAACTAACCCACTTCACTCACAAAGCATGCCCTTCAGAATGGCAACGAACACAATAACATACGCATTGAAGTCACCTAAAGTATTAGGAATGAAAAGATTTTGCTTACAGCAACAGTCACTTTCTGCGCTATAACTTTTGAAGATTCATAAAGTGGTCGTAGCACCTCCGGAACACTCCAAGCCTGCAAAGTAATGACTATACTTTAGAGAATATGCTACAGTGGACAAAACGACATTATACACTTAGTGGAATCCAACCCCCAGATTAAAATGATCAACGATGTGGATGATTGATCCTCCACCCTCACAAGGCCTTATCAAATAACCAGAAGGAAGCATCTCCGCTCTTATGAATTGCGAAGCTGAAGCTGCACTTGGGCCAGCCCCAGAACCAGATAGAGACCGCTCACACACCTATAAATAGGCAAACAAAGAAGAAGTTCAGTTGCATACTCTCTTATCATTTTGGGGTGCATTACGCAACAGCTTTTTACTTGAACATGAACCCCATTTTACATTGAAGCAGGGGAGGTACAATTACTTGCGTTAACGGAAAATAATCAGTTCGACACTCAAATGCAGGCATCAATAGCAGAAAGAAGGCAACACACACGCATTTATATGGAGCGAAAAATATGTCCAGTCAGCAAAGGAAATTAGGGAAAAGTTGATCCCTACATTTAAATTGAATCAATCACATCAGAAGATCATATGAAACAAAACTATCTGTCTTTCCCATCTTATTTCAAAAGATTCAAGATAGATTATGATCATGCAGGAAGCTCACAAAGGACCCATGAGTTTATCCTGGAAACCACAAAGGAAAGGCTATTTTTATTTCAAGCAGAAGGTCTAGCATTGCATACCACAAGACTACCATTCTCTAGGGTGGTAGTATATCTCAGAGTCCAGAAATCTCGTGCAGGAGCCAAGGTAGTTGGAGCATATGTCGCAAGAAAATTGCAATGCAACAATCTAGCGTGACAAGTTCCATAAATATTGATTGGGTAAATGAAAAGCCAAGGTGAGCAACCTGTGCATAAACAAGTTCAATGGTCCCACCATTTCCAGCAGGAAACATTGTGAAGACTTCAAGGCTCCGACAGTCCCGGAACCAAGATGGACGATCTTTAAGGATCTCTGCAATCTACAGAAGTTCACATTTAAAAAAAGAGGAACTTGCAATTTGAATGCACCAAAAACTATGAGACGAAGTCATTTGTAAGGATAATATAGCAGGAGGCTGTGAACTTTTCAAGCAGTCTACAGAATGCTTGGGGCTTACCTTTGTTGGTTCCAAACTAACAAGACCACATGCTCGGGCAGCCACTCCACCACAACTCTGCGAAATGGCAAAGATCCCAACCGAATCCGGACCAGGCTGTCACACAATCCATGAGAAAGTTAAGGCTCTAATGGGAGAGAACCTCTATCATATTGATAACAAGCTGATGAAAAAAAAAAGATAATTGATAATATAAGTGAAGAATCCAAACCTTCATCCCAGGCATCTGGACCCAATCGACAGCAGTTCCTGTAGCCTTTGAAAGGAACTCCGTCAAGGTCTCCTCAGCGATTGAGAGGAGTCTGCCGAGTGGGAAAATAAAAATTCCTTAGAAATTAAAGGACATTCTTTTGCTCTGAAACTATAACTAAAGCATTTCTATGGACCACCATAGGAGAATCAGAAATTGGTAAATCACAGATGAGGATTCCAGAAATAAATACCCTGCAGGGTTGTTTGCGTCTCGCAAAGCATGCTGGGGAGTAGTTACTATGATTCACAGCTTGCATCAGTGGTTGTTGCAGGTAACCGTTTGTACACGAAACCCGCCAAGGTCATACCCATACCCGCGAAAATTCGTGTCAGGTTCGGGTCGTGTTTCGTGTCGTGTCTGAAATTGCCACCCCTAATTATGACAATAATTTTAAAACGGAGAGAATAATTAATCTTGAAAAATTATAAGGTTTTCGATTACAAAGTAAGTGGGAGAATGACGATTTTAGTCTTACACTTATTGCCTGAAGATTTTGAATGGATATAGGCAACACCCCAAGTTTCAACATGGTATTTGAGTCTGCATTTTAACATTGTACCATATTGACCACCTTGAGAAAAATATATAAGTTATATGATGATGAAGTAACACCACCAACACTATTATATTGACCACCTTGAGAAAAATATATAAGTTATATGATGATGAAGTAACACCACCAACACTATTGCATTAAGATTTTGAGTGGATATAGGCATCACCCCAAGTTTCAACACGGTATATGAGCCACTTTAAAATGCAGGCTCACACCTTGACTGACTCCATGGTTGGCCATTTATTGTCTCCCCTCACTCAAGTCAAGATATTCATGTCTCGCTTGTTGTTTGTGATTGAGGGCGGGTTCTAAAGCGCGTGTGACTGACTTGTGGTTTATGATTGACGACGGATTCTAGAGCGCGTGTGACTGGCTTGTGGTTTGTGATTGAGGACGGGTTTTAATGTGTGTGTATGTAAAGCCACGTTGCCATGTGAGGGTCGGTGTTTAGAATATTATACCACATTGGTCACATTAAAAAAAATATATGGGTTATATGAGGATGAAATACCACCATCTATTGACTTGATCGGAAATGGATCTCAACTCATATAAACACATATCCAAAGTCAAATAATAAAGCCGAGACGTACCATTTTCATTAACGTGGTATTCGGAAACATAGTGGCGGATCAATTTCAACGTAAGAGAGCTGCTCCATACACATTAGGCAAAGTTGGTAGAGAAATATTATATGCAAACCTCCAAAATTTGCATGTTTTTATTTCTGTCTGTTTGTTACTTTCACGGTGTGGAGGAGACACAATCGTGGTCCAAATGCGTAGGAAGAAATTTAGGGTTTTATATAGATATAGAAGGCCATCATTGATTTTTTTTCTTCTTTTTGTCCTTTTGAGTTCCATTTCCTTCTAAGAACTTGGGCATAAAGACCAGGCATTGCTACCCGAAAGTGATGTAAGGTTCCTTAAAGAAGTTGTAGACCCCCCCCCCCCCCACCATGGGAAAATTATTTAGTTCATCAAAAGAGATCCTCACAGGAACCGTGACCTTTCATGTGTAGATTTCACAAAAATTATATAGGTTTTGTTAAGTTTGTATGATTTTTTACGTGCTAAATGTGTAAGTTTTATATACATTAATTGTTCATGTTTCGTCCAAGGGATGAGAATAGTATTCCTCGGGAAAGACACACAGAAGAAGAAAACTGTCTGCCATGTCTTTGGCTATGTTCATTATTATCAGATTATAAAATTGGTCATAACTATTTGCCTATGATATTTTGTTTCTCAAATCAGGTGAATTAATCACTAAGATAGACAGGGATAAATGTGTGAAGGTTCGGATCTTACTATTGTTGTTGGACCTAGTTTGAATTCAATGACACATTCTTTCTTGACTTTGGATATGATATAATAAAGGGATAATTCCTTTTGCCCCTATGTGTTGGCATAATCGCCAATAACCTCCTTAATGTTTAACAAACCCCTTTACCCTCTCCTGATGTTTGAAAACTACACCTTTACTCCCTTTATTTAATTAAAAAAATGTTATTTAAATATATATAATAAGGAATTGCCCTATTTTGCCCTTTGACTTCATCTTCTTCCTCTTCCCCTCCATCTTCTTCCTTTGGCCTAACTTTCTCAATCAGAAGTCATATGTTCTTGACGTCATTCCGGCTATGTTATCTACCCAAGCTCTCAACCAAGAAGTCCATATGCTAAGGTTGGCACTAAAGGATCGCGCACGGTTTCCTGATATGTGCCTTATATTCAAGCAATGTTGCGAGGATGAAATTCATTGTCTATTAGAGTGCTCTTGGACCATAGAGATTTGGGAGCACAAATTGTTCCATACTGCTGCATTGGCCCTTCCGAAGTTTCAAAAACGTGACACGTTGGATATTAACAAAACAGAACACAGAGACGCTAACCTATTTTATTACGCTCCTCTGCATCTAGAAAGCACGACACATGCAAAATTTTGAGGGGAAATTAGCAGCTCGAAGGGAATTGGCAAAGCAGAGGGAAGCTTTGGTCTTGGGAGAGTGGAGGAGCAAGACAACTAGCCAGGCCCCGGAAACCTCTACAAGCGGATTTATGTTTCTGGTCAGAAGTTTTGATTTGGGTACGGTTATGATTTATCAAGATATGGTTCCTATGACCCTTCCATGTCTGCTCTTTTCTTTGTAGTTCTTGAATACTTCGTGATCATCATACAACGGCGTTTGAGAGATTCTGGAATAAAAATAGAAACTGCCTAGTACAATCTGTACCTTCATGTTTTCTTTCATGTCCTCCATTGCAAGATGATGGTGTTGATGAAGAATATGATTGGGATGATGATCAGGAAGGTGATGATGATTGTCCGGTGATGAGGACTTTCAGGTGAAGAAGGCGAAGATGATGTTGATGATGAGATGGCGGAGGGGGGCGGGGGAGGGGATAGGGGAGGGTGGGAGAGACGAAGATGAAGATGGTAGGGGCATTATTGATTTTTTTCTTAAAAATTTTTAATTTTTATTTTAAATGTCCATTTTACCTTTTAGTCCAAACATCAGGGGAGGTATATGTGTATTTTTAAACATTAAGGAGGTTATTGGCGATTATGTCAAACACTAGGGGGGCAAAGGGAATATCCCTATAATAAAGCAAAATGACTCACTAAATTGACAGTGCTTCTTATCTTGTGAAGTAGCAAGTTGATGGACAAAGCCTGACAAGATTTTTTATTACGGGTCATTCGAAAACAACCTTTGTGTTTTTCTAATACGTGAGTATGGTTGTGTACATCTGACCCCTTCATACCCGCCATAAACTGAAGCCTCTAAAAACAATGGGGTAATGTGTAGTTTGTTTGTGGATGATTAGTGTGCAGACGTCCTAAGGACTATTGACTGTATACATCTTTGAATTTACATGTTCGTAGAGAGATGAAACCGGATCTTCACCAAGGGTCTAGATGACCTCGAAACAGATTCGTCAATTAACTTGAAGAATTGTTAACTGGGATCGAAAGTGTGTAGCTGGAATAGCGCCAAATATCCTGCACAAAGCAGCACAGGTCAGAGGCCCCGGAGGGTTGACCCCCGGAAAAAACCCTCCGACGCTCAAGTCAGTTTGGGTCATATCTCACTGAGATTATAATTTTAAAGGGTGAGCTAGGAATTTCTCACAGTATTTGCCAAGGAGCAGAGTTGTATAAATTGGCTTTTTGGGTCTCAAAGATTGAATTCCCCCCTTTTGTCTTCATCAGCTGGCTTTTATAAATCTTTTTCCGTTTTTTAGCTCCTGATAGTGGACTACGATAGGACACTTACTTGGGACAGAGAGCCTAAGAGGCTGTAGGTCTGCTGATATGATCAATAGCCTGACTGATGTGACTAATAGGCCGACTGTTATAACCTTAGCGTGCTCAGGAAGAATACACAGCTGTAACAACTATATTTAAATTGCACCTCTGTTCGAGAGTCCCCCGAAGTGTTATCGTGTTGGGTTCATTTGCTGTGGTACACAGCTGAACCCTGCCGAAGTGCGGGACTTGCTGTGGTACACAACTGATCTTTACCGAAGTGCGTGATTTGGCCTTGTCTCATGGAAATAGTCTGAAGTGCAGGTATCTATATATAAGATGATGCTGATGCCGAAAAGCACATCTTTAACACATTCTTCGATGTTATAGGGATGCTATGATGATCTGTTGAGGTGCCGCTGATGCTGAACAACCATTCTTAATGCTGAACTGCTGAACTGCAGTACTTGGCGTGCTGGGCTATTGGGATTGAACCGTTGACTGTTGTTAACTAACAGACGATTCAGTTATGGTTTATCACAGATCACAACGGACATGGTAGTGAAGATCTTCGGGGAAGACAACTTTTTTGTTTTTTGTTTTTTTTGATAATATGAGATGGGGGATGAGATCTCCTCACCGCGCGGCGAGTCAACCGCGCGGTTGAGGACGCGACACGTGGCAGCAGTAGGGGGTGGTGAGGCTGGATGCGGGTTACCTCATCTAGCCTCACCCCCCCTGCTGCCACGTGTCATGCGGTCACGCACGGCGGTGAGGGGAATGCGGTGAGGGGATCCTATCCCATGAGATGGAGCCAAAGAAAAACGACGAAAGATTGCGACCGGGCCTATAGGATTAGAGAGGGTAGAATAGGAGAAAGTAAGACAAAGGTAGCCACAAAAGGCATCGAGGTTAAATGACGGAAGCATTGTGCACTAGGTGCGTTTCACTAGGCGGCTAATTTAAATAACTCTTCATTAGATTCTTGTGTTTGAATAATATCTGAGAATATCAGATCATTTCGCGATGTGATGTATGTAGTTTTACCTTATATTTTTTTTTGCAAAAGAATGTTTTCGTAGCTTGAACACATAACCTTAAAGTCACAGAAAAACAATCTTACCATTTTCTCCAAATTCGGCCATCATCTTTTCTATACAGTTGAGAAGCAAAATCCTCCCTACTAAAAACTTTTCTTATCATATTTTAACTTTGGAAAATGTTACAGTACAAGAGTATAGGGCTGTAAATGAGCCGAGCATTGCGTTGTTCAAGCTCTGTTCATTTAACTTAGCGAACGAGCTGAGCTTGTTCGTTATTTAAACGAACATATTTACTTGTTCAAGCTTGGTTCGTTTAACTCACGAACAACATTAACGAATCGAACACCTTAAACGAACGGTGCCACCTACCGAGCTCAAACAGAAAAAGATGTTCAAGTTTTGTTCATTAACTTTTTATCCGAGCCGAGCTCGAGCTCGAGCTCGTACAAACGAGCCGAACAACCGAACGACTTGGTTCATTTACAGCCCTACAAGAGTAATGTGGTATCACTGTAATGGAAGTCTCGCAAATTGGGACAATTTCTTCGGGACGAGATTTTACTATGTCATTAACAAAAAATAATGTATCTAATTAATTCGGTTACATAATTCACCAGTTATGGTATCTTTGAGTTCCTTGTATTGAACGATAAAGGGAAAAAAAATGAAAAGAAAGCGTACTTGAGAGTATATAAGAAATACATGTATTTGTTTACCAGTTACCAAACAAATACCACCGTGCAACATTTAACGACCGGCTTATCATGTAATTCTTTTTCATACTTTTAACATCACGTGATAAATTTAAATAATTGAAACTTAGTTACCAAAGTTTTGTGATAAAATTAATTATACAATTATCAAACACGCCCATATGCATCTTGGGCTGGACTGGCAACAAGCCAGATCTTTGTCCAGCTATACTTGTGCCTTTTCTTTGCCCAAGGGAGACACCATTCAAAGAAAGAAATAGAAGTTACAGCACGCGAATCAAGCTTTTAACGAGTTATTCGAGTTCAATTCGTTAATGATTGAACTCGAATTTGATTTTAGCTAATTCCAATTCGAATCATAATTTTAGTTCAAAATGTTTTAGAAATCAAATTCAAACTTAATGTCATTCGATTCGAATGTTCGATGAAGCCTGAGCTTCTCAAAGACTTGATTCATAGACTTGATTCCTAGACCCATAACTTACCTGGAAAAATAGATTTTGAGTCCATGGATCAAACTCAAACCCACGACCAATATGAGTTTACAAATCGAATAATGCTGACAGATACAAGCTCAATTTTAGGTTCGTCACGAATTCAAACTCGAATTCAAACCTCATTAAACTTGTTTGAATCGAAACTAATTTTTAAATTATTCGCTAAGATCCGCCTACAACATAAAAGTTTTAAACGACAACTATGAATTGATGTAAATTTCATACTATCACTATTGAGAACCCTTTTTCTACTCTAAACAATACGAACGCCTTCCCTTATATGTGTGTCTCGCAAAGAGTATTGGGGCACACCAGAAATGCAGAAGATGAAAGAGACGGTTGCAAGGTTAGCACCTAAACATATCATAAACTGCAATTTTATACAATGATCAAAACTGATACATCAAATTCTATCTCCAAATACTTATCTCCAAATAAATCATCTGAAAGAAAGGGGCAAAATGTTTCTCATGAAACAAGAAGATGCATTAAGGTAAGAGTCTGTGGAGAGCACAAACTAATTGCAGAATCACCATGAAAAAGGACTTGCACCCAGTAGGAAAATCTCGTTTTCTACATCTTTCACCCATTGACACACGCGATTGCAAACTTTTATGGCCATAGCCTGCCAAATGAGTTTGGAAAAAATTTCAGCAAAAAGAGTGTACCCAAAAAGAAAAGCTGCTGCAAAGCACTTGCTAATAGTCATTCTAGGAAGTTATCAGCCACCGGTATAATCAAAACCATAGATGGAAATGGAAGTTATTAAAGTACTTGTACTACTAACCTTATCGGCAAGGGGATCAAATGCTGCATATAGTTCAAAATCTTGGGTGACCCAGCAGAGCAACGCTGTCGTAATTGAGAGGATTAATTAGCACTTCAACATGCCAATCAGACAACAATTATAATGAATCTGTAAACTGACAACAGCTTCCATTGATAAGTGAATTGGCCTATGATTGAAAGATACTCCATCAGAATATATACAGATAAGGGTTGAAGAAAAGGCCATTTACATAACATCCTGTAGAATGCAGTATTAACACACACACACACACACAGAGGGACTTCTAAAATCAAGGGGGCATCATTTGGCATTATACAAAAAGCCAAAGCTGTAACAACCTATTCCAACAATTAGAGTAATTTTGTCTTTGCTCTAGGAGCTACTACTCGTCAGCCTGGCAGTTAGATATTACCCAATAGAGTAGAGGTAAGTAGGGAATTTGTGAAGGAAAGAGCAGTGATTTCCTCTGACAAAGTGTGTGCAGTCAAAAATTTCTGGTTATTTACAGTTTCTATTATGATTAGTAGCAAAACTAATTATCTTTTCCGATGATTAGGCTTCCTTCACATTCAAGGACTGCATGGTGCCACATAAAGGGTTCAATCCAAGGAAAAAGATTGTGAGTCAAACCATAGTTATCATCCCTTCTGAATTGCGTTTTGTGAGCTCCAACACCTTTCTCATGCATAGACGCATAAATCTTCTGGTAAGCTCTGCACAATCTATAAAGAAAGTGCAGTTCGTCATGCGTAGCTAGAGAAGATAACCTTGTGATGGACACGCTTCCATTAAATTGTCCAACTTATTTGCAAAATTACCTTTTTTGCTGATCGAAACTGTTAATTGGTGATGAGAACTCAGAGGATACATACTGGTCGAGGTAAATACTGCGATAGATGAAATGCCAAAGTCCAGCAGGACCGCCAAGGCCCTTTAACACATGTCTTAAACCTTGGGATGATTCAGCTGCCTGTATTGGGTGCCCTAGATGAGGTGCAACAGATCTGGTATGAAAATCTCGGTCAATATGCAAATCTTCCACCTGCAGGCCACCTTCTACCATGGATCTCTGAACCTCAACGAGTACATTTGCATTGAAAAGCACAGTTTCAATACGAGTCCTACAAAGCATGCACATAAAGCATATCCTTTAAATTACAAAAATCAGTGGAGCACATATTGTGTCAAAGAACGCATGACTTTTTTTTTTTGGGTTCTTTTTGGCGTGTGATAACTGAGGAAACTTTATCTCTCAACTTTAGTAGCACTTAACAAGAAGAACGGTTACCTGCAATCTTTAAGATGATAGAAGGCATCTGAACTTGTAGTAAGCTAATGAATCAACAAGGTTAGAACACCGCCAAGATCTGATTTACACAAAAGCTAATGAATCAACGAATCTTCTAATCATATTGAGGAGAGTTTACCACTATTAATGAAGAACCAACCTCTGGAACTTCAAATTGAAGAGTCTCCAAGCCATTTTTTTCTATACCAACGAAAGCTGTATCATCTATCTCCTGAAATTACAGGATAAAAATGTGATCATTAATATAAATAAATACTACTACGTAGGATATTGCTTATTTCGACCTATAGCATTACAGACCCGATATCATCTATCTCTTCCATAAAGGTCTCACTGTCTTCCTGCAACTAATAAATGCATTTAGACTCCATCAGTCACTTTCGAAAATATTCCTGATGTTTGCATAATTTCAGAAATATTGTGCAACCTGTTTATCGAAATGTTGATCCAAACGTTGTGAAGGCAAAGACTCAACAAACTTATTTCACTTGAGACATTAATGAAAAGATAGTCCGTCTATTATATTAACTTAGCACACGGAATTTGATTATTACCTGAGTTCCACAATTACTTAAGAAGGTACAGATCATTCGTAATGGAAAATCTAAAAAAATTAGTCGCATGTTGGTTAGACGCTCGGGGAAAAGTTTTGGAATATTAAAACCAAAAGCAAAGGGAATTACAGAATAGCTATACAGTCTCATCCTTTCCCCTCAGTTCACGTGGACGATCTCATTCTCTCTCAATCAAATGTCTAATATGCAAAATCTGGCCGATACAAAGAAATGTAGTAATTGAAAGCACTTTCCAACTGGAAAAAGAGAGAACCACATTTCAACTCCAAAAAACGACATCAATTTGCTAGATCTAGACTTTTCCCCAGTATCATCTCATAACAGAATGGCCTAGTTAAGATGCAAAAACTTCTTCTCATCCTAGTCCATCATCCATCGTCGTAACCAGAAATAATTAACATATATATACTAATTTTAGGTGATTTAAGAGATATTATAATGATGGTAGATGAGATGTAACGCACAATTACCGGTGACCTATTTATACTAACCACATGGTCGATTCCGCGACTCCACAAATCAACGGAAGCAGTTGCAGCTCGAGACTGATCATCCACCAAATCTCCAATTTTAACCTGGAGTATTTGCGGAAGGACACCGGAAAGGAAGTTCCAGAGAGAATCCTCGATCTGTAATTTCTCAATTTGGAGCGGAATATTGAAGACCGATAAGTCATCGAAGCAATGTTGAAGTTCTTCTAGAGTTGAGCCGTGCGTCGACGGCAGGTACGAGAGAGGACAACGGAAAAAGTCTAGAGTTTGGACCGGGAAGGACCGGCGAAATTCAGTACCTACGAACCGAGTGCGCATGTCACGTTCCTTCTGCAAGTATAGACGACTGTGCTAGAGAGCTTGGTAAAACCTTGCGTCGATTTATATCTGAAACTAACCGTTGGGGACTTTATTTGGGATGTTTAGTGTCGGTCTATCTATTATACTTGGCGCCCAAAAGTCACGCCGTTCGAATTCTGTAGCGGGAACCGGATCAAGCTAACAGTTTCGCGTTACTATCGGCCCACAGCGCCTACTGCAGTTGGAGATGGATTCAAGAAAGGCTGGATGAGGGCAGCTCACCACTCCTCCCGCTGCGGCGTGTTGTGTGATGTGGAGTGCGGTAGCTCATCCGGCGATGAGAGGATCACATCCGTTATTATTAAAGGGTACACAAAAATTTTAAGAACCGGGTTAATTGTCTGAACCAGACTTATCCAAATCGAATAAAACCAAACGTTGATTTGAAAAGTAAAACTCTTATTTGAATTTGAAACATGATAAAATACTTACAAAAAAAAAAGAAACATGATAAAATAAAATAACTAACTAAATTGGTTGAGCTTTTTATACTGTGAAGTATAGTTGATCGAAACAGCTTGACGCAATTTTCATTATAGGTCATTGAAAAACAACACATAGCTATGGTTGCCCACATTCGAACTTCCAATGCCTCTAAGTTAATGTTATTGTTGTTTTTGTATATGAATATATTTTTACTTTTTAATACATATAATATTTTATATTTTCTTTAATTTTGCCCCGATCACCTCTCCCTTTTCTCTACCCTAACTCCTAAATTGAAGCTTCGTATCCCTCGCCTTTCTGGAGTTGGCGTCACACTTTTCACCGCTCTTTTGATGTTTTTTCTCTTTGCTTTTCACCACTCCTTGACTCGAAGATTATTAACGACCGTGATATTAAAAGATCCAGAGGATTCATACATGTGATATTCAAGAATGAACAGACAATGAGAGATGCAATTGCAGGAATAAAAGGGAAGAATATGGACGGCCGTAATATCACAGTGAACGAGGCTCAGCCCCATGGAAGCTCCGGCGGTGGAGGATTCGGTGGTGGTGGACGCCGTGAAGGTGGAGGCGGCTATGGTGGTGGCAGACGCGAGGGTGGATACAAAGGTGGTGGTAGTTGTGGTGGTGGTCGTCGTGAAAGCGGTGGAGATGGATATGGCGGTGGCGGTCTTTAATTATTTCAAGTTAGTTTCTTTGTTAATTTGTGAAGTGAGATTCTGTTTTTGGACATGTTGAATCTCTTTTTTTTTTTTACTTACAAAAAAAAAGAATCTCGTTTTTCCATCTTTTGGTTGTTTCGTATTTGAGATTTATGTTTGCTACTCAATTTCTCCATTTGTTGCTGAGTTTACTTGTTGAGATGTTTTATGTGCAAGATCAATTCTTGATTGATGAATTTGCTTTGTTATCTCACTTGTTTTGTTCTGTATTCTTTCAATGCCATTTTGTTGGACTTGCTGCCAAGATCTTTAAGTTTAAATTTGGAACCAAATGAATTATTTGCAATATCTGCATCCACTTCAAAATGTTCATCAACTGTGGTTTTAGTTGTTTTTTATTTTAGATTGATAACCATGAATTAAAGCTTTTTTCCTTTACTGTGGATCTCTTGAAGTAGAATTGTCATGCTTTTGTTCGTTATGGAGGTAAGAAAATCAATAGCAGTGGAAAGACCTTATGTGGTGTACCCTGCTTGCAGATTGTTGATGCTGGGTCTTTTAAATCTTGAACTTGCAGTATCCGGTAGGGCAAATGTATGTCGTCATGAAAATCCAGCAACAAAGTACTACACGAACATAGGAGGTCGAAGTTTCGGATAATAAACCTTTTGAAGATGCTGAATTTATAAAGGGGCAATACACACAGAAGATATACAGATTATAGAGGTATTCTGGAGCATCTGGATTGAAATCTGATTGACATATAGAGGTATCCTTTGGGATCGAGTTACTGTTTGTTTCTCTCTCATTCTTCCCAGACCCTAGCGATAGCTTTTGCCGGGATATACTAAGTATGCGTTGTTGTTTTTGTATTTAAACTTCATGCTATCGTTGTTTACAACAGCATAAGTTAATATTTTATGAATAAGAAGCGACCTTGTGTGAGGACTCCATTATACGAATGCCTTTACATCTGTTTTGTAGTTAGCATGGCAGGTAAAGTGGATGCTGTTGCGAATATATGCAAAATCAGAAACACCGTTCCCTTTTCCCTTTTAATAATGCCACATAGTGAAGGAAAGCTACATTACGGCCTTTCATCTTTCGTTTGTATCTTTTGTTTTGTAACCTTAGGTATTTTTAAATTTGTAAATTTGCAAATGCTTGGCCAATGTCAAGGTTTGGCCAAGGTTGCCTTTAAGGTTACCTTTTGTAAAGGTGTGCACTAGTTGACTAGTCGAATGTTAGCCACTTATATTTTGCGATTGCGAATCAACTTTTGTAAATTCGTCATTTGGTCTGTATATAAAATGTTTATTTACAAAAACGAAAAAAGTCAAGACCTTTTCTTGCTTGGGCCTCAACCTTTTATGCTGATATGACTCGTTGGCTAGAAATCAGATCTTTTTGTGGGCTATTTTGTGCTTTAATTTTTACAACAACAAGAATCATATCCAGTATATCCTAACGACAGCAAAAGCTATCGTTAGGATCTGGAGAGGGTGAGAGACATGCAAATAATACCTCTATCCCAACTTTCCAAGAGATAGAGAGTTTGATTCCAATTAGACCCCCGATTTTATATGGTGGGTTTTATTTTTGTAACCATCAAATAGTTTGGATCTTACTCCCTCCGTCCCAAAAATTTGGTTATAGTTGACTTTTTAACATAGTATAAATCTAATACCATGGATGTGTACAAGTTTCACTAATCATACCTTTATAGCATTCACCGGCTTTGTCCTGCCTCATTCAGCTTTGATGTTTTCGTTGCAGGTCACTTCCGCTCCTACATTTGCTGCGGCCTGTGCATCTGCAGGCATAACAGTGCTTATCGGCAATGATCTTGGCAGCTGTGGCAAAATCACTGCACGGAGTTTGAGACTTCCACAGCCATGGCTTTCCTGAGTTGGTTTGCTGCATTACCATCATTCCTATTGAACTTCTGGTCACTTGCTTCACGATAGAAGAAGAGATCCCGGCGGTTGCATTCGTCCTCCTGTGTGCTGATGTGCACATTAACGTTTCATGGTTGATTCGGCCCATGTACATGTATAGTGTAAGTTTTGCATCTCCCATATCAAAATATGCATGATGTTCCGACCAATTTTGCAGTTGCATAGGAATATCAACACGAGCGTTCTTATCTGAACAATGAGTGGTTTGTTTGTTGCTCCTATTGGATAATCTTCTTTTATGAATTTGTTGGTATTCACTAGATGATTCCTAGAAGCTGGAATTTGAACGGTGGTGCAGTTGTTAGGTTAGTCCAAAGTGGGAGATAGGATTGTGGATACAACAACAACCATATCCAGTATATCGACAACGATAACAAAAGCTATCGCTAGAGTCTGGAATGGGTGATAGGCAGACAAACAATAACTTCATCCCAAAAGATAGAGAGTTGGATTCCAGTGAGACCTCTGGTTTTATATGTAACTTTATAGATACCACAATAATAGGAATGGTTCTATATGTAGCTGTATAGATGCCACAATAATAGGAATATAGTATGTCAGTGTACATGTGAAGGGATTTATTAAATAAGGAGATAGGATTTTGGATGACTTGGGATAGTCTTTTTTTACGAACTCCTTGTTACTCTTCTATGTAATAGCAGTGCAAGATTGTTTTACTGTTATTAAGCTGCTGAAATAATTATACATTTCACTTATGATCTTGCATATGATGCCATTGTATTATAGTGGCGTCCTGCTCTAGGTTTAATATACTATCTGAATGAGCCATAATATACGCATATTGGTTCACATAACTTAAGGTTCTAAGATCATATGTTCAAAAATGTGGAACTGCACTTCAGTATGAGGCTATGCAAATACAAGTAGAAGCAGTTGCTGTTACTAATTAATCTCATGTTTCCAAGGGCTGAATCCATTTCGAGTTATTACCACCACCCCAAAACACAAAACGGCATATTAACATTGAATAGTGTTTAGAATCCAAAGCCAGGTACGAACCTAAGTCGTGTGAGAGCAGTTACGAACATAAGTCGCATAACTTTCAACTGATGTGAAACCTGCAACCGTAGTTGATGTACAAGCAAATAACAACAAGCATACTCAGTATATCTTAACTGATGTGAAACCTGCAACCGTAGTTGGTGTACAAGCAAATAACAACAAGTATAATCAGTATATATCCCAATTGACCCGCTGATTGCACCAGTTAAATTCTGATAACTTAACTCGACAAAAAGAAAAACAAGGGAAAGAACAGCGGGAGAAAGAGAATAAAAATCAAAGATCATTCACAGCTTCTGAATAAACATGGCTACTGCTGAGCCTTTGCCAGGGTATAAATATTACAAACTTCTCACATACTCCTTGCACAATCTAAACCAACCCCCCCCCCCCCCCAACATCACTACTTTCTTTCTTTTCTCTTTCCATCCTTATCCAGGGCTGTCACTAACTTGGCATAAAACAGCACATATTCACACAAATGACCAATTGATGAAAGAAAAGGCAAGGCAATAGGCTGTGTTTTTCATCTGCAGTAAGGACTTTCCAAGCTACCACTTGATCATACGAGACATGCCGACCCATTGTCGATGTGCAGATTCCACCGGGAAGGTAAGCAAATCCCTGAAATCACATCAAATCAGCAATCAATCTTGAAGTTCTTTCATATCTCTGCAGAAAATATATAGAATCATAACCAAATACTTTGATATCTCCAAAGTATACCTGCTGCATGATCTTAGAGAGTTCGGCAAACAAAGCCTTGCGCCCAGAATCATCAAATATCTTATCCAAACTAATATCTTGCAAGGCTACCAAAGAAGTCTCTAGCATGTCCAGTCCAGCCTGATTGGAGAAGATAAAAACTGGTGACGCCTGAAAGCAAAAGTCTCGTCATTGATCAATGGGAGAAAAACAAACTCAAATTTGAACTTTTCCCAAACAAAGCACATCAGGGATCCGCTGAATAAATGACACAGGAGGAGAAATGTCTTGAGAAGTTTAGTTCAAACATGTGGACATTAAGACCATACAAGTAGTGAGTGGTAAAATATCCTCATGCCTAAGGAGTGTTAACGAACCGAGCCAAACTGAATACTAGATTTTCGAACTCGGATTCGTTTAGCTAAACAAATTGTTTGGCTCAGTTCGTTTAGCTAAACGAACTTTAAAAGTGATTCGAGTTTGGTTCGATAACATTTTAACTAGTTAAACAAGCCAAACATTTCGCAAATAGTTTAGCTCGTTTTCATAAACAAACCCAAGTAGCTGTTCGAATTCGACTCGTTTACCGACCATTACCGACCAAACACAAACCGAACTCGAACTGTTCGGTTGGTTGAACAGCCGTACTCATCCTTACAAGTTCCTTCAAATATCTATGCCTTCATACCTTCAATGAGCAGCACAAGACCGCATCTTGGTGATGCCAAAGATTCTTCAACACTGATTCACCATCCACTGAATCACCTCTCAGCAATTCTGTCCCCAACTGGTAACTACAAATCAAACACAAAACAACCCCGTGATGAGAAGCAACAGAGCTTTTCTCACATACTGATCTACATAGAAGGCGCTTGATCGAACAATGGTCACTCAAATGTGAAGCCCTGAAGGTATATAGTGAATGAGACCAGTGTGCACACAAGTGTACTACAGAAAAAGACATGCACCCATGTATCCTCAGGTAACCAAAAGACTTCAGGAGATGATAATCAGTTTTGCAAGACATAAACTATACCTATAACTCTGGCAAATCCAATGAGCCAATGTAAGGGCTTCGGGGGAGCCTGGAGATATTTTTTGTCCAACACCAGGGCTTACTCCTGACGGGGAGATGGCCATAGCTACGCGCTGAACAGAAGCGATGACACTTCGAAGGTACTGCTGTGCCATTGTTGTCACATTGCCTTGCAAATCATTCTCAAAGGGAAACTGAAAGGCGATGGTCAAAACTGATCGCGGACAGATAAAGGATTCTGTTGAACTGCTTGGAGCAGGGCCCACTTCAAGACTTGATGTCAGATCCAGAGTCCTAGTTCCTGATACCTCCTTCGTATCCCCCTACAACGTAAATTCATCAGTCTGTCAGTCAAAATAGCCTCACAAAAAAATATTCTAGCAGTGAAGTTCACCCAGTGAACCTTTAACAAATAAAAATTATAGTTCAGAAAAAGGATTTCCGTTTCTTCATTTACTGCAGAATTTTTCCATAAAAAGTACAGTCTCTCTCAATTGCTTCCACTCCTTTGAAAAGTTCTACTTCGAAATTCTTACCAATCTAGCTACAACAACATTACACCCTGGCTTAGAGGCTCCCGTCTATGGCAGGGTATGGGGATCGAATGTACGCAACCATACCCATAAATACACAGAGGTTGTTTTCCGATGACCCATAATTAAAATTGCGTCAAGCTGTGCCGATCAACTGCTACTTCATAATATTAGAAGCGCAGCCAATTTAGTGAGATTATTCTATTATATTCCAAAGTCAAAGAAGAGTGTCTTCTTGACTCCTTTGAAAAGTTCTGCTTCGAAATTCTTACCAATCTAGCTAAAACAACTTAAATTTGGTGTCCGAAGTGGATGTCCATAAACACATATGTGAATTGAAGACCAACACAAGGATATTGTAATATTGTCATTTATAAATCTTTTTTACTGTCTAGAAATCTGCAGGTAATATATACAATAAAACAAAACGAGGAATATAGGGAAGCAAGAACGACATCATGAGTCATGCCAAGGAGCATTTTACTCAACTGATTTTGATTCCAAAGGAATTATGCGGAAACCCGAAGGCAGAAGTGGGGCATCATCTGAAAACATCTCATCAATTGGAGCAAAAACAAGTTCAGAGCAGGCTCCCACAGCATTTTCATCAACTCCGCTGCACAGCTGCATAAAGATTCATTTTCAGCTGATAATTTTACTTTCTGCTGCCACCAGATAACTTCTTTGACACACATCAAGGGTAAATTATTCAGGAGGAAACCTGGAGTAGATGAATATCTCTCGACATAAATCCATCTTCGTGGCCAAGAGAGTGGCTTTCAAGTCGCACAACTTCAAGCATCTGCAAGAAAGAAATTAGGATTCACATGAAAATCCATGTATAGTTCACGCAATAAATCTTGTTTTGGGTTAAAAAATAATCAAAAGGAAGCCAAAAAATATGACATCAATGTAAATGAACTGAAGTTCTCTAAACAAAAACAAAGAAAGATTAATTATATAAACTATAAATCAAGAAGTGACGGGCAAATATCAGTACATCTGAAGAGAACAAACCTCCTCATGCTCAATTGTGTGGCCAAGGGGCATGACAATTTGGCTGCCAGTAAACCTAGCTGGATGCAATCCAGGGTAAGCATAGGAGCCAGACTTTAGAGAAGCTGCTGAATAGGCGTCAACACTGAAGTCAGCCCACTCAGAGCGATGCTCCCTCAGAAAGCGAACCAGCACTGCAGGAGGTACATTCTGAAAGGAGAAGTCAAACAATTTCGTTCTTAGATCAGACATATGTTGCTGATGTTTGTGCATCTGCTTTTTGCAAAGTGAAGAGACATATATGGTCTGTTTGAGAAGCTGGATTCATTTAAATTGCTAATTTTTATTCTGATGCATGAAACAAGTCACCTTGATGGTTCTTGAACTTATTTATCAGAAAATTCACATGGGACGACAGCGTCAAGATTAACCCATCTTATTTGGATAAACAGAAATGCCAAAAAGTTGGATTGCACTCCAACAGATAAGGCTTGTTTTCAGTATTAATAAGGCCCTAGTCTCTATGCTGCTTAGGTAGTAATAACACAACATTTACCATAAGTAGCATGGACGCTTTGGCACAAAGAATGCCTCCAAGCAAAGAAAGAGATGTGGAGGAGGTTGTCATTAGGTTCTTCGTTGAGTTAACAGCAATTATCACATCCTCAGCACCATCACAACTCAATAATGACCATCCATCATCATGGAACCCATTAATTGCATCGTTAAAGCCTCTGCAGAAAGAAAATCAGTGAAACAAAAGCAATCTATAGATTAAAACAGTCGAACCCATCAGACAAATAAATTAACCTTAGGGCAATTCCCACCAACATTCTTTATATTAATCGGTTTTGACACATTTATTTTCATCTGCCCTTGGCATCCTTTTTAATCTTTTCCGTTCTTCACGTCCAGACAGGAAATTATCCGGACGAGTTTCCTTTTTTCTTGACTAAGTGGCATGCTTATCTGTGAGCCTCCAATATATTTAATATCAGATGTATAGACATGTAGTCCATAATGGTTGTATGATAAGTTCAAGGGTAGAATTTTTGCAACTAGGTTCAAGGCCACATGCACTAGATAGATTAAAGATCAATAGTCAACTTTGGCCCCTCAACAGCATGTAGGCCTTATTTCCCAACATAAAATATGTCAGGAAGATTCAGTACCTGCTTAATCTTTGACTAAAAGTTCTCAACACAGCTGGTTGACGGCCCAGTCCATATACCACCTCACCACTTGTCTCCTGTGCTATCTGTCTGATATATCGCAATCCCTTCAAGTACAAAGAAAACAAGGTCATGCAAGATATCCATGCTTTTCAACAGGTTAAATTAAAGAGAGAGACAGCTTATAACCATTAACAAAAACACATAAGAGACAAAATGAAGAGGTTATGCTTTTTCCTCATGCAGCATTGTCCAGCATTCGAGGCCTTGCTAATGCATTAATATGATACTTATGCACCATTTCTCATCAAACTCAAGATGTTTTTCGCTCACTAGACTTGACCAGCTATTGAGGTCTAGACAACACATTCATAGAATTCTGAGACCAATTCCTGTTACACTCAAGAACTTCTAAACACAATTTAAAGCAACACGACCCATGAGAACATAAGCCCAATGCATTGTCAGCTAATTGAACAGTGCATCCAAAACAATTTCCAGAAGATGAAACCAACAATGACTGAATTCATCCCATTATTTCACATTCCTGTTATTTTACCATATATGATTGTTTTTTCTCTTACTTGTCCCTTCTTTTGCTTTTCTATTTAGGTTGGGAAAGGAGGGGGTGGGTGTCTTGTGAAATAGCAGAATGAAAGGAAAAAAGAATGATCTACTAAATGCTTATCAACCATAAGAACAAAAACAATCACATACAATTCAACTAACCCACTTCACTCACAAAGCATGCCCTTCAGAATGGCAACGAACACAATAACATACGCATTGAAGTCACCTAAAGTATTAGGAATGAAAAGATTTTGCTTACAGCAACAGTCACTTTCTGCGCTATAACTTTTGAAGATTCATAAAGTGGTCGTAGCACCTCCGGAACACTCCAAGCCTGCAAAGTAATGACTATACTTTAGAGAATATGCTACAGTGGACAAAACGACATTATACACTTAGTGGAATCCAACCCCCAGATTAAAATGATCAACGATGTGGATGATTGATCCTCCACCCTCACAAGGCCTTATCAAATAACCAGAAGGAAGCATCTCCGCTCTTATGAATTGCGAAGCTGAAGCTGCACTTGGGCCAGCCCCAGAACCAGATAGAGACCGCTCACACACCTATAAATAGGCAAACAAAGAAGAAGTTCAGTTGCATACTCTCTTATCATTTTGGGGTGCATTACGCAACAGCTTTTTACTTGAACATGAACCCCATTTTACATTGAAGCAGGGGAGGTACAATTACTTGCGTTAACGGAAAATAATCAGTTCGACACTCAAATGCAGGCATCAATAGCAGAAAGAAGGCAACACACACGCATTTATATGGAGCGAAAAATATGTCCAGTCAAGCAAAGGAAATTAGGGAAAAGTTGATCCCTACATTTAAAATTGAATCAATCACATCAGAAGATCATATGAAACAAAACTATCTGTCTTTCCCATCTTATTTCAAAAGATTCAAGATAGATATGATCATGCAGGAAGCTCACAAAGGACCCATGAGTTTATCCTGGAAACCACAAAGGAAAGGCTATTTTTATTTCAAGCAGAAGGTCTAGCATTGCATACCACAAGACTACCATTCTCTAGGGTGGTAGTATATCTCAGAGTCCAGAAATCTCGTGCAGGAGCCAAGGTAGTTGGAGCATATGTCTGCAAGAAAATTGCAATGCAACAATCTAGCGTGACAAGTTCCATAAATATTGATTGGGTCAATGAAAAGCCAAGGTGAGCAACCTGTGCATAAACAAGTTCAATGGTCCCACCATTTCCAGCAGGAAACATTGTGAAGACTTCAAGGCTCCGACAGTCCCGGAACCAAGATGGACGATCTTTAAGGATCTCTGCAATCTACAGAAGTTCACATTTAAAAAAAGAGGAACTTGCAATTTGAATGCACCAAAAACTATGAGACGAAGTCATTTGTAAGGATAATATAGCAGGAGGCTGTGAACTTTTCAAGCAGTCTACAGAATGCTTGGGGCTTACCTTTGTTGGTTCCAAACTAACAAGACCACATGCTCGGGCAGCCACTCCACCACAACTCTGCGAAATGGCAAAGATCCCAACCGAATCCGGACCAGGCTGTCACACAATCCATGAGAAAGTTAAGGCTCTAATGGGAGAGAACCTCTATCATATTGATAACAAGCTGATGAAAAAAAAAGATAATTGATAATATAAGTGAAGAATCCAAACCTTCATCCCAGGCATCTGGACCCAATCGACAGCAGTTCCTGTAGCCTTTGAAAGGAACTCCGTCAAGGTCTCCTCAGCGATTGAGAGGAGTCTGCCGAGTGGGAAAATAAAAATTCCTTAGAAATTAAAGGACATTCTTTTGCTCTGAAACTATAACTAAAGCATTTCTATGGACCACCATAGGAGAATCAGAAATTGGTAAATCACAGATGAGGATTCCAGAAATAAATACCCTGCAGGGTTGTTTGCGTCTCGCAAAGCATGCTGGGGAGTAGTTACTACTGATTCACAGCTTGCATCAGTGGTTGTTGCTGCAGATGTCTGCAGATCATTAAGAAAACACAACTCCAAATGAAAGGAAGAAGCTTGAAGAAAACCATTTTCACTAACTAAAATAGCAAACACAGAACAGAAAAGGGAGAAGCATTTTCGCATTGGGGGATGGCATTTAACTGACACAAGTGAAACAGAGATTATTGAACTGAGAATGAAAAATTCCCCTCATGAATCAAGCCAAATGGGCAAAACACTAATGTAGGACCTAATCTGCAGCAGAATGAAAATGACACAAATGAAAAGAGTATACTGCTAAAATTCAAGAGCATATATTACTTCTAGCACATAAACATCGCTCTAACATGACACTGGTATAGAAGTGGATGGAACCAAAGCAAGACATACACTATGCAATTGTTGCCGCATATACCCATTTTCATTGACCAGCTGTGAGACCTGCTTCTGCAGCCTATCATTCTCTTCCATCAACAATTTGTTCATTGCTGTTAACTTTCTATTAACGGTTTGGAGTCTAGAGGCCTCTTTTCGCTGCTTCTCTCGACACCTATATCAAAGGGCATATGTCACTAAATCAATCGATTCAAATACATGGAAACCAGTAAATGACAGGCCAATCTGAAAGTCTGGTTGATTTATCATTTTCAAATTGGCCTAAAAAATTAAATGAAAAACTTGTAAGTGATAAGCCACAAAAAGTTCCAACATACTAATAATCCTTTGTCACAAGGAAAAGTGCAAAGCCATGAAGGAAAAAAAATGATACATAACTAAGAATCTTCTATGTACCTTCGATTCTGGAACCAAACTTTAATCTGTTTGGGTTCAATGTTACACAGAATAGGACATTCTCTAATCAATTGCTGCCTGCGCGATGAGCTTGGCTTTGGACACTCTGAATAAACCCTTTCCAAAGCCTCAACTTGTTCAGCAGTGTACCTTACATACTTTCCAGCATCAAGATGCTTGTTAATGCTCCCACTACTACTACTATTCTCCCTACGCTGCTGCATCACCATTGCCATTACTCCTCCTACCCCACCTCAAATTTCTGAATGAGTAATTCAGAGTACCGCAGAAATATGCAAACCAGGAGCACTGTGTGACCTTTTTATACTGAAATAGAAGAACAGAAGCACAAATCCCCTTTTTTGCTTCTCTCTTCTTACGAGGTTGTCATGTAACGATTTCAGCAAGTGTGAAATGTATGAGCTTAATTGAAACCAGAAGATTCAAGATTCTTAGTTGTCTTTGGACTCAAATGGCACACTGTTAATCTTTAACGGTTAACTTTAGAGAGTCGAGATACAGACAAAATAGCTCAAATTTTGCTTAATTCACATCCCATATAAGCCACAGACAAAAATTCCTTCTGTTGTTTTGCAAATGAAACCTCTTTCTGCGATTCTCTTTTTGTCTCCCTTTTCAGCGAAGCCCAAAATTCAGGGTTTATACTAAAACCAAATACTTACAGAGAGCTTAACAAATCTTCAGCTTCCAGAGAAAAAGAAAGGTAAAGAATTTTTTACACTTTACCCCCACCAAAATGCCTTGGCAGACGTTTTTCTCTTTACTCCACTTCTTCCAAACTAAAGGACTTAAGTTTAGAGAAAAACCCCAGCTTTAACGGCAAAACCACTCCAACAATCGAGGGTGCAGTAATTTCAGCCAAAATCAAAAGAGAGGGTAAATTCACGAGGCACAGAACAAAGCAGATAAAAAGGCCTACAGGGTAACAAAAATTTACATGACAAACAGAGAAGGGACTTGGAAAACGAGCCTTCTACCAAGATTTACAGCTAGATATCACAGGAAAAATGAGTTCTTTCTAGAAACAGCCAACAGAAAGGAATGAAGTGAAGCAGAGCAACCAATTGGTGAAGGCTTCAAAACTCTTTCCTTTTTCGTCCCAGCTTTCCTTATAAAGCAAAAGAAAGAAGAAGAGAGCTCAGAACTCGGGATCTGAAAGAGCCCATTTGAAAGAAGAGTCTAAGGAAAAGGAAAAGAAAACCCATGTAACATCTATCATTGAAAAGAAAGACGCTTGAATCTTAGAATATGTAGCGAGTTTAGAAAAGGATAGGCCAGAGAAGAAGTAAGCAAAAGATAGTGGTGGGTGAAGGAAGAGAAAGAAAAAGAAAGATTAAGAGACAGGAACACTAGCATACACTGCTCCAAAGGTTCTCTGGACAAAATATAATATGTGTGTGTAGGAATGTGCGTGAATCGTGTCGTAGTCCAGTTAGTACTCGTATTGGAATTTATTTCAAAAGGTCAAGAGTTCGATTACAGAGACGTGCACTGTTAAATTGAAAGAGTTCGATTCTAGAGACGTGCACTGCTAAATCGAAAGCCGTCGAAAGCCTGGTTTATGGGAGGACATCTTGTGTGAATGACTGTGTAAATCTCACCTTATCTAAGAGGCTACTGAACATCTGATTTACATCATCTACACATATTTATTAAGGCTGAGCTATAGAAGCCTCCGGATTGAAGGATTTCAGTTTTTTTTTGTGTGAATTTGGGTTTGTGGGCCCCTACGCAAATGGAAAATGCGGGAATGCTTTTATGGTTGGATACAAAATATCATAACATGTATAATACTTTTATCTTTAGAGTGTTTACTTTTTTAATTTTTAAAAAATACGATGAAATATATAAACGAGATCACTTAACAGTCTAATATTCGATAATCACATGATTTTTGAACTCAACCCGTTAAAATATAAAGAAGTAACGAAAAATGTGTATCTGGCCTCTTTCTTTCTTTCTTTCATTTTCTAATTCATCCGATTTTATTTCAATATTTAATCATGTCTTTCAACTCTATAAGTAGATAACTCATAGTTAATTTCTTAAAATATCTTTAAATTTACAAAACAAAAATATTGGATGACATTTTTAGTATCGTCCAAGAGTCATTTCCAGGTTAGTAAATTGCAATGTCATCATGCATCCTATAAGAGTTGCGTTCTGGTTGTTTTAAAAATTTTCTCAAATACTTTATTTTGGCTTTTTTTTGGTTAAAACTATATTAATTTATAAAAATTTTCAAAAATAGGGTGTGTGTGGCTCTTTTAGTATCTATGTTTAGTTAAATTTACTAATTTTAATTGTATGAGCGTGATTGGTGACATGTTAGCAGCGACTTTCACCTCTGGGTTTGGTGTAGCTATGCCTATGTATTAAGAGTTCCAATAAAAGGAGAATCTGAAATTGTATTCAAAAGGTTTCCTGCAAATTTTTAGCTAGATTTAATGATATAAGAGAAATAATTATTACAGTTGTGCTATAAATGCATATGACTGGTTTTTCTTTCCTTTTAGGTCATGTTTGCTTACTTGACTTTCCCTTGACTTTCCCTGTAGCCTGCAGTAATATTTTTGTCTAACCACTGTTCACTATTTAACATCTTTTCACGCATTTACTACATATAATGTAGTATAATACAATAAAATTGTGCTCCAATATGAGATACTGAAAATAAAATTATGCTCATCGGATAAATGTGAAAATGAAGATTGTTCATATTATATTGCGATTTTTGTTGTTGTTGTATATATTGTAGACAGTGATTGAGGGTGGTTGTTGTATATATTGTAGACACAGATTGAGGGTCATGATCAGTCATCAGCGATAGCCATAACCAGTATATTTCAACGACACCTAAAATTATTGCTAAGGTCTAGAGAGGGTAAACGTCATGCAAACAATACATCTATCCCAAAAGATATTTAAGGGCGTAGAAAATATCTACGTTTTAGGTTGAATTAGTACTTGTTTGTCTATGTTTTTTTGTCGTTGTTTTACATTATATGTATATATACATAATGAGTATTTTATTCCCCCGCCCCTGGCCCAACTTACTCGGAGTGTTAAGTCATGCATACTACTAGCTGATGAATGAGGTTTAATTTTTTTTATAAGTAATAAACTATTATGAAAAGAACATTTTGACCTTTAAAATTTTTTAGTAAACACTTTGACCACTATCAATATTTGTCGCTCCGGCGAGATCGATAACTTAGTTAGATAACAGGGGTAATTTGGTATTTTCCAGCATCATCTTCTATACGTAATCATCTCTTCCCCTTTCTCTCCCCGCCGTCACCGGTGACCCTCCTCCCTTTCTGGCTCAAATTCTGGGAGGCAAGGAAAGCTTTTGCAAGCTGCTGAAAAGAATCCAGCTGTAAAATAGAAAGGCGGGTGCTGCAAAACGGCGAATTTATCAAGAGTACCACAAAGCTATGCTTGTTTCTCTAGGCCCTTATCACCGTGGCAAGAGGGAGCTTCACTGAACTACAGCTTGACATGTGTGGTGGGCAAGAACCCACTGCCGGAGGAGGGCTAAAAATCGGTGCAATTCAGCAATGGAGTTCTCAGAGGATGTTAGACTCGATTTTTACAATGCCGTGACTCACAATTCAAAGGGACAAGATGTTCACACTGTGTCCGAAGATCCATCAACAATATTGGAGAGTAGATGGGCCTCCATTGAAAACGAATATTTTTAAAAAGAAAATGGTATATGTCTTCTACACCAGGATTCTTGAGCTCGTAAATTTCTCCAATAGCTTCTATTTTCAAGGTTCCACTGACGACTTTTTGATGATCAAACTTTTGCCCAGATGATGCTTCTTGTCCCTGCTTCATAATCAATTTCGTAGTTCTACATGGCGGTGAAGAAGGTATGGAGCGGAGGGCGGGGGAGGGGAAGGTGGAGAAAAGGCTGAGGCGGAGAAGATAACCTCCTGAAAAGATCAGATTACCCTTTAGATCAGTCCAAAACGTTCCCCAACAACTCTGTTTGGTGGAGGGTTTCTTCATTAAGGTAAGAGTTTTAGGTCCTCCAAACTCATACACATTGTTTGATTATTAAATGGTTGTTAAAATATACGGTATGATTTTGGGATTGATATATAAGTATTTGTAATGAATATTATTTTTTGATATACTAGTTCCCGCTTGTATTTCAATATGGGGTATAATATGAGGGGTATGAGTTTCGAGCTTGACCACCCTCAACCTACTCTGACTGCACCCACCCGATGGTCAAAGAGGCCGTCAAAGGCCCCTGCCGGTCAACGCATTCGGCCACCGCCGTCTTCCGCCGGCCGGTTACTATTCCGACCAGTCAAATTTTTCTGACTATTTTTTCGGTCATCCACCTTCGATACCTATTTTAATTTCGATACCTTCCGAATGTTATCAATGACAATCATATCCATTCAAACTTCAATACCAAACAAATATGACTCTCACGTCCATAGCAATATAGTGTCAAACCCATACAATGTCATATTCACTCTGATTCCAATATCTTACTGCGAACCAAACTCCCTCTAATATTATTTGTCATTTTCTTTTTAAAATTTACTTCATCCAAGATGCATTTTGGTTCTGAACCTTCTGGTTAGGTCTCAATAATGCGTCAAAACTTGCTTATTTCTGGGGATATGGGACCACACTTGCCAAAATTAGGCTGGCTCAAAGGATTGTGATCTCCTCATCTCAACTTTCCTCACCTTCTTTGTGACCACGCGACACGTGGCACCAAGGGAGGATGGTAAGGATAGATGAGGGTGACTCTCATCTAGTCTCACCACCCACCTTGCTGCCACGTGTTGCGCGGTCACATGTCATTGCACTCCTCTTGCGGTGAGGTGATCCTATCCCGCCTCAACGAGCTAGGCAGAAAGACTGGGCTGTTATTCTATGGGATAGATATGGCTTAAAGTCCTGGACTTTGACTGCTATTTTTTATGGAAGAATAACGAGTTAATTATCTTCTGTCTCTTAAATATTTAGGACAATTTTAAATTTTTTTTTTGTTGTTGTTGAGATATGTTGATTATGTGTTAGTTGTGTTTTTCGTCCTCTTCCTTCTCAACCTTCAAACCCCCTCGGACCTAATCGTCACCCTTCTGCCACCAGCAACCACCCTATTCCTCCGCTACAACACCCTCCCCATCCCCATCCCCCCTCCCCCTCCTTCCAATAACCGTAACTCTACGGATTCTTGCATTTTCTCCTTCCTCCCTCCCCCGTCAGCCCCATAGCCCCTCCCGTTGCATCTCTGCCCACCTCCCCTTCCATCGTCGATCCTGCACTCTCTCTCCCCCATCACCACCATTCCCCCCAGCATCTCCACCTCTATTCCCTCTAAATTGTTTTTGCTTGCTGAAAATAAAAAATGGACTAATAAGATAACAAGTTCAATAGCTGAAAATACGAACATGGATCCAATAACGTCTCTTACTGCAACTGACAACCAAATTTGTTTACAGTATTTATTCCAACATGACTTGCTCATGAAATATGATCCCAATTAAACCCACGCAGAGAACAAAACCATCATATGTTCTGATTCAGATGCACATGCAAAAACATAAAAATTGAAGACGACACATTTTACAAATAATTACACATGATCCTCAATTTATAGAAATAAAACGTCGAAATGCACAACAATTTCATGAAACAAAAACATCACTACACGTTGATAACTGTTATTCCCAAAGAAATCCAGACATGAGTATGCATATAACTCGGATATAGTTACACATATTGCATACATCACAACTGTCCAAACTTTCCTAAATCAGCACTACGATTATGTCACTGAAACAATTACAACAACAAAAACAACATTACTCCATTGTTCGGATATACATATTGTTAGAAACACACAGAGTTTGTTTTTCGATGACCCATAATGATGCGTCAAGATATGTCGATCAACTGCTACTTCACAATATAAGGATCACAGCCAATTTAGTGACTCATTTTAATTTATTTCATCATATTCCAAAGTCAAAGAAGATTGTGTCCTTAACTACCTTAAAAATGTAAAATTCAATGAAACAATTAAAAGTTGCTAAAACATAGAGAAAAGGTACCCTTCCAAATGGATTCTTTGTCTCTACAATATAATACAATATAATAAAATGTCACAATAAATTAGTTGCGTTTATCGCTTTGTGAAGTAGCAGTAGCTCAACACAATACTTGATGTAAATTTTTATTATTGTGATTTTGAAAACAAGCTCGATATGTTTCTGCACATGAGTAAAATTGCGTACATCCGGTTTTCCTTTACCTCGTCATAAACGTGATACTCCAAGACAATGGAGGTAATGATGATGTCGTTGTTGGTGATATAATCCAAAAGCTACATTATTGTTGTAACTAATGAATATTTTCATGAATCGTTATTACTCTCTCTATTAAATTAAAGTTTGGATATGCAAGGAAGATTTCATGAAGATTCAGTGTCATGCATTTTTCTTAATCATTTTTCTTTATTTATTCATTAAAGATCTTGGAAGGTATCCTGTCATTTTGTTGTTTACTGTTTCTCTGAGGACAAAACACTAGCTGAAATGTCATTTTAGTGGAGCAGAATATTTGGGGATAGGATCCCCTCACCGCATCCCCCTCACCGCGTGCGTGACCGCATGACACGTGGCAGCAAGGGGGGTGGTGAGGCTGGATGAGGGTAACCCGCATCCAGCCTCACCACCCCCTACTGCTGCCACGTGTCGCGTTTTCGGCCGCGCGGTGACTCACCGCGCGGTGAGGAGATCTCATCCCGAATATTTGGGTACTTTGCCTGATTTTTCAAATTTCTTGTCAGAAAATATTCTCTTCAAGAGATAGCGAACTGTCATTTACTCTCTTTTGTTCCATTTGACTCACTCTGACTCTTTTTGGTACTATTTCCATTTCAGGAAAAAAATAAACAATAACAAACAAAATAATGAATAGAAAAAATAAATAAATAAACCAACCAGCTACAGATCATCCAAAAGAGAGCCTGACTTGGATCTATCGGCCACAAATTGCATTTAAGAGCTGATTATATTTGTTGTAAATAATATTTGAAAGGTCTATCAGAGAACATGTCTTAAATACTAATCGTTAATTTGCTCAATCATACTGTCATGAAAAGTTCAGGGTAAGGCTACGGATATGGTCTCTCTTTGGATCTTATACAAAATCGGAAATATAGTGCACCGGAAACGCCATTTACACTTAATTTGCTCAATCAGACTGTCATGAAAAGTTCAGGATAAGACTACGGATATGGTCTCTCTTTGGATCTTATACAAAATCGGAAATATAGTGCACCGGAAACGCCATTTACACTGTTAAATATAGCACTTTTCTCTTTTTTTGGGTAATTAACGTAAGTATATTAATTGCATTATTCGTACTTACAGATAACCCTTTGACTCTTCAAACAAAAAAAGTTTCTGAGTAGTACGCGTATGTCAACTTGTTGGCCTACGAGTATATGAGCCATTGTACAGATTGCATCTCTTTGATGCTTTGATTTTTCTAGTTAATATATTAGCATTTTAACTCAAAAAAGGAAGTTCCTCAACTAACATCAATAATAACTTCAAGTAGGTAAAAATGTTGAGAAGGATGCATTTATTTATTGGTTAAAGCCGTTATGTTTAGCTTGTTAAGCTTAAGTATACGTGACGATGACTCTACAAAATGTGTAATTCTTCTCATACGTAACAATATTGTGGTTATCTACAAAATCATATTGTATAATGTTGTGATAAAATAAACCCATATTGATAGAAAAATCGAAATTCCGCAAACCTTGAATTTAATTGTAAGACTGACATAACAAAAACTTTGAGGTGACTAGTCAATAACTATTTCTTAGGGAAAAAAGTGATTTCCCTTTCAAAAAAAAAAAATACACAAATTAGTTTAAATTTGATTGGCTAATGTGAGTTGGTACCAGATTTACTTTTTTGCTTTTATCATTGTAAAGTCAGAGTCATGTTGAAGAATGTCAAATGCTTTCATTAATCTTTCCACATTTTCTTGCAGACAGTCAACTTTGGTTGTTCTCCACATCCTGTTGAAATCCCAATTAGTTTCATTAATCAATTATTTTTCTATTATTGTGTCATCTATATGGGTACATAGAGTTGATGTCTTACTGAAATCAAACTTTCTATCTTTTAAGATGAATGTGTTTAACGATAGTTTTTTGACTTTGTTGAGATATTAATGAGAATGGTTATTGTAAAATCAATTGTTATTCTTTTTTAATGTAAAATCGCAAGCGTGACAAAAGCCTAAAACTGTAGACCTCTTTTTATTTTTTCTGTAACTGCATAATTTTAGTTGTACTATTACTTTTTGTGGAAGGTAACGTAACTTTTTTGATTAGACACCAGTCGACAACCACGTTAGAATTGCCCTGAAGAGTGTCGAAGAAAAAATTTGTTAGTCGAAAGGACTATTGTGAATTAATTATTTCAATTTTGGAATAAAAAAATGGACAATCTGAATAAAAGATGGGGGATAGGATCTCTCACACAATTTTCCTCACCGCACGACACGTGACAGCAAGGGAGGATGGTGAGTTTAGATAAGGGTCACCTGCATCTAGCTTCACCACCCCACCATGCTGCCACGTGTCGTGCGGTCATGAATGGGGTGATGAAAAGTGGGGTGAGGATGTCTCATCCCAAAAGATGTTATATTGACTCACATTAGAGTATCTGCTGCCTCTACTTAACTAAGCAAATTTTATATGTACAGAGAGAATTTTATTTTTTATCGTATTTTTATTATCATATTAAGTAAAATTGTGCAGTATACATTAATTTAAAATAATCAAATACATAAAATATAATCTCATTTATTACGACGGATTATAAAATAGAAGTTGAAAAGAAAATATATTCGTTTGAAGAAAAGGCAGAGTTTGAAAATAATTAAAAACCGTGGGAAGCGGTTTGCCCAATGGGCGACCGGCAATTATGAAAAGCGAAATGCGCATGAATGTGGACCTTTGCCTTGTAACATCAACCTTTCTATTTTTGTTTTTCCGAACACTGTACACATACAAAACCTATTAAAATCAAACTATATATAAGTTCTTGTCATTTTATGATGTTCTTTCTTAGAGGTGGTCTTGTAATTTTTCATGATATGGACGTTTAAACCAACTCTCGATCAATCGATTGGTCTTTCTGATACCAACTTACTAACCGATTGCGTAAGTATAATGTCGGAAAGAAAAGATTCTCGATGCAAATCTTAGAGGAAAAGGTCATTTCTTGATTTCGGAGGTTCTAATGTCAAAACCTTAAAGAACATTGTGAAAGATGCAAATCAAAAACGCAGCGATCTTTTAAGTTAGATGAGGACTTACATAATGACTCACAGAAGATATCTTCCGAAATTCTGGATACAAATCTAAATGAATAACTTATCAGTATAAGTTAGTCGGCATCGGGAGTTGTTTTCCCAGTGAAAAGTGTTGTGACATTAATTTATACACAGTTAGTTTATTTCATGGGAAGAATAAACTGTAGAGTGGTTTCAACTTACAAACGTTATATTTTTGTACATTAATGTATACATAATTACGCTATATGATATATTCTTGTTTAGTTTAGATGTATAAGCATGAGCTAAATGAGATCAATCAATCATACCCAGTATATTTTAATGGCATCAAAAGTTATTCTTAGGGTTTGGGGGTGAAAGGCAGTCAAACAATATCTTTATCCCAAATAGATAGAGAGTTTGATTCCAGTGAGACCTCCGGCTCTATATGTAGATTCTATATATATCTACATAAATGACACAAAATAGAAATATAATGTGCTAGTGTGTTTGCGTAACTAGCAGCATTCTATATTTTTTTTGGAAGGTGAAGAATTCATATATAACAATATTGACAATTTGCTATCACTAGTTATATATATATGTGTGTACATATATATGTGTGTGTGCATGTGTATATATATATATGTATGTATGTATGTGTATATATATGTGTGTGTATATGTATGTATGTAGGTATGTTTGTGTATATATATAAACAGACGTTAGCAGTTACATTATCATTTTTTAAAAAAATCAACTTACATAAATTACACATGACATATTATTGCTGAAGGAAACAGATTAAATCAACATGTTGAATGACAGTCGTATTTATTATGGTTTCCATTTAATAAGAAAAGGAACATGTTTAAATTGACCATGTGAAATCTCATATTATATGGTTCATAAAATCTTTACACGCTGACAATACTGAAATACAAAATGTTTCAGAAGTAATTGCATGACATACAAAATGATTTAGAAATAACTACATGACATCCTAATAGTTATTACATAACGAATTAGAGAGCGACACATAAGAAACTGACATTTTTTTGTCCAATAATCATCTAAATATCATAAAATCACTTCCTTAATGTCATTTTTTTAGATGTCATACTATTACTCAATGAAAACAACAAAATTAGTGATGTCGAGGTATCATGAGTGAATACGTTAGTGTACTGTAGATTCTTATGCAAAGCCCTATCATTTAGTTATGATATATGCATTGTAAATCTCTGGTAAAAGTAACAAAAAAAATAATTATCGCATCATATCAATTTAATACAACTGTTCCAATAAAAAAGTGACGTGACATATAAAGTAGTCAACCTTTTAAGACAACATAACACTCATGACAAATTTATATAAACATCTACTCACACATAGATACATATACATATAAATATATATTTAGATGTATACATATACTATGTGTGTCTGTGTGTGATTCCTCCCCCCCCCCTACCCCCGCCTCAAATGAAATTCCACGGGGAGGCGGGTTATATATGCAGCTTTTTGGATAAACCCACGCCACCTTTCCTGTTGTGAGTTTGTTTCTAAATTCCATACATCCAAATAATACGTGTCATCCATCCGCTCAAAACCAGACATGAAGATGTTTATCAGAAGATTAATCCTAGTAATTTTATTCAGCCTATGAAGTAAAGAGTTTTTGTTTTATTGAAAGCTTGCTTTTTTGATGTACACAATAGCGTTGTATAGATAGCTTCCCACGTATCGTACAGAATCGAAAATTCCAAAAAATAATACGTGTCACAGATAAATAAATTTCAGATCAGATGTGTATCAAAATATTTTAAATGCATCACAAATTATTTTTTAGATTTCCCCAGGATTTGAGACCAAGCATTTTGTCACATGCACATTTGCAGCTGCTTTTGGCATGCGCAAAAAAGCAGGACCACACGTGCATCACACGACAGCCACTTTGTAAAACGAACTTACGGACTGACCTCAGTTTATTTAGTTTCTTAATCATAATTTATTAGTTTAAATTTCATAAGGTAACATACATTGTTCGTCTTTTTTTGGTTGCAAAAGGCTTTCTTTTGGCATCACATGCAAGAAACCTAGGAAAATAATAATTTAAATGGAAAACATTAGTTTAAGAGTGCAGTTAAATTGTATCTTTATGAGTCAATGATTATTTGTTTATGCAAGAATTTAGAATATGTTGAGATTCTCAATGCAAAAACAACATTATAATATAGTCGTTTGAATCCTGAAATTATGTGGGTTTAGCCAGCGGCGAAAAGCTTCCTTTTGTAGTTTCTCTCCTCACCTTTCGGCAATGAATGAGAAAAATAAAAGTTTCGATACATTAGGATTCCGTATTTATCCAGGGTTCGAAGATGAGTCGGATCGCTTCACGATCTGATATACGTAGTATTACTTTGCAGTTTTTTGTATAAGGGGCTATTTCTGTAGCTCGAATTCGTGACATCAATGTCACAAAGTAGCAACCTTACTAGTTGATTTGATGCCTGTCCTCCTCAAAATGAATGAGAAAATTGGCTTAAAATTTTGAAGTCTTATAACTGGACTAACTTTATATTTTTAAATTATTCTGGGGTATAAATACCTTTTGCTCCTATTATTTGACATAATTGCCAATATCTTTTAATTTTTAATAATACATCCTTACCCTCTGATGTTTGGGCTAAAAGGTAAAATGAAATTTTAAAACATAAAACTAAAAAATTTTAAGTAAAAGTCCATAATTCGAACACCGAATTAGATTTAATTTTAATTAAACGAGTCAAATTCGAACATCTAATTAGATTTTTTATTAAAACAAAACGAACTATTCGTGAAACGTTCGACACGTTTAAAATGTTATAGCGTTTTTGAGCTGAATTCGAACAGATTTTGAAACTCGTTACAACAAAAGAGTTGAGCCGAACTGTTCGTTAAACTAAACAAATTCAAATTCAAAAACATAACATTCGATTCGGTTCAGCTCGTTAACATCAATATCTAAAATTAGCCAATCGAACCTAAAGACAAGTATGGGTATTACAATTGATATATGGGTTGACATTTTGTGATGACACGTTCATAGTAAACCTTGCAGTTCATGTTAAACATCATAACATTTAGCGGTTACTGAGCAGAATAAGACAAGTTGATGAAATAATATAACTAAACTACTTCATAATTTAAGAACTGTAAACAATTTAGTGAGTCATTTTGTTCTATTCTATCATAAACTAAAGTCAAAGAAAAACGTGTCTTTGACATCATTAGAAATGAGAAATTATATGATTCCAACATATATTTCTTAAATTCCATCGTTAAAAACCAATATTTAGGTGTACTTAGTTGAACCTTAAAAAAAGGTGTACTTAGTTGGAGAATATTTTAAAATTTGTCTGCACTAATAAAGGATTAGTTTGTAATCTTCCCCATATGGCGTTCCATTTATCCCTTAAAGCATGCTAATAATGACCAAATAACCAAGTGGCAAACTAATACTTCAAAAGAAAGAATTGTTAAATAAAAAGGAATCCACTCCTTTTTTTATGTCATTTACTTATAATTTTTCAAACCATTGAGAAAAGGGTTTCGTGCCATCATATGTAGTGCTGTCGGAATTTTTTATATTAATAATCAGATTCGACACAATCTGCTATTTCTCTTTATGAATGCGTGTTGGCAAAGTAGCAGCACTGACTTAGTATCTTTATGTATATTCTTTTTTTTAAGTCATCTTTATGTATATTCTTATCACTCAATTTCTCAAGAATATTTAATTCATTGGAAATAGATACAAAGCCGGATGTCTCGTTGAAATTAAACTCTCTATCATTTGAAATGAAGGTATTGTTTGTCTACCTATCACCCTCTCTTAACTCTAGCAATATCTTTTGATATCATTGAGATATACTTTGGAAATAGATACAAAGCCGGATGTCTCGTTGAAATTAAACTCTCTATCATTTGAAATGAAGGTATTGTTTGTCTACCTATCACCCTCTCTTAACTCTAGCAATATCTTTTGATATCATTGAGATATACTGAGTGTACGTTGTTGTTGTATTTAACTCATCATGAAGATCATTTAATTTCTCAAAGAAATAATAATCACCAAGCTCTCGATCTCTATAAAAGAACATTTCCTACAGACTAGATTTCTGTATTTGTGTAAAATCACCAGGAATCACATCTAAGCAATTAGTAAGATTAAAACTTCCACACTACGACCACTTATGTGCGTTATATTTTATATTTTTTTTATTTTGGGCCTATATGTCCTTAGTGTTGGGTGATAATTTCACAGCATTTAGGAGATTATAAGTGGGTCAACCTCATAACTTGTGGTTCAAATTTTTCCTCCGGAATTTTATTTACTGATATCTTGTTTCCTTTTTTCTTTTGTTTTTTTTTCTTCTTATTAGATCATTTCACATTTGAAGCCTGGAGACCAAATTGTAGCTCGTATTTTCAATATGCCGGTAAGAGTTATCAATCCAATTCGTTCTTATTACTTAGGCAAAAGTTCATTCTCTGAGAGCTTCTACCCTCTCAATTCCAAGAAACATTGTGTAGGATGCAAGTTATGAGTCCAGCGCCCTTCTATGTTGAGTGAAAATTTACTTAGTGACCTACACAAGGTGTCCTCCGCAAACTAGGCCTTCGGTCTAGGAGCAATGGAACACCCACACTGCACGTGTCTATATATTTAGAACTCTTGACCTTTTAGAGCAAATCCCAACTCAAGTACCGACTGAGGTACGTCCTGGAACCAATTCGTTCTTATTACTAGTTATTAGTTTGATGGATTATCTATTCGTTTTACTAATTCCCGAGGGATTTTTTTTCTTAAGATGCTTCGTTGTAATAGTTTGATCATGTATATTCATTTATGTTGATTCCTAAAAATTTTCTTTCCATTGATTACCTCACCACCATACACTTCTGCACGTCGCTGGATTTCCATATGTTTTACAACTTATTAACGCAAGGGCTGATATTTAAGTGAGCTTAATCACATGAATGCATTAGGAAAACGGTAAAATAATACATACATACATATATATATATATATATATATATATATATATATATATATATATATATATATATATATATATAAAAGAAAGATGAGAGAAAGTATAAGTGGTAGTAGAAAAAAAGGTCCAGACATCCAAATGGGAAGCCATAATTTTGGCTATGGATGAAATCAGACCAATACTAGTTACACCTACCTAAATATACGTTTGGTAAAGAAGTTGGAATAGATATCATTACCATATATGTTGTTTAGAAAATATTTGAGAAGGAATAAGAATTAAAACAGCGGTGGCATGGTGGGACTCGGTGGTGGTGCAGTGGTAGCGGAGTGGTGGTGTGGTGGAGGCGTAGTGGTGGCGTGGTGGCAGTGCGATGGTGCCACATGGTGGTAGTGGGATGGCCGCACAATGATAGAACAAGGTAGCACGGTGATGGTATGCTATAGCACGCCGGAATAGAGGAATAAGTTTTAACACCTAAATGAAACTCACTGTTCTACTCGGATATAAATCTATGGGTTTGAGAAGTTTCGATACTCATATATATTGATACTTATACTATTCAAACATATACACAGAATGATTATCATTTCAACGAATTTGTTGATTCCGAAATCTACAAACCAAACGACTCCCAATTTATAATTCAAACTTATTCTGATTTCAATATCTATCATTTTGATTTCAATATTGATATCGAAGCCTAAATCAAACACCCTTTAGTACAATCAATGGTTTATGATGAGCAATAACAAAGTCAAATAGACATGTCATTTCGTTTTTTCCATAGGTGATGGAATTAAACATTCTTCCACTTTGTCTCCCTCCCTACCCCGCCCCACTCGCCCCCGCCCAACCCACCCCCCCTATCTTTTGGTTGTGTTTTTTCTTTTAAAACTTATTGTTGATGTTTGTAATGGGTGGGAGGGTGGCAAGCCTTTCCTTTTGTCTTGAGCCATTGCTTTTCTCCTGTGAAAGGGAATAAATGCCAGTGCTTCATCAATCCCTCTGGAGTATGGGGCCCACACCCCCGTCCCTCATGGGCCAATCAAAGCCAGACCCTTCTCGTGTGTGGTCCACACTTGTCTGGGCCGGGGCCCGAAAAATTATGTTGCGTAATTTTAATAGACAGATAAATGACACGGACATTGCTCCTTTCATAAGTTGGCACCGCTGAAGTGGAAGCTGGACCCCACCATATTAGCGGGATAGGATTCCCTCACCGCAAGGGGGTGCGGTGACGCGTGACCGCGCGACACGTGACAGCAAGGGAGGGTGGTGAGGCTAGATAGGGGTCACCCTCATCTAGCCTCACCACCCTCCCTTGCTGCCACGTGTCGCGCGGTCACAAAGGGGATGAGGAAAGTGGAGGTGAGGAGATCTCAATCCCATATTAGCAGCCCCCTGTGATCTTTTCCCAAGTTTTTTTAATGGGTCATCTTTTCACATTTCGTATTAATTAATTAATTTGTTAATCTAATAGTAATAACATTTCTCACTTTAACTTTTCAAGACAGAGTAAATTTATATTATAGTGAAAAGTCAAAATAGACTTATATTTTAAAAAGGAAAAACAACACCATATTTTAACTTTAACTGTGATGTCGTATGGAGTATCTATTAAGATGAACATGTGAAGCCCCTACGAACATATTAAGTAAAGCATGCGATATTTTGAGTTGTAAAAGCTTCTTCACACCAATTTGCGTAAAGTGTAAGAGAAGTTTCTATACATTAGAATGTTAGCAGAGCATAATAAGGCTCTAAGGCGTTTTATGCTATGTCATGAGTCTCTAATCATCAGTGCACATTTTTCGATTTGCTTTCAAGGAGCCTATGTGTAGTTTGGATGAGGTTCACTTTAAATAGGTCAAAGGTCCGGAGAATTATCCGATAAACTATGAAAAATATGATAACGTATTTGTCACAACTTCGTCACGCATCACCAACTCTTCTAAATTGCAGGAGGAGTACCTTAAGTCATAATTTTATTAAGTAGTACCCCTCCCGTTTGCATGCCATATAGTTTTCACCATAAATTTAGAAGCCATAACACTGAAATGGATGCGAAAAAGAGTGGGAATGATGTAAACTTGTGATCAAAATTAATGACATAACTACTTGACATCAACTTATAATCTACCACCAAAGCTCAGAAACTCTAGGCATGGTCTTTTGGAAAGAATTTCAATGTCTACATTTTTTCAGTCAATAAAATCAGATTCATTAAATGCACAAACAGGACTGTGGGGGAGAACCCCTCTGGTACTCTTTCTTAGGTTGAACCCCAACGGGTAAGAGTCTCTATTACACACAGTCCCAAAGGTAGTGCAGTGAGGTAAATCAGGTACCCAACGGCCCGCTAGCAGGATCTTGGTCATTTAGACAGTAGTCTACATAAGAAGACCCCAGCACTGTAGTCAAGCCTACAGGCCAAGGAAGCTCCCACACTATGCACTTGCTGGGAAGGGACTCTCTTGCCTTTGACAAGAATTAAACCCCTGACCTCCCTTTCGAGAACTCCTACACAGAACCAGTTGAACTATGTACTGTGGACCTTATGGTACTCTTTCTTGTTATGACAACGGTGTCACTAAAATTAACGGTTGCCCTCTTCCGTTTTGTATTTTTTTTGGTCACTTGGATCATTTAATGGGTATTTAGATGTAAACAGGTTTGAGTTGTAGAAACAATTTTTTGCACAAAGAGTAAGTTAAGACTGCACACATCAGATTGTGAATCAATTCGGCTCCTCTCCAGACCCTACGCAAACGCAGAAAAATCGAATTATTCTACAAGATAGTGCTTTTTAGTTTGTGAACGAAAGATGTAACTCTCTTATCTAATTTTTTTTATTATGGATTTTTACCATCTCGGTTGTATATATGCGATGTCTTTACAAAATATATATTTTTCTTCATTCCGGTTCGAGTCATAAAAAAAAACGTTTCTCATTTTTTTTTTCCAGTACGTGTTACCCTAGTATTTTAACCATTTGAACAGTACTTAAACTTTTTGAAGCAATCTTAATTTTGCCTTCTCTCCATAATGGCTATTTCGATAAGGAAGAATGAATAGAGAGGGGGGGAGGGGAGAACTTGTCCCTTTTTTTAAAAAAAAAAAAAATTAGTGTCACTATAGTTGTGTCATATAGAGTCCGGAGTCTATTGAAATCAAACTTTTTATTTCTTAGGATGAATGTATTGTTTGTATGTCTCTTTATACCGGGTAGGGTGGTTGCTGTATAGTTGTGATTTCTTGAATTTATGTTCGAAAATCTTGACAGAAATGAGTGACAAACACTTAAAGTGGAAGTATTCTCCAAATGGGAACTTGCATGCCAATTAATCCAAGCTGTATAAACCAGGTGGATTGAAACACTGAAGCATTAGGTGTAACATTCTGATTTGCTGATGAATTTCTCCAAAATCTTAACGCCTAAGCATATAGCTTTTGGAACATGCAAAACATATTGGTCCATTGCTATAATTACTGAAAAAGAAAAGACCATACAGTTACTCTTCTTTCTTGATTAGATGGATTGTATCTCTTACGTTACGTGGTTATCTTTCTTTTGTTATTTTTTTTTATATTTTAATAAATTCTCTATTTTCAAATTTAGATTAACTTACTCAGAACAAGATCTTTAAACTTTGTTAATCACATTTTCTTTGTTCAATAGGTGCATTTTCATTCCAAAATTTTAGGAGACTAAACATTTAGACATCGTAATAATTGTTTTATATAAGAGGACGTGTCTTAGAACAACAAATAAGATCGTTGTTTTGTGAAACAGCCTCGTACACAATGTGTAGCCTAGTGCAAAAGGAACCTACTTTGTAATAATTGATTTATATGTAAAAGGAGTGGCAAATTAAAGAGGAAATGTCAAACCAACATGGTGTTGTGTTTAAAATAAGAAGGCCCACGCATTGTTTCTCTATATCTTATTAAATAGCATTTTTTATTATTATGACAATAATTTTAAAACAGAGAGAATAATTAATCTTGAAAAATTATAAGTTTTCGATTACAAAGTAAGTGGGAGAATGACGATTTTAGCCCCATGTTTTCCCCTCCCTTTCCTTTCTTTTGAATGAGCCTTCGCTTTTTTCATAGTCCCACGGTAAGTTTCCAACATATTAATTCATACCTCTTACAGTCTGCAACTGTATACTTTTGCTTTCTGGAGAAGACTAAAATTGTCTAATTAATGTTTTCATAAACCAAATGAAAATATCAAGGTATATAATCAGACATGGATCCGAAAAATATTTATAGGAAGGACACAATCAATACTAATATAAGACAATATATATATATATATATATATATATATATAAGCTACATGCGATAAATGATATAACAATACTATTACTTCAAAACACAAACCAAAATATTCAAAAATTAAAATTGTGCATGACAATTGTATATTTTGATACTATTTATAACTTTTGAAAAATTCCGTTCCTGAGTTTCTCCTAATCCCTTCAGAAATTGAATCTAACAAATAAATTTTCCCTCGAAATTGAAAATTACATTTTTCTTAAATACATGATTCTACGTGTTATTAGTTACCCGCCAATATTCGAACTTTCGGTTCATGCATACAAAACGCCATCATAAAAACGTAGTCCTCATTGTCGGAGGGAAGAAACAAAAGTCTTATAAAAACTCGTACTACCATTGAATGTTGGAGCATATTGCTAGCTAGAGACAATTTTATTTGACACAGAATTTATGATCGAACATTGTACCACATTGACCACCTTGAGAAAAATATATAGATTATATGATGATGAATTAACACCACCAACACTTAATTGTCGGAAGATTTTGAGTGGATATATGCATCACCCCAAGTTTCAACATGGTATTTGAGCCACTTTAAAATGCAGACTCACACCTTGACTGACCCCATGGTTGGTCATTTATTTTCTTCCATCACTCAAGTCAAGATGTTCATGTCTGGCTTGTGGTTTGTGATTGAGGGCAGGTTCTAAAGCGCGTGTGACTGACTTGTGGTTTATGATTGACGACGGGTTCTAAAGCGCGTGTGACTGGCTTGTGGTTTGTGACCCCATGGTTGGCAATTTATTGTTTCCCCTCACTCAAGTCAAGATGTTCATGTCTGGCTTGTGGTTTGTGATTGAGGGCGGGTTCTAAAGCGCGTGTGACTGACTTGTGGTTTATGATTGACGACGGGTTCTAAAGCGCGTGTGACTGGCTTGTGGTTTGTGACCCCATGGTTGGCCATTTATTGTCTCCCCTCACTCAAGTCAAGATGTTCATGTCTGGCTTGTGGTTTGTGATTGAGGGCGGGTTCTAAAGCGCGTGTGACTGACTTGTGGTTTATGATTGACGACGGGTTCTAAAGCGCGTGTGACTGGCTTGTGATTTGTGATTGAGGACGGGTTTTAAGGCGTGTGTATGTGAAACACGTCACGTGAGTGTGGATCTTGAGAATATTATACCACATTGCTCACCTTGAAAGAAAATATATGGGTTATATGAGGATGAAGTATTAACATTGACTTGATCGGAAATGAATCTCAGCTCATATAAACACATATCCAAAGTCAAATTAATAAAGCCGAGACGTACCATTTTCATTAACGTGGTATTCGGAAACATAGTGGCGGATCAATTTCAACGTAAGAGAGCTGCTCCATACACATTAGGCAAAGTTGGTAGAGAAATATTATATGCAAACCTCCAAAATTTGCATGTTTTTATTTCTGTCTGTTTGTTACTTTCACGGTGTGGAGGAGACACAATCGTGGTCCAAATGCGTAGGAAGAAATTTAGGGTTTTATATAGATATAGAAGGCCATCATTGATTTTTTTTTCTTCTTTTTGTCCTTTTGAGTTCCATTTCCTTCTAAGAACTTGGGCATAAAGACCAGGCATTGCTACCCGAAAGTGATGTAAGGTTCCTTAAAGAAGTTGTAGACTCCCCCCCCCCCCCCCACCATGGGAAAATTATTTAGTTCATCAAAAGAGATCCTCACAGGAACCGTGACCTTTCATGTGTAGATTTCACAAAAATTATATAGGTTTTGTTAAGTTTGTATGATTTTTTACGTGCTAAATGTGTAAGTTTTATATACATTAATTGTTCATGTTTCGTCCAAGGGATGAGAATAGTATTCCTCGGGAAAGACACACAGAAGAAGAAAACTGTCTACCATGTCTTTGGCTATGTTCATTATTATCAGATTATAAAATTTGTCATAACTATTTGCCTATGATCTTTTGTTTCTCATAATCAGGTGAATTAATCACTTAAAATAGACAGGGATAAATGTGTGAAGGTTCGGATCTTACTATTGTTGTTGGACCTACTTTGAATTCAATGACACATTTTTTTTTGACTTTGGATGTGATATAATAAAGCAAAATGACTCACAAAATTGACAATGCTTCTTATCTTATGAAGTAGCAGTTGATGGACAAAGCCTGACAAGATTTTCATTACGGGTCATTCGAAAACAACATTTGTGTTTTTTTAATACGTGGGTATGGTTGTGTACATCCGACCCCTTCATACCCCACCATAAACGGAAGCCTCTAAAACAATGAGGTAATGTTGTTTGTTTGTGGATGATTAGTGTGCAGACGTCCTCTTATGCGCCGCACCCTCCGTAAAATAAATAAAGGATAAATGGAAATTAAATAGGTTAGGGACAATTAATGATAATGAATTAAGAATTAAGTAATAGGATTAATTGGAATTTATTGAAAGGATTAAATGTAGAATTAAGTAGTATTTAATTTTAGAATTTAATATTAGAAATTAATCCTTTAAGATAAATAAGATAATATGATATAATTTAGAAACTCCAAATTTCACCCTTTCCATATAAAAACAGACATAACGTCATTTTCCTGTTTTCTCAGAAAAAGAGCGACGCATTCTCCTCCTCCATAGGCGATTCAACCTTCTTCTTCAACCCTATGCGAAGAACTCCGCTAGATCTTCAATCCATTCTCCGTTCTTCAATCCGTCTTCGAGTAATCAAAGGCAAGTAATCTACTTATGAGTTCTTATGTTTTGCGAAAGAAAAAGGCCTACTTTTGATATCAAATTGGATCACCATGCAATAATTTCTTTATGTGAATTTATATGTGCCTATGTGGTTTGGTTTCGAGTTTTGGCCATTATATGTTGAAATTATTGTTGTTGTTCTTGAAATATGTGAGATCATGCAAAACCCAATCCCAAGAACCCTATTTTGTGCTATTCTCGGATGGAGGGTTAAGAGGGTGAAAAAAGGTGAGATTTTGGGTTGGTTTTGTTAAAGATTTGAGTTTTAAGATTGAATCCTTGTGTGGTACGTTAAAGGTGATGTTTTTGGTGGATTAAGAATGGATTGATAGGGAAGATTAGGCTTGGAATGGTTGGAAGACGTTTGGGTTGAAGATATGCAGTTTCTGCAGAAATTCGCGGAGGAGATTCTGGAGAAACGCTGACATCGATCGATCGATGTCAGAGTTCGAAGTACATCGATCGATCGATGTCTGATGGGTGAGAGATCGATGTGTCTCAGTAGTACGTAGATCGATCGACGTATAAGGGGTTGAGAGTTCGATATTCTTTGATGAACTTCGATCGATTGATGTGAGGGTTCGAAGTCACTTCGATCGATCAATGTAGAAGGGGTGAGAGATCGATGTTCTCTGATGGACATCGATCGATCGATGTGAGGGTATGAAGTCACATCGGTCGATCGATGTGAGGGTATGATGTCAAGTGGTTTTGTGGAAAATAAGGGAAGAAAGAGGGAAGCTAGGGGACTCTTTGTGTGACCTTAGGGACTTCTTAGGACCTGATTGAGGTTAGTCTGAGTCTTGGGAACATGACTTAAGATGGTGAATCAAATGTGGAGACTTCGTAGGATATTCGAATCGGACTTCAACGTGAATGGCCTAAGGGGTTAGGAATGAACGTATGTGGCTTTACAGAGTTCAAAAGGAGGAATGTGAGGGTTCCTACATTAGCCTTTGGGTTCTAGAATCAATGTTTAGGTGATGTTGACGTACCGGGAAGAATAAGCTTGAGTGTGTAAGTGAGATGAGTTTCGTGTGACTGATTGATATGTGAATGTGATTTGAAGTATGTGATTAAAGAATGTGATTGATATGAGGAGTCTTGCACTCTTGCATCATGGCACCTGCATTTGCATAATGTTTTGAAAAGAGCTGTGCTTTGGCACAGGGTATAAAGTTTGTGAAATGGGCTGTAATGTGTCATGAGATGGAAATATAAGTCGTGGCACATTACATGGTATAAAGTTTGGGCTGTAACGTGTCATGGGATGGAAATATAAGCTGTGGCACGTTACAGGGTATAAAGTTGGCTGTAATGTGACATGGGATGGAAATATAAGCCATGGCACATTACAAGGTATAAAGTTGAGCTGTGGTGCGTCATGGGATGGAAATATAAGCCATGACCCACCACAGGGTATAAAGTTATGTGACCGGACATTGTGACATGCATTGCACTGTTTTGAAAAGAAATTGCATATGCATTTGTGACTATGTAGTGTAGTGCATATTTTGTCATGCATCACGCGAGTCGTTACGTTATGTTTGGTTGTAACTGGATTGTCATTGAACTGTTAAATGCGTAGGAATTACGGTTTTTGTTCTGGTATGCCACTAGTCTATATTTTTGAAGTTATACAAGACATGTGCCCCACCAATCCCTTGATTTATATATTACTCATGTCTTGCCATGTGTTGATCCCGTATGTCTTATAAGCGGGTTACTTGCTAGCGTTTTTCGCTAAAGGTACTACCTTTATTTTTGCGGATGAGCCTAGCTATAATATGATCTTCATAGAGGACGATGACGAGTGGGCCGAATGGGATGCTTAGATTCTTATTGGGAGATAGACGAGGCTGTTGCTAGTTATTTCATTTTATTTCATTCACTCGAGGATTTAGTCGGCTTACCATGAACACTCTTTTGTAATTTCCTTACACTTTGATGTACAAATTGGATGGTTTGGATTTTATTTTGCACGTGTCTCCGTGCTTATTCTCTTACGTCATTGATGATGTGTATTCGAGAGATGAGACGTTTTGTAGTCTTCTCAGTAAGCTACGACGGGTGCACCGGTTCAAATCTGCTGTCCGGGTCGGAGCGCTACTCGTCCTAAGGACTATTGACTGTATACATCTTTGAATTTACATGTTCGCAGAGCACAACGGACATGGTAGTGAAGATCTTCGGGGAAGACAATTTTATTTTTTATTTTTTTGATAATATGAGATGGAGCCAAAGAAAAACGACTAAAGATGCGACCGGCCTATAGGATTAGAGAGGGTAGAATAGGAGAAAGTAAGACAAAGGTAGCCACAAAAGGCATCGAGGTTAAATGACGGAAGCATTGTGCACCAGGTGCAATTTCACTAGGCGGCTAATTTAAATAACTCTCCATTGGATTCTTGTGTTTGCATAAGATCTGAGAAGAATCAGATCATTTCGTGATGTGATGTACGTAGCTTTACCCTATATTTTTTTTTTTTGCAAAAGACTGCTTTTGTAACACGAACACATAACCTTAAAGTCACAGAAAAACAATCTTACCATTTTCTCCAAATTCGGCCATCATCTTTTCTATACAGTTGAGAAGCAAAATCCTCCGTACTAAAAACTTTTCTTATTCATATTTTAACTTTGGAAAATGTTACAGTACAAGAGTAATGTGGTATCACTGTAATGGAAGTCTCGCAAATTGGACAATTTCTTCGGACGAGATTTTACTATGTCATTAACAAAAAATAATGTATCTAATTAATTCGGTTACATAATTCACCAGTTATGGTATCTTTGAGTTCCTTGTATTGAACGATAAAGGGAAAAAAAATGAAAAGAAAGCGTACTTGAGAGTATATAAGAAATACATGTATTTGTTTACCAGTTACGAAACAAATACACCGTGCAACATTTAACGACCGGCTTATCATGTAATTCTTTTTCATACTTTTAACATCACGTGATAAATTTAAATAATTGAAACTTAGTTACCAAAGTTTTGTGATAAAATTAATTATACAATTATCAAACACGCCCATATGCATCTTGGGCTGGACTGGCAACAAGCCAGATCTTTGTCCAGCTATACTTGTGCCTTTTCTTTGCCCAAGGGAGACACCATTCAAAGAAAAGAAATAGAAGTTACAGCACGCGAATCAAGCTTTTAACGAGTTATTCGAGTTCAATTCGTTAATGATTGAACTCGAATTTGATTTTAGCTAATTCCAATTCGAATCATAATTTTAGTTCAAAATGTTTTAGAAATCAAATTCAAACTTAATGTCATTCGATTCGAATGTTCGATGAAGCCTGAGCTTCTCAAAGACTTGATTCATAGACTTGATTCCTAGACCCATAACTTACCTGGAAAAATAGATTTTGAGTCGATGAATCAAACTCAAACCCACGACCAATATGAGTTTACAAATCGAATAATGCTGACAGATACAAGCTCAATTTTAGGTTCGTCACGAATTCAAACTCGAATTCAAACCTCATTAAACATGTTTGAATCGAAACTAATTTTTAAATTATTCGCTAAGATCCGCCTACAACATAAAAGTTTTAAACGACAACTATGAATTGATGTAAATTTCATACTATCACTATTGAGAACCCTTTTTCTACTCTAAACAATACGAACGCCTTCCCTTATATGTGTGTATGTCTCGCAAAGAGTATTGGGGCACACCAGAAATGCAGAAGATGAAAGAGACGGTTGCAAGGTTAGCACCTAAACATATCATAAACTGCAATTTTATACAATGATCAAAACTGATACATCAAATTCTATCTCCAAATACTTATCTCCAAATAAATCATCTGAAAGAAAGGGGCAAAATGTTTCTCATGAAGAAGAAGATGCATTAAGGTAAGAGTCTGTGGAGAGCACAAACTAATTGCAGAATCACCATGAAAAAGGACTTGCACCCAGTAGGAAAATCTCGTTTTCTACATCTTTCACCCATTGACACACGCGATTGCAAACTTTTATGGCCATAGCCTGCCAAATGAGTTTGGAAAAAATTTCAGCAAAAAGAGTGTACCCAAAAAGAAAAGCTGCTGCAAAGCACTTGCTAATAGTCATCCTAGGAAGTTATCAGTCACCGGTATAATCAAAACCATAGATGGAAATGGAAGTTATTAAAGTACTTGTACTACTAACCTTATCGGCAAGGGGATCAAATGCTGCATATAGTTCAAAATCTTGGGTGACCCAGCAGAGCAACGCTGTCGTAATTGAGAGGATTAATTAGAACTTCAACATGCCAATCAGACAACAATTATAAATGAATCTGTAAACTGACAACAGCTTCCATTGATAAGTGAATTGGCCTATGATTGAAAGATACTCCATCAGAATATATACAGATAAGGGTTGAAGAAAAGGCCATTTACATAACATCCTGTAGAATGCAGTATTAACACACACACACACACACACAGGGACTTCTAAAATCAAGGGGGCATCATTTGGCATTATACAAAAAGCCAAAGCTGTAACAACCTATTCCAACAATTAGAGCAATTTTGTCTTTGCTCTAGGAGCTACTACTCGTCAGCCTGGCAGTTAGATATTACCCAATAGAGTAGAGGTAAGTAGGGAATTTGTGAAGGAAAGAGCAGTGATTTCCTCTGGCAAAGTGTGTGCAGTCAAAAATTTCTGGTTATTTACAGTTTCTATTATGATTAGTAGCAAAACTAATTATCTTTTCCGATGATTAGGCTTCCTTCACATTAAAGGACTGCATGGTGCCACATAAAGGGTTCAATCCAAGGAAAAAGATTGCGAGTCAAACCATAGTTATCATCCCTTCTGAATTGCGTTTTGTGAGCTCCAACACCTTTCTCATGCATAGACGCATAAATCTTCTGGTAAGCTCTGCACAATCTATAAAGAAAGTGCAGTTCGTCATGCGTAGCTAGAGAAGATAACCTTGTGATGGACACGCTTCCATTAAATTGTCCAACTTATTTGCAAAATTACCTTTTTTGCTGATCGAAACTGTTAATTGGTGATGAGAACTCAGAGGATACATACTGGTCGAGGTAAATACTGCGATAGATGAAATGCCAAAGTCCAGCAGGACCGCCAAGGCCCTTTAACACATGTCTTAAACCTTGGGATGATTCAGCTGCCTGTATTGGGTGCCCTAGATGAGGTGCAACAGATCTGGTATGAAAATCTCGGTCAATATGCAAATCTTCCACCTGCAGGCCACCTTCTACCATGGATCTCTGAACCTCAACGAGTACATTTGCATTGAAAAGCACAGTTTCAATACGAGTCCTACAAAGCATGCACATAAAGCATATCCTTTAAATTACAAAAATCAGTGGAGCACATATTGTGTCAGAGAACGCATGACTTTTTTTTTTTGGGGTTCTTTTTGGCGTGTGATAAGTGAGGAAACTTTATCTTGACACTCTTTATCTCTCAACTTTAGTAGCACTTAACAAGAAGAACGGTTACCTGCAATCTTTAAGATGATAGAAGGCATCTGAACTTGTAGTAAGCATGATCAAGTATGTATCAACCTGCCACATAAGATGATGTTAGGTTCACATGAAATATGGACAAAAAATTAGCCTTAAGCATCTTCATACAAATATAGCAGCAATCAAAAGTATCAGGTTGACCAGATTTCCTGTTAAATCAGACAATGCAGCATCCTCACTTACATCAAAATAATGAACATATGCATGCAGAAAGGCCATGGAATTATATCTTGGCAGACAAACTGGTGAGAAGGATTCAGACGTCCTACATGAAAATGAAGAATGTTAGAAAAGCCATAAGGTACAAGCACTAACTTCTGAAGAATGAAATTCAGGTGCAGAGCATGAGAATAATCATAAGGCAAAAGCAACAATTACTGCAAAAGGAATCCAGGATCAGTACCCTAACAAATGTCAATTGTTTCATAAGGCGTTCCACAGAAACAAATAGAGAAACCACACGCACATATGAAGCAGACAAGAAAAAGCAGAAAAAGTGCAGCATAAAATTGACGAGGAAGAGGTTTTCCTACTTCCTTTATAATTGATTTTAAGAGAACACATTTATGAGGTATGAGGGAAATTAAGTGTCTGGCTGTAATAGTTTGTTAAATAATAGACGTAAAAGTGAAACAACCAGAGTTGCAACCAGTTTGGTGCCATAGGTGCTTCAAGAAGCCTAAGACAAATTCCGCGAGTTAAAGAATCTCCATCTTCATTGCTGATGTTTTGGAAATATCAGCCTTCTAATCCACACAAAAGAGCTACAAGCAAAAAATGCTAGATTTCCAAATTAGAAATATTATTTGCCTAGAGTGGCAACCACACTACTTTTTTTAAGTCAAAGAACCTGTTGCAGAGTACAGGTCTCTATTAGCATTTTGAGCCATACAATAACAGTTTTTGGACTGGATGACTGAAACTTCTTCGAAATCTGACCAATATTGTGGCACAGATGTGGGATTTTTCTCTTTTTCGTGTGTGTGCGAGTGCGTGCGTGCGTGTTAAGAAAACAATAAGAGTAGCTAATGTTGGGCATCAATGATAGGCTCCCTTATATAGAGCCATAACTAATCATGGGGGATACTGGAATCTGGAACCCATCCCACATCCTGCCTACTGTTTCTTTTATGGCCTTTTTCCCCAGGTGTGAGGGCACCTCTTTTACGTTGCAATTATTTGATGTAAAAGTCAGAGCCAAATGCTTGACAACACAGCAAAATGAAGTAACCTCAACCTTTTTTTAAAGAACAGGACTCAAGTAGACAATCCGATTGGTAAACTGAAGTATCTAAAGCTCAAACTTATTGCAGAAAAGACAAAGAACGTCATGTTTATCACAAAAGAACTCGCTTTTCCTATGAAGTTAAGGACTTCTTTGTGGTAGCATATGAAAGATGGGGGTTCAGTAGTGAGGCACTAATCCAACAGACCTAAATGATTCAGAAGACATAACAAAATTTGACAGTAGTAGCAAATCATCGGGATGAAGAGAAGCTTTTTGTGCACCAACAAGGCAGATAACCTGCATATAGTTGGAAGAAAATGAGAGTAATATTAGAAACAAAGTAATTGCACTCTCAGAAAAAGCTTGAAGAATCACAGAGGACATCAAATAAATAATAGAAGAAAAACCTTGTGTCTACACATTAAAATTGCAAACAAGACACCTGAATCAGCAACATCCTGAAAGATAGCAGCAGCCGCTTGTCTTGTAGCATAAGCAAGTGGAACACATGTATACGCATGAAGAAAAGTACCTAGATTCCTATAATCAGAAGACAAAAGTTGAAAGACAAGGAATTGGCATGAGCGAGATTCAGACACACATAACCAGAGAACCTTCTCACATAAGAGACTAACATCTGAAAGCACAGAAGATACAACTACTAAATTTGACAGCATACACCCCAAAAAGAGTCCAGGCAAGAAGCACATCATAAAGTTGTTGAGAGAGAGCAGTCAAGTTACTGTAGTTAGTACTTTCACCAAATGTCTAAAAAAGCACACACTGTACAGCTGCTGAGAAAAGAGTGCGTGCATTTAACTATTATCAGGCACTACAACATGGAACTTTCTCCAGACAAGTGCTTTTCTGCATCAATACGATTCACAATCCCAGAGACAAAGAAACAGAACCTCCATGATAACAAATTTAGAGCAACCATAGCCAAAGTTGCTGTAAATACATGAACAGCTGGCTTCACAAATAAGAGTCGAAAGATCATGACAAGCAAAAAAAAAAACTGTAAAGCCAACAAGACTCTGATTTACTCGAAAGCATGCCCCCCTTTTTCAGAGTTACTGTTTGAAACAAATTCACCAAAGCTACTTGGAACACAGTGAACAAGAAACCACAACTTTTACCAGCCTACAAGATGAGCAATTCTTAAAAAGTTCAACTGTTCTAATATTTCCATAATTTGGATCACTAGTCACACACCCACGTAATGTTAAGATAGTTACGAAAACGACCACAAAAGTTCCATTTTTGCATCATCTCAACATTGAAGTATTGGCGGAGCTACACTGTCATCAAGTATATCAAGATTACGACTAATAGTGCATCGTTATTGCCTTATTACAGCATTTCCTGGATAACTAATCATAAATAATGTCAACTAAAGACTGTAACAACTTAGAATGGCTGGCTGAAAGAAGAAAGTCACGAACCAGTTAAAGGAGTGGATGAGGGACGAAAAGACAGCATCTGTTCCTCCGAGCAATGGTGTCATATCATACTTCGGGTTTTTTTCGAAACATCTATCCACTGACTTTGTGAGAATAAGTACCATCTGCAAAACAGTCAGGATCTAATCAACTCACAGAAACTTCCATCAACTGAAACAATATGATGCATATAGAACAACATCATCATGAAGAGCTCAGAAATACAAAGTGACTTGATCAGCAGAAATTTCTAACCTGACCATATAGAAGTTCCAGCTGATCCTTCAGTGACTCGTACGGCTCTTCTGTGCAGCTTATGCAAACCAAGTAAATTGGACCTTTAACCAGAAAAACAATCTGCGATGGAAATCAACAAAGCAATAAGGAGACAGCACAAAAGTCTAGTTTTAGATATAGCGAGCACATTTGGAAAATATCCAAGAGACTTGAGGGAAAACAACATCTGGCAAAATGGTGAAGCAGCGAAAGAAAATCCTCGGAGAGACAATGATGAAACTTATATTATCCATATGGAAAACCACTAACCATATCCAAGCAGATCAACTTCCACTCTTCAAACAAGGAAAGGTAAGTGCCAAGTCTATGAATGTAAAATTACTCTAGGTCTAAAAGCTTAAGGCTTTACATTTCATGATAATTTTACATACATAATAGAGGAGGTTCTGAGTTCGAATCTTGCTGATGTCTAATACTACAGACTGACGGGGCTTGTCAAGTCTATAAATGTAAAATTATTTCCTCTAATAGACTAAGCTTTTGCATAAACGGTAATCCAAATCACACTAGAAGCGCCCTATTGCAATAACATAAGAGTAATAAAGAGAGAGCACAGAAGAGGTTTCAGATATTGATTGCACATTCAAATGCTATTCCAAAGACTTAAAGCGAAAGAACATCAGATGCAAACCCGCCAAAAGCACGATTATGTAAGTTATCTTCTCCATGAGGCCAAAACAGTAAAGACAAGCAAGGAAATTTTCCTCTCTTCATACAAGGAAAGTAAACAAACTCCCAGCATAAGGACTTTCCTGCTGCAATAGCGACAACTTATCCCACTAATTTGATATTTTGTCTTCCTGCTAGTCCACTCCAGCATTCAAATTAATTGCACTTTCAGTTAAAGAACTGTCTGCACAAATTTTACTAATCAAGAATGTCGTTTGATCCCAAAAAATTGTACTGCAAGCGAAACCTTTCGGAGAGAAACTAAATTAAGAATTTTGTATTATGACATCCCGAATTGTATTAAAAGTAGCCGCTCCCTTCCCATGATTCAAGAAAAGTCGATGAATACAAAGATACATATATTTGCAGTTCCAGATAGTAGGCATCAAGTTTACCTGGTGTTTTCCAGCTCTAACCAAATTTACTCGATCTCCACTGAGAAAAGATCAATAAAGCAAACGTTCAACCTTTCCAATATTTAACTTCACTGCTAAAAAACGCAAAAGAAACTTTGCCTACACAGAAAGAGTTCACAACAAAGTAGACCAGATGCAGGTGTTAATTTACCCATTTTCCACAAAGGAGATAATAGCCTGCAAACTTGCAGAGAATCCAGCCAGCTTGTGTACATCTCCATATCTTCAAATCAGAGCCAAACAAAAGTGGAAAATTATTTCCTTCATCCAATTTAAGAAAGTAAGAAGAAATAATTAGATCTCACAAAATCCCAGGCCATATACATGAACCGCTTTTCTAAATGAAAATCTCAAGTCAGCATAAGAAAGTCTCTAGATAAAAAGTAAACACCTTGAATATACTGGTTTCCCAGAATGACTCAAAATAAAGAAATGCTTTTTCCGTTTCCTCCATGAAATATTGGCATCATCCTGCACATCATTGATAAATCAAATAGATGATAAAGCTTATTAAAGGATATAATAAATGCAAATACCAGCTATGAACGTTGAACTTAGAGGAGAGTTAGCTATGTGATTGGCAGGTTTTAGCACAGGTCACAGGGTGTTGCTTGATTCATTGAAGAAAGTGAAGGATCATAGGATGTCTTTAAAATTAGTGACTTAAAAACTGAACCAGCCTATTGTCTAATTAACTTCAGAACCGGTTCCAGACAAAACATGTTTGGTCTGCTTAAAAGTACCAAAATTTTGGAAGCAGCAAGACATTTGAAGCTTTTTCCTTTCTTTTTTTTTCAAAAAAGAAATTTATCTGATACAGGTTCTACAATTCCGACATTGTAGGGGTCAGTAGAAAATAGGAAAATAAATACACAGAAAAAAGATAAAGATTTTATGGCAAGCATTTTTGAAAAGACAATAACAAATGCATGCAATATCCTAGATTCAAATACGGGCAGAAGAATTCCAGACTTTTTTATGTTTCCGAAACTTCAGTTATCCACCAATTAATGACAACTTGGCATACAGGTTGCTCTATTTTGAAACTAGCTTCGGAGGCCTTCCATTTTATGATCGAAAGACTTTCCTGAGATTCAGTCAATTGTCTTATTGTGGAATATCCTAAAAAAACTGAATATTCCCATGTCTCCCTTACCTAGTTAAACTAAATCATCGGTTAACCTTTTCTCCAAACAAGATTAAAGTCGAACAATCTTCACGTTACTTCCAGAATTTCTTTTAGCTTGTTTGCCAGGTAAAAACGTGAGCATTTCAAACTTCTGCCTCTAGAGTAAAATAAAGCACAAAACCACATTTCTTCTTTTCAAAGCAATGAGCAAGCATTCATGATTTCTTTCAAGTAAAACCTTGAGAATGATAGACATTTTTTTGGTGCCCAACATAACAAAAATTTAAGGAACAGAATTTTGCCCAAGCTTGAAAACAAGAATTATCATAGACAATGCATACAGCAAAGGTATGTGTATACTGCACAGTTCATTGGGGGAAAAAACCCATACTCGTTTATCTTCTATACATATGTACCAAGTTTGGGTGAGAGTCAGTCCTAAGACCATGTAATCTCAGAACGATTGTATTAAGTTCATCCGGTCTTTTGATATACTTATGGACCGTTTCTGTTGAAAATTAGAAGAAAAAAAAAAGATTTGGAGATCTTCGTACTTATACTGACCTCATCTCCGTGGCGCTTTCCTGGGAGCCAAGGAGGCTGAGAATCCGAAAACCCATCAAAGTTACCGTTGTTTGGAACTTCACGAATCTCGACGTCGTCGTCATTGACCCGGCTTTCAATCCCACTAGTAGAACTACTACTCCCTCTCTCGCCAGCATAACCACTACTACTCGGAGTTTGTGGCTCCCTTTCCAATTCCTCTCCATTCTCACCACTCATCCACTCTCTCGACGAGCTCACCTTCAATTTCTCCTCCTCAGTCCTACTCGAAGAAGACTCTACACCCCCCGAATCTTTCTCTAAACCGGGCTCCTCCTCCGACGATCCATTCATCAACCCTTCATGATCAAAAGAAACACTCTCTCCAGTTATTCCAGGAACAATCTCAGCTCCGGGTTCAGCAAGGGACAAAGATTCAGGCTGGGACGTTGAAATTGCAGCTAATTGGTTCTCAATTGCATCGAGAGACTGATCAATGGAACCAGATTCAAGTTTAGGTTTAAGGTCAGGGTTTTGAACCTCCTCGTCGGAAAAATATGAGCTAGAATCGGAGTGCATTGTGAGGGATTTTCAATACAAGTTGTTAGCCAAAAAGAGAAGCAAGATTGCGACGGCTAAATCCACCGGTCATCAAATTGAACGTGGAATTGATTAGGTGAGTTTGGAAAATGGTGGTTTAGTCTGAACGGTAGGTGGATGCGGCCGGTTCGGTGAGGTGGTGCTGATAGCATCCAACTGCTTAGAGATCACGGCACGGCGGACTTTTATCTTTTGGGCCGTTTAGTTTTTTTCTCCAGGTAATTAAGCTGTTATGAAGAGAGTGGGCCTTAATTTGTTGGTGGCCGCCGGACTACAGAAGGAATTTCAGTTCTTTTTCTAATATAAATTTCAATGTTTTTGTTTGAATTGTTTAGTTAGATAAAGATTGAAATCTAACTCAGCTCGACTGAATATTTAAAAACTCAATCTTAAATATGTTGATGTTTGATTCATTAACTTTGAGTATATTTAAACTTAAAGTATGTATGAATATTATTTATAATTTGATTTTGTAATTGCATAATATGTTTGATAATAAAATAACACGATAAGTGAAAATTATTAGAATTATAATATGTTTTTATGTGAAATTTAATACTTATTTGAAAATATTCGTTAAAATTGAACGTTTATATATGTGTATACATTTCAAAAACTATATTTTACTAGAAATATGTTAGAGTTAGATTCTACTAGAAACGTTGACTTTATCTCATGCAAATCAAAGTCTTTGTTGTACATAGAAGGAAACACATATTGGCAAATTTCTTTATTTAATAATGTAGAAATTCTAGAGGAGGAAAGATAAGAGAGAAGCATGTGGGAAGGAGAGGAATATGACAAACTGAAGGAGAAGGTGGAAGCTACATAAAGACAATCAACATTGACTCAAGGTTTGAAGAAGAATCAATTTTATTGTTGAATTCTTACTTACAAGAAGAATACTACCATTAGCTTAATATATATACAGAGAGCAGCCCTCCAACGGCTAATTGTATTGTAGCCCAACGGCTCTTATTCTAACGGCTATATATGTACAGTATGTGTATTGTATTTTTCTACACTCCCCCTCAAACTTAGTGCACAATCATGTGCAACAAGTTTGGATCAAATAAGTTTGAACTCCGTATGCTTCATTATTTTGAGAAATCTTCAATGGATCTTTAGCAATCTTTCACTCTTTTATCCACTGGCCATGGTTATCCTTCAATTTTGAACTCTTCATGCAACCGGAATATTACATTATTTGAACACCACCAGAATTGGGTCCATATCACCAGGTCTTCTGATTCTGCAATCGAGCTGTGAATTCCTACAAAAAAATATTAGAAAAGAAAACTCTCTTCCTTTAACCTGCACGATAAATTGCCGTCCTTTTTATCTTGCACTGTAACTGTCAGAAAATCTCTTGGGAATATCCTGTATAAAAAATATGACACCTGCAGTCCAAGAGCCTTTCTATGAAGAATGACAATCGTGGAATCCTTGTTAGTTATGAAAACATAAAGCAACGTTGTAAACCAATTTATATAACTAACCAATCGTATCATCAATAATTTCCTCTGCAACACAAGACAGTGAAGAATAAGTGAAAAAGATTTGATTATGTCATTACGGAAATTACCATTATTAATACCTATCTACACATTCTAGAATGGATTCATTATTTTAACAAACACGTTATCACCAAGGAATGTATAAGTGGACAATATTCCATATTGTGAGACTAAGAGAGTTATTTATGAGCATGCATAGAAGACAATGGATATTTACTTCTTATCAGAAAGATTTTTTAGATGACAAAGAACTAGGTGTGCTAACTGGCAATATACTCATGAAGCAAATAAATCCTTAAAAGAACGATGCAATATTTACCATATAAGTTGCACCTAATTTGATAAGTGTTCATGTTGCAACTAAATTTGATAAACAGCGGAAACTACATATAAGTTTGATATCACATATCAACTAGTAATTAGAGATATAAGTGCGGAAGAGGATGCAACAAACAAGAGCAAACATGCCATTACATAATAATGTTCGTAAAAGAGAAGGTCTAAAACAGCTAGCAAGTTACATAGATCAAGCATGGAACAACTAGCATAACATTTAACATGTTAAAGACTATATAATGAGATATTTATGAACAACAGACGGATTATAACACAATAACAAGTTATATAACTCACATAGTAGATCACAAAAGGTCCATTGAATTGCTGATAGACTTGGACAGACAAGATATCCTTAGAGAAAAACAATGAGAAAACGGTTCACAAGATTACCAGATTAGCAGTCAGACAACGTACATAAAACCCATGGTTTGTTATTTGGTTTGCACAATCACAATATTTTGTCATCCAAATATAGAGACTAAAAAATGCTACTGACAATAAAACCTTGGTTTTAGGACACAACATCTCACAAGTAATACAAGGATCATGCATGGCACCAGGAATAATTAAGAAGATTGCAGCTCTGCAGCTAAGGCTCTTCTAGCCTGATGTATAATGACTCAGAGGAGTCCATGTCTATGACTCAGAGGAATAATTCAAGATTATCCGTGTTCATAGCTCAGCGGGACTCTTGTCCATTCAAATAATAGTGGCAACAATGGCCACCATACTAAAATTGAATGCCAAGACAAATGCCTTATATCAACTTGTAAGATGCTTCACAGCCTTATCACTATATTCTATATTATTTTCACATACTATTTACTTAACATTGAAATCAGATTATCAAGATGTTACATCAAAAAGTTACCAAGTTCAGTCATCCTGATATTAGTTACTGAACAGAGGTTATCTTCATAGATTTATAGAAAGCAGACAAGCAAATATCAGAGAGACATTGTACTAGCTTAAAAGTTCATCATATAAGTTAGATGAAAAATACTTGACAGGATGCATGATGAGAACAACTATTTTGACAACTATACTTAGATGCTTAAAAAAATTCCATTTATTTGACGTATGTATACAAAGGTTGAATTAGAGCATGCTTAACACCAAATTGGATGAACGAGAAACAAAGGAACATGAGGCACTAGTTGACAAGAAACATGTAGACATATAACTTAAGTAAAATATGCAACGACAATTAGCCATTTTAACATCCGAAAGTTTAGAAGAGAAAGAAATCTGAAGACAAGTTTCGCAAAACTTAGTGAGTACATCGAGGGTGACAGAGAGATTCAAAAAAAAAGGTTCGAAACAAGCACCTCAGAGAGATAAATATAGACAAGAGCATAATCTGCCATAATGAATCTTACCGTGAATGTTAGTCATAATGATCAACTGGATATAGCCCAACGATTGACATACTATTTCAGGAAAGTAAAAAACAAAAACTGTTGATATTCATCATTACACCAGAGGAGAACAAGAACTGTTCGACTACTTCTCCAAATATGATGGGTTAACTAAATGCAAAGATGCATGAAAGTAGAGATGAATGAGAACAAGAGAAATAAATAAAAGTAAGAATAAATCATCTCGGTTGAGAGATACAATTTGTGGTTTTTATAAAAGACCTTTTCCAAAAGGCTGAAATATTGAGAGGAAGAATGAGACTTTTAATGTCTTTGTACAGCTACTTCATTCAGAAGATTCGGACTAGAAGTCCTTTTCTTTCCAACAGTTATCTTTACCTTTTATACAGGCCTTTAAAGATGATTTGATATTCTTGAACTTTGATAGAGAACTGGCTCTATGGCCTTGAAGACTCTTTGGATCTTGTCCATGAAATGACTCAATGGTCTTGAAATTTATGTTTGTTTTTCTTGGAAAAAGATTTCAGCTAAATTGCCAAGGCTCTTCATAGCCCATAGGAAAGATTTCAGTTTTAATAACCAAGGCTCTTCATAGCCTATAGGAAAGATTTCGGTTTTAATAACCAAGACTCTTCATAGCCAATTGGAAAGATTTCGGCTTTATGGGGGTCAAGGCTCTTCATAGCCTATTGGAAGTTTATAGATATAAAGGGAAGATTTCGGCTTGGCCAAGGCACTTCATAGCCTAGTGGAAGTTTATAGACATAATGGTCTGAAGAATTGGCTCTCTTGGCCTTTGATGAGATTTTGAGGCTTTGTGCCCTTTGAAGAATAATATTGAAGTTGCTCTCTTACGGGTTCTGAAGAATTGGCTCAGTTGAATAGAAATCTAGTAAAAGAATTAATAATAGTCCAATCAGTTTGATCAAAAACAGCCACCCAACACGGGTGCCAACATGGAACAAAAAAAGATGGAATTTCTGCAAAGAAATATATTGTAACTGAATCACGGGAAGCTTTAAAGTTGCATAGGTAAAAATGTGATAATTTATTATGACCAAATTGCAATTGTTTACAGACAAAGAATGAGACCCAGGATATGGATGAAGATGTTGAGTAAAATAGAGCATTATATTTGATACCTTATTGAGACCATTTGACAAACAGGTTGTAGGCAGCAACCACACATCGCCACCCTCTGCTATAAACAACCTTACAATCGAGGCCTAACTACGCAGCAGGAAAAACAGCTACACTATCAGAATGATTGAGTAATAATTTTTGAAAGACATAGAGCTTTGATAGAGTTGTCAGGAAGAAGAGATAACAAACAGAATGCATCGATTGTGGCATCGATTGTCTTCTCCTTTAACCTTAAGTCCTGTAGCCTTCTCTTCCACAACAAATTAGTAGCAATTGATAAAACCACAGAGAAGATGACATGCAACACACGAAATTTTTGCTCTCAGACAGAAGAGAATTTAAATCAGTTGATTCTTAAAACCAAGGGTTTTTCCCTTACCTTAGGAATCGGCAATCCAGACACTGACAAACCTGAAAACCGTGTAAGCTTTGACAATTTTCAACCTCCAACAACACCATTCACCACTTCAGCTAGTGGCTTCTTGGTATTCTTCTCTGCTTCTTTTTGTGCTTTATCCAATAATTGAGCACCGAAACTCCTTGTAATAGGACGAGCGACGTTGGGCTTTCCTTGTACTGCAGGAGCTTGCACAAGGTTGCCAATATCTCCTAGGACACGCCTGTTCCTTCCTTCTGCTTGTCCATTCTTCTGCTTTCAGATTAATGTGACCAAAAACTCCTCCAAGACTTGTCAATATCGATGAAAGAAGCACTCGAAGATGACTGTTCGCGTCTCTCCTTCAAAGGTCGCCGCAATTTCTTCTCTCTTTTTCTTAGATTTCCTCCACTCTATTGTTTCGCTTTCTTTAAAACTTGCTCTGGTTCTTTTCTGCTATAGAATGAACTGAGAGATTATGATATTGTTCAGGAATTTTGAAGAGATGAAACTTCAGAAAGTTGAGAGAGAAAGAGGGTTCAACAAAATGAAGTGTCTAGAGAAACTGAAATCAAAGATAACGATTACACGAAGTGGAAAATGGACGCGTGAGTGTTTCTGAATGGATAGAGATTCGGCGAAATTAAGTCTTCACAGACGTAAAAGTGACAAAACATATGGAAAGTTCGCAGAGAAAAAAGAATTCAAAAAGAAATGAACCATAAAATTAATATACTCCTTTTCCGTTAACAGTATTTGCTAACGGGACTTTCTTTCCGTCAAGTTCCTTTTCAAGGCGTCCTTTTCCCTTTTCCAAGACGTCAAAAAATTTCCTTATTCAACGATGTTTCCCTGCTGCTGGGAACTTTATCAAGCAACTTTGAAAGCTTTCCTTGTCGAGCAACTTTTCCTCTTCTCTGTTTCTAGTCCAACTGAAGTTTTTGATTATTTCAACCTTAGATCAACTTCTCTGTTGAAAAATGAAGAGCGGCAGAATGACAGTTGGAAGAGTGTATATAAGAGACCTCAAAGGACTCTGTATTTTCAGCAGGAGGAAAAACTTCGTTTTTGTAGAATGAATGGATTCTGGAAAAAAAACTGCAGTGATTCTTCTTCCTTCTCAAAACTGTTTTTGTATGGATAAAAAATGTAGCTCTGAGACCATGTAGAAATTCTAGAGGAGGAAAGATAAGAGAGAAGCATGTGGGAAGGAGAGGAATATGACAAACTGAAGGAGAAGGTGGAAGCTACATAAAGACAATCAACATTGACTCAAGGTTTGAAGAAGAATCAATTTTATTGTTGAATTCTTACTTACAAGAAGAATACTACCATTAGCTTAATATATATACAGAGAGCAGCCCTCCAACGGCTAATTGTATTGTAGCCCAACGGCTCTTATTCTAACGGCTATATATGTACAGTATGTGTATTGTATTTTTCTACAACTAATTTGCATGTCTTAATTTCTCTTGATGCCTATGTTCAAGAACTATCCATGTGCTTCCTTGTAAACCACATTTTACATTTTTTTCCTAAAACTGATTCACTTGTCATCTGCTTCAATAATGTTGCTCTTGTAGTTTTGCAGCTCCTGGCTCAAGAACTTATGATCTGTGAGGTTAAGCAGAATGGCGCGCCAAGGTACTTGAAATCTTCCTTCTTCTTATGTCTCTTTATGTTTATTCATAAAACTTTTGGGCTTCAGTTTGACGTCTTTTCCAAGAACACGTTAAGCCTGTTGTGCAGCATCGATACTGCTGTGTTTTTCATTCTGAGCATCTAATCTGTTGCACATCTATTATGTTGTTAGGCAGCTATGGTTATATATGCTCCTGCATTTTACTTTGTTGACAATATTATCCCATATTGGCTAATTTGAGAAAAAACACATGAGTTATAGGAGGATGAGCTATCATCACCCATTGTCTTAAAGTTTTGAACGGATATGAGCCTTCATGTAAGTCCAAGTTTCAATATAGTATTAGAACCAGTTTAAGATGTGGACTCACGTCTTGCCTGGCCCATGGTTGGCCATTTAATGTCTCCTCATACTCAAGTCCAGATGTCCATACATGACTTGTGGTTTGTGATTGAGGGCGGGTCGTAAGTTGTTAGGCAGCTATGGTTATATATGCTCATGCATTTTACTTTGTTGAGAATATTACTCTATATTGGCTAATTTGAGAAAAAAATGCATGAGTTATACGAGGATGAGGTACCACCACCCATTGTCTTAAGGTTTTGAGTGGATATGAGCCTTACTTTATGTAAGTCAAAGTTTCAACATAATATTAGAGACACTTTAAAATGTGGACTCACACCTTGTCTGATCCATGATTGGCCATTTAATGTCTCTTCTCACCCAAGTCCAGATGTTCATACATAGCTTGTGGTTTGTGATTGAGGGCGAGTTATAAGGCGCGTGTGTATGTCAAGCAGTACATATGTTCATACATGGCTTGTGATTTGTGATTGATGGCGGGTTGTAAGGCACATGTGTATGTCAAACAATCCAGATGTTCATACATGGCTTGTGGTTTGTGATTGAGAGCGGGTTGTAAGGCGCATGTGTATGTCAAGCAGTCCAGATGTTCATGCATGACTTGTGGTTTGTGATTGAGGGCAAGTTGTAAGATGCGTGTGTATGTCAAGTCATGTTGGTACGTTAAAGTGAAATTTGAGAATATTATCTCACATTGGTTATTTTTGAGAAACAATACATGAGTTATATGAGGACTAGATACCACCAGCCATTGCCTTAATGTTTTGAGTGGATATGACTCTCACCTTATGTCTAAGTTTCGACATACTTTTTTAGGGCAACCAAGTGCAAGGAATCATATGGAATATAGAGATCGATCGGTCAGCTGATACTTTACAGGCCTTCAAAATATACTAAACTGGACGTGTACATGTTCAGAGAATTACGTCTCCATATAGAGATCGATCGGTTAGCTGATACTTTACAGGCCTTCAAAACATACTAAACTGGAGATGTACGTGTTCAGAGAATTACACATGAGTTTCTATAACAAATACTACACTGGAGGTGTACGTGTTCAGAGAATTACTCCTGAGTTCCTATAACAACAGCAATAATACATGCTTAGTATCTCCCAACGACATCAAAAGCTATTGTTATCTTAAAAAATTTTCTACCTACAGATCTCACAGCAAGGCCTTTCCCCAAGCACCACACCACTCTCTTTTGTGGCAGTTGAGCCTGGCATGCCAGAAGTCACAGAACTACGTAACTGGTAACTTATCTTCTTATTTCTTTCGCCACACAAAGACACTCACTTAATCGGGATGAGATCAACTCACCCACTTTCCTTTCACTCCACGCGTCACCGCGCGAAACGTGGTAGCAGGGAGGTGGTGAGACTAGATGAGGGTGACCCGCATCTAGCTTCAGCATTCAACCCTAATGGCACGTGTTGCGCGGTGACGCATGAGGTGAGGGATTTGGAATGAGGGGATCCTAAACCCACTTAATCCTATTTGCTCTAGATAAGTAGTCATTAATTACCGGAACCCAAAAAATACACAGGCCCATCAATAAAGGACAGAACAGGCATTTCACGTCTCACCTCCAAAAACCCTACTCATGTAATTCTTCACTTCGCTGAATCTTCATTCTTCCCCCATTTCACAACATTACAAGCATCACACAATGCCGCCGAAGTTCGATCCTTCCCAGGTCGTCGAAGTCTACGTGCGCGTCACCGGCGGTGAGGTCGGAGCAGCCAGTTCACTCGCCCCCAAGATCGGGCCCCTCGGTCTCTCCCCCAAGAAGATCGGTGAAGACATCGCCAAAGAAACCGCCAAGGACTGGAAGGGCCTCCGAGTCACAGTCAAACTCACCGTCCAGAACCGTCAAGCTAAAGTTTCCGTCGTCCCCTCTGCTGCCGCGCTTGTAATCAAGGCTTTGAAGGAACCTGAGAGGGATCGAAAGAAGACTAAGAATATCAAACATTCTGGGAATATTTCTCTTGATGATGTTATTGAGATAGCTAAAATCATGAGGGGTAGGTCTATGGCGAAGGAGTTGTCTGGGACTGTGAAGGAGATTTTAGGGACTTGTGTTTCTGTAGGATGCACTGTGGATGGGAAGGATCCTAAGGATTTGCAACAGGAGATTGCTGATGGTGATGTGGAGGTTCCTGAGGATTGATTTTCGCTTTTATATTCAATTTTGGGAATTTCCAATTTCACTTTAGAATCTCTTTAAGTGGTTTTAATAGTTTGAATTGTGAAATGGCCTTATTAGTGAGGCTCATTTTTGTGTAATTTTCTGTGTCTCTGAAATTCATTGTTTGTGATCAACTGGATTGATGCAGGTTATTTTTAACTTTATATGATTGATGAGATTGTTGAAAAGTGGCAACTTCTGTTGGTGTTTTGTGTGTTGGGGAGGGTGGTGGTGGTGGATTTGTAAGCCTTGGTTACTTGCCGTGGAGCTGTTTTGGAAGTCTTCTCCGGCCATTTCTGGCTTTATTTTATACTTCAATGCTTCTACCTTGTGGTTGTTCCTGGATAAGTGATAGTGATATTGTACACCTTCGTTTTGGATATATGCAGACCTGTATTGTTGTTGGACTCTAGCGGTAAATTTTGATGTCGATGGATATATATGAATGTGATGTCTGTATGTTGTGTTGTGTGTGTAGTGTTAGGGTGTCCCTTTAGAAGGTTTTGGTATTTATTGAAGGCATCATTGCACCGGCATTTCCTCCCCCCCCCCCCCCCCCCCAAAAAAAAAAAAAAAAAAAAGAAAAAAAAGAAGAAAACTTTGGATTTGTTATTTACAACTGTTAGCTGGGTAGGTCTTGGCTGGATTGCTACTTTAAAGTCTAGCTCTAGTTGTTAAGAAAATGCTCAGCTCTTCTTTAGTTAGAATAGAGTTGTAGTTTGGTGTTCTACTGATCTTGCTTGTGTGTCTCCAGATTTAATTTTTGCAAATTTGGTAATGTTTTCTTTTCTACTTGAAATTGCTAAAATAGAAATGCTAATTTCTGGTGCAGTAGGTACTTTTATTTCCTAATGTGAACCCCTTTGAATGAAGGAAATCTACTTAGAATTTTATCTAAAATTTTGGGGGATAAATTTTTTCCATTAATATTTTTGAATGTAATGTGCTGGAGGAACCATGATTAAGTGGAAGAACAGTTTATTCTTCGTTCTGTAAGAGTTTGATTGTCTTTGTTCGCAGAAGAGAAAGAAGCGTAAAGCAACTTCCGTCCAAAACATGTAATAACTAACGTCTCCTCTAATATTTTTATAACAAATAGTGTATTTGAAAGTTGATATGAACGGTTAATGCTTGGACAGTTGACATTTCAATTCGGATCCAAATCTGGATTGAGATTCGGATTCAAGAATTACAGAGAAGTGTAAAGTCACTCAACCAGCAAAAATCATGCTTAGTATATCTCAACGACATCAAAAATTAGAGTTAATTGTATCGGGTATACAATTTTTTCCACAAAGTTTGTAATATCCAAACTTTCATCTAAATTCTAATTCGCTGAGCAGCCATACTTATTAGGGAAATATACACATGACATCTTTGCTGACGTCATAAAGACAATTTTCATTTATTTTTCAAAAGTTTAAAAACAAAATAATTCAAAAATAAAAAAAGAAAACCCCACCTCCGCCATCGACCTCCCTTCCCTACCAATTTACATTCTTTCGTCTTCTTTCTCCATCTTCACATGAGATTAACTTGCTCATGGTTTAGAACTCGATAATCTATATAATAGTCGAGATTGCTTGGAAGCTTAGTTTTTTCATGTGATAACAAGTAGAAGGGCTCTATAAGATAATGGCATTTGAAGCAAATTACACTCGGGCCATACTTGAAGAAATATTTTGACACTTCCTTTACAGATTCCTAAAGTGCCCTCATTCCATGGATTGGTGGGGAAATAGGAGTAGCCAGCATCTGGTGTTCCTAGTAGATTTATATCCTCGACAGTCCAGTGAATATGAACTCCCTTGGCAAATGAGTGAATATTAATATGTTCTTGTCTATAGAAATCAACCAGTATATTTTTAATGGGTTGCCCCGAGGTATCCTTCCAGCCGAAAGTCAGAAGACTAATCCTCCGTCCATACGGTCGGCACACGAAGTGGTAGGGGACTGGCCAAATGGTTGAAATCAACCCGTATATTGGAATAGAGTAGTTGGGTGATTTCTGTAGACATTCCCATGGCTGGATTTTCCCGAAGTTTGTGAAATCGTCGATATTCAATTTCTTCCAAAATAGCTGCAATATTTAGTTATACCTATCATGCACATCAACTTTGTTACCTTAACCAGTTTTTTTTTTTCATCTTTGTCTAACTTTGTATTTTTTCTGAAATCTGTAACGCGAAAATGGGTACAATTACATAAAAGAAACAAATGAAGCAAAACAACTTCTTACGTTATTGTAATGATATTTCATTTTTATATTTCAACAAATGTCACTTAATCATGGTGACTGTGTTTTTTCACGACATCGAGTCTTGGGCCCAAAATAGGAATCAGCAACAACCTGTGAGAACATGAGTACCCATTATTACATATCATATTTAAACATTCATTTCTACCCACACCCTGAAACAGATGCCAGAAGGCATCCATTCTGCTCTGTTTTTATCTTCTCATTTTTTTTTTCTGATTTCAGTTACGATATATGTATAACACATACTCTTAAAAGGACGTTCTCGATGCACTAGGCTTTTGTTTTCCGGAGAGTCTGAAAAAAGGTTAGATCTCTGATGTACGCGATTTTGCGCTACACTTTGTGTAAGAGGCTGTTTCCGCAGCTCAAACCCGTGACTTCAAGGTAACAAAGCGACAAGCTTACCAGTTGTTTCAAAGCCCGTCTTTATATAACCCATACATCCTATTTTACAAATTCATGTCTAATTTCTACCACTAATATAGTGAATATCCTTATTTTTTAGAGAAGTATCTATCACTTTACTTAATAATAATGATAGTTAAAATAATGGCAGGAGTGGTATGAAGTTTGTGATGTTGGTGACATGGCATGCTACATAGCATGATAACAGTAAAAGCATGAGAGCTTGAGGAATTTATTATAAGCATTGATTTCTGTTTGGGCATGCTTTTGTGGCCTTCACAATAATGCCCAAGGCAGAGATGATGGGGACTGTCCATTGTCTATTTTTTTTTTATATAACATTCATTTTCACATGCAAGTTTTGTGAACTTTGCTGAACCTTTAAGCTAAGAAAACCCCATGTTAATAGCTTTTGTTTCTTCCTCTATTATGGAAAAGTGGCAAAACATCAAGTATCATAAATCATGATGGTTGATGGTTGTAGTTAATTGGTCTATTTTTTACGTGAAATTATTATGGAAACGTCTCATAGCTGTGTGGATTTCGTTTTTTTCTTAATTGGATAAGCGTACTTTTATTTGTATTGACTGAATTCACCCAGTAAAACACCAGCACATCATATCCCTATTATTTTGTTATTTATGCAGGTACATATAAAGCCAGACATGAAACAAACTCTCCATCCTTTAGGATAGAGTTATTGTTTGTCTGCCGCCCACCTTCCTTAGACCCTAACGTTAGCTTTTGCTGCCGTTTGAATATATTAGGTATGATTGATTGAGTGATTGAAATCACTTCACTAGTATACTAGCACACCATATTTCTATTATTGTGTGTACGTACATATAGAACCGGAGGTCTCACTGAAAACAAGGTCTCTATCTCTTAAGATGGAGGTATTGATTGCCTGTATTTTAACTTCCCTAGACCCTAACGACATATTTTGCTGTTATTGTTAGGATATACTGCGTATGGTGGTTGTTGTTGGATAAGCGTACTTTAGTACACAATTGAAGGTTACGCCTAGATGAACGTCGAGAACTCTTGTCAAAGTACCAAAACTTGGGACCAACAACAGTTAAGGGGACGTTAAATATGACATATAAAAAGATCGTTTAAAGTCAATGCTATTACAAACTTACTAGTGTACTTAGCGCGTAAATCATTTCATGTGTCACGTTGTGTGTTTGCAATTTTAATGGTAAATCCGAAAGATTCGTTTTATTTCAATTTATAGTAGATATATGTATGTTATGTCCTAACTGATTATCTTGTTAAGAGTTGTCGTTTTTAATTACTATATTTCTTGATGTTATTAAGGAATTTTAAACCTCATCTTTTGGTCATTATATTTAGTTCGTACTTAATTAAGGTTCTCGATATAGTTCTTACAGCGTGAATGTTTTGTCTATAACCTGTTTTGATAATTTTCTGTAGAGCTTGAAATAGAATTTCTACAATTGAAGATTTATATCTAACACGCTAAAAATTGACTGAACCATTCAGTCACCTAAATCTGTATACGTATATATCACACACACACTCTCTCGAACTTCATCAAGTAATTGAGGTATTGAGCAAAAGAATTTAACATATTTAGGCTCATGCTCTTTTCCTTTAGCATGCAATCGATTGTAAATTGAGAACACGTACTATTGAACTGACCACGCAGGTTGTTAAAATCACACCGTAGTTATTTTCCGATGAGTCATAACGAAAATTGTGTCAAGCTGTGTCGATCAACTGGTACTTCACAATATAAGAAGCGCAGTTAATTTAGTGAGTCATTTTACTTTATTCCATCATATTTCAAAGTCAAAAAAAGTTGTGTTATTGACTCCATTGGAATGGAAATCTAGACATATATTTATCCATGATACCATAAGAGTCAAAGAAAATTAGACCAAGGGACTATTGAGTATAGATGTATGATTTGGTTCCCTTCTTTTTCATTAATAAATGCACTAAGTTTAACATCCAAGCAATGTCCCATTATAAAACCCCCACAGAACCCCCAGCTTGAGACCAAAAATCTCACTTCTCAAGCAAGACTGTCCTTCATAAGTCAAGATGAACAAAACCAGGAACATGACCTCTTTCATACTCTTGGTGATCACCATCTTGATCACAATCAGCAGGGCTCAAGAACGCTCGCCTCATGGCATCGCGTATCAGAGCCCTCTGGCAATCTCACCAGAAGCATACAATTTCTTCCATCCAGACGTGCAAAGCCAGGGTGCGAGAGGGCCTTGTGCTTCATCCAAGTGCTCAACATTGCCTGTGGCTGCAACCGTGCAGTCCACTCCAGCACATGAGAATACCGCTACAACTGAGGCTGGAAGGAACAGGTTAGGAGGCAGTGGCATTGCTACAATTAGCATTGGTGTTTTGTCCGTTGTCTTGGTTGGAATAGGAGTTTATCAATTGGTGATCACACGCCGAAACAATGCAGCTCGGGCTAAAGCTGCCTGTCAGCTGAAACCTGATGTTTGAAAGTACTTTGCAAAAGGCTGAGCCTTATTTCTTCTGCTTTCTCTCTTGAACTTCTGAACTAAATATGCTTCGTATTTAGGTATAACATTGTACTAGATATTACTGAGTCTTGCAGACATATCTTCCTATAATGTAATAGATCATTTGTTTTGTTTTTAAAGCAGTCCAAGAATTTGGAAACTTCAAGCGCCAAAAGTTTATTCTGATTGACAAGCTAGATTTCTGACTGTAGCTGCACTTGAATGAAAATCTTCGAAGTATTAATGAATGGCTTTTAAGTCCTAATAGGAAGAACTAGCATTGGCATAAAAATTACAAGCAAAGCTCAATGCTTTCAGCTCATTGCTTCTCATACCCATGGTTTGATGCCATCGTCAAATGGATAGCAAATATAATTGAATAATTCACTGAAAATCGATGTTCATAAACCCGTGATGCTCTCAAGCTTCAGATATCCAATGGCCACCAAAACAGGATATCGAGTACCAGAACGCTTTAGAAATCCTTGGGGCAATATACAGTGGCTAGCAACTAGACGGAAGGGGCAAAACTTGATCAGCCAAGACATTAAAGAAATCATCGAGAATTAGAATTTCATCATAACACATCATGGAAAACAGGAATGAATGCCAACAAACAAGGTGGTCAACACTTCAACTGGAGCAAGCAGATTGATCCTCGTTGTATGAGCTAAGTTGCTCGCCCTGAAAATATATACATCTCCTCTAATCTAAATTGCAAAATTATTTCAGTAGTAACCTTTTTTGAGGACTGAGGTTTTCCCTAATCACAGTTTCTTCATCCTCAGTAACAAAAATCTCCAGAAGGCCGATGCTTTTCTTGGTAAACTCAGAATGAACTTCCATAAACAGGATGAAGCAACAGCAAGTTCAAATAATGATCTGGCTCGATCGATTTCACCCAAGGATCTCCCCATTCAGCAAACTTGATCCATGCATAACAATTCTTTTGGTGACCATTCTAAGTGCTTCTTATACAGTTGTCTGCACCGGTCTATATTACCAAGTTGTAGCTCAATCTCAATGCACTTAAAAATCTTATCTTTAGGAGCCCTCCCTATTGCTTCTCCAAGAAAAGCTCGTGACCCTCTCAAATTTAATAGCCTTATTTCTAATTAAGCAAACAACCAAATCTTTGAAAAAGAAAATTTCTTGTGGGGGATCAGCTCACGACACAACATGTCCACTTGTTTTGCGCGCTCCATGTATTGCGCTTCAACCTCCTCGTATAAAGCATAGTTAATCTATAAATAAATATAACCCTTCCAATGCCGCTTCTCTTGAGATGGAGGAATGTTAGCAATGGCTCTCTCATACACCTCCCTAATCCTCTCTTCCTTTCAAACGCTCTCTTCCAATCGGATATAATCAAACTTAAAGAGGAGTTCTCCTCACTTCGTGTTCGTATTGAATCCTCCTCTTCCTCACAAGAGCATCCTCAATGCCTTCCTTATTCCATACAGCTTCTCAAAAGCCACGAACTTCCTATACAAGTCCTCAGCGCGCCCTTTAGGAATAGGATTCAGGGCAAACTTGTAAATGCATCTAACCCTCTCGACCTCTTTGCACTTCTCTTCAAACTCGGCAAATGCCACAAATAACTCTTCAGCATCCGCCTCATCATCTAATTCTTCCACTGCACTCTCACAACAGTTCCTCGCCTGAGTAATTTCCCCATTCTTTATCTCAAAATCGGCGAATTTGATCCAAGCACTAATCTTGGGAATAAACTCCATAAACCTCGCGATAATTGAACGTGCCCTCTCCACCTTATTATATCTCAATTCGAGCTTGATATATGATAACCAGTCTTGTTGATCAGGCCGCCAATCTATCCACCGTTTGAAAACCTGCCTAGCCATCGCAACATTCCCCAGAATCTCCTCCATGTGAATGTATTTATACCACAATTGATCAACCCTAGGCAAAAGCGTCAAAGCACGGTCCCAAATATTCCGTACGTGATTAAAGAACTCGTTCCTCATCTCAAACTCAGCATACTTCAACCATAGAGTATGGTCCGATAATCCACCTCCAGAGCACGCTCGAAAACAGAGCGGGCGCGATTGAAGTCTTGCTGGGACTCTTCCCACCTGGCGTACTTAATCAACACACACTTGTTCTGTCTGAGATCATCGAATCGCTTCCGTTTGCGAAGCCGATAGTCGGCGAGTTCGGAGGGAGCGGTGATTTCGCATTTGGGTGGTCGGACTTAGGATTCTTGCAGGTCCCGGGCTTCACGTCGATTTGTTCGGCAGTGATTTGGAGAGTAGATGTGTTTTTGTTCTTAACCCTGGTGGGTCTTGGGAGTTTAGGATCCCAAGGATCCGTCAGATCCTCAGCGGCAGATAACCGTAGCCATACTGAAAGGCAAAGGGAGATATCTTCTTTATAGAGAAAAGGTAGAGGGAGATTGATGACAGGAATTGGAGAGAGAGAGAGAGAAGGGGGGGGGGGGGGGGGGGTGGGGGGGGAGAGAGATTTATATATAGAGAGTTTAGAATGTTTAGTGAAACGCTTATGGAACATATAAACCTGATAGACTTTCTAAGATATAGTTGAGTATATCCGACCTTTTATATTTTGTCTGTGTGTTTATAACACATAGGTATGATTGCATACATCTGATTCTTCAATAGGCGGGAGTCTCTAAGAAAATGAAATAATGTTGTCCTGTCTTTGTGTTTCTAACATATGTGTATAGTTTCGTACATCCGACCCTTCTTATCCCATGATAGTCTGGAGTCTCTAAGACAATGAGGTAATGTTGTTATTATTTTTGTATTAGATAAACCAAATAAAATTTCACAATGAGTCCACTTTTAATATACAAATTACAAACTTTTACCAATTAATTAGTTTTTTTTTTCCTGAACCGAATATTACTTTTAGCATACTTGGAGCACTTCCATAAATGTGATATATATTTTTTGGTTATAGCATAGATGTGATGTTAATTGAATGCATGAAGAAACATACCATCTTTTTCATTGTAAGCGCCTTTTGGTTTTATTTTAGCTAATCACAATTATGGCCTACACAGTACTCTCTCATTGTATAAACAATTGCTTTATCCTTAAAAATTAAACATCCATTATGAAATATTACCAAAAAGAAGTCTTTAGAGTTTAGAACATGATGTACGCACATTAATCATGTGTGTACATCTTCTAAGGTCAAGTCACATATGGATCTTCCTAACAAAGTCAAGACGTAACCAGAATTGATTACGATTTTCCCTTATCAGTGAAACAATACTAATAGCTGCCGACATCATATAAGCTTGTAAAACACCAACATTACCCTATTGTCTTATATAGACTTCTGTTTATGACAAGGTATAAGAGTTCGGATGTACGCAATATGCCCATGTGTTAGAAACACACAGAGGTTGTTTCTTGATAATCCATAATAAAAATTGCGTCAAGTTGTATCGATTAACTGTTACTTCATAATATAAGAAGCGCATCTAATTTAATGAGTCATTTTGTTTTATTCCATCATATTTCAAAGTCAAGAAAGTGTGTGCCCTTCATTCCATTAAAAATGGAATTATATAAGCTTGTAAAACATTAAACTGATACCCTTCTGCCATGGTACATTTGCGTCCCCATGCATCTTTCCTCCAAAGAAACATCATTTTCCCCAAGAAACTCATAACCTTCTCTTCTGTCCTTTTCTTTCCCCTACTGGCAATGCCTACAATCTCTTATTCGATATACATGAACTGCTGAGTTCCCACCGAAATAACTGCTGCATCATACATAAGACATCTATGCTATTGGTATAATGATGTAGAAATCTGCAATTTACAGATTCATAAAAGGTTCTTTGATAAAGGTCAAAATGGCCTTACAAGTGACAACATTCTTTAGGTCTCAAACGTGAAGAGCTCCCAGTTGCAGAATATGTGAAATCATGACCCTATCTGGCTGCATGCGCACTGGTTATCACTCTTCAGTTGGAGGTTCAATCCAGCGTCCATGATCTTTAATTAGCTGGATTAGCGCATCGGTTGCTTGTGCCATGTCAATAGCTCGTTTCACCACTGTCTGAACGAACAATTAGAAAAACGTTGTGGAGCAGTCAACTTCTGATTAAAACATTACAACAACAACATTACCCTATTGCTTTAGAGGCTCCCGCCTACGGCGGGGCAGAGGAGTCGGATGTACGCAATCATACCCATGTGTTAGAAACACACAGAGGTTGTTTTCCGATTATGATAAAAACATTGATAACCTCAATTGCTCCATGCACAGCTAAGATCTCTATTGAATGATAGTTTCAGTGCTATTAACCTTGGAAGAAAGAAGAAATCTTGCAAGGTATAAAAGACTAGCTCAGCATATGACAAATCCAACCATTTATTTGCTTTGCTGAAACTCTCCTAAGAAATTGAATCAAACAAAGTCTTTTAAGGAATCTTGAATTTGGGTACTTTTTTCAGCTGACAGTACATTCTAGTCATTTTTGTCCTAAAATAGATGAGATAAGGACTACAGTAAGACTCCGGCTGAAAAAAATGTATAGCAAATAAGCACATAAGTTTGGAAGGAAAAGCTACTACTTTTAAAATGTTACAAAAACCAAGTTTAGAAGAGGTTGCATATGCACTATAATCTGCGTTCAAACTTTATAGTTCCATGCCCTATAAATTGTGTACAGATCTTTTTTTCTTGTTTCGCCTCATATGTTTAGTCATCTTTCTAACAAGAATGACAGAAATATCAAATTAGTATTAATAAGATTTTGATTCCTGAAAATCTATTCTAAGGATCCAAGTAAACTACAGTATAAGCTGGCATGAGAGTGAGAAGAGATTTATTACCTTTCCTACGTAAAGGTCAATCTTCCCAGGAGCACCGCCAACATAACCAAAATCTGCATCAGCCATCTCACCAGGCCCATTCACTATGCAACCCATAATTGCAATCTGTCAACATAAAATATAATCAGGTCATTCATTTAATGGACAGTATAATGCCTACTAGTTCAGGTCAAAGGATTTTGGTTCTTACTGAAACACCAGGCAAGTGGGATGTCTTTTCTCTTATTTCTGCGCTTATCTCTTGAAGATCAAATAAGGTCCTACCGCAGGATGGACATGATACATATTCCTGTAACATGAAGCTCAGATGCATATTAATCATACAATTGAAATGTGATTTTGATTGTTTCTTACTTATGTCACCAGTTCCTTACTGTTTTTGTATTTCTCATTCTGCAACCTTGCAGTAAATTGAATGATGTATTTCTGATAAATTCAAAGTCCTGATCTGGGGCATCTAACATTACTCCATCTCCAAGACCATCTACCAAAAGAGCACCAGCGTTGCTTCCGGCTCCGATTACCAAGTCATCCCTGCCAATAAGCACCGGGTGTCAATTGAGCAAGCAAATGTGTCAACACATTTTCTTTTTCTTTTCTTTTGCCTATTTCTGGCCACCAGCCTTGCTTCTAAATAATACCTGTGGATTCCTTTGGGGAATTGCAAGTGATGTATCACAGGGAATTCGATGGAGTTTTCTGAAAGATACTCAAAAAGCCTGCAGGGTTCAGACTTTTAATTAGCACAATGCTGAAGAAGTTTTTTTTTTCTCAGTACATGCAATACAAACACCCCCAAAATGTGGCTTCTTGTGTGCATTAAGTCCAAATTGTCTTCTTCCGTGACATCTTAGAATAGCCCTAAGGCCAAAATAGTCATTCCTTTTCCATCTATAAGAAGCAATTTTACCTCCTAGCTGCATGGACCCTTCCAATTTTCTCTTCTGTATATGGTAGATCATGAAGAAGCATTGTGGCTTGGATGCTCTTCAGGGCATCCAGTTCTTCATTTGGTTCATCTCCTCGGACAGATACAACCAACCGTGTTCCTGAAGGAAGGAAAGCTCATGATACGAGAACCAGCTGTATACTTATTCATACTAGTTGAAGTTCAAATAACACCAAACCTTCTGGTAGAAGCTTGTGTGCCCCACTTGATAATTCCTTCAAAGTTACCAAAACCATGGCATGGGGTAAAGGCTTTGTTAATTGCTCTGACAAAGGCGTAATAACACCCATGCTTATGTCTATTAGCCTCTTCAAAGCTAGTCGCTGGTCATATCACAAAAGGCACAATGAGGAAAGCGTTAAGACCAAGATGATACTGAATTAAACCAATCATCCAAAACCAAACAGAATCCAGGAAGCAAATACTTGCATCAAAAGAGAACAGCGTCAATGGGCACTTACAGCATCTTTATCATCTACTGGAGGAAGTTCTCTTAACAAAATTGAGTCTACAGTTGCAAGATCCTACATCAACCAACATGATTAGACCAATGAAATGCACACAAGAAACATAATATGATAGACAAAAGTATCAGGATGTAACCTTAAATGGCATGCCAACCGCCAATTTTGCTGCTAATGATTTGTAAAGACTTTCTGGGGACTACAAACAGGAAATTAAAAACAAAAAAAGAAAAAAAGAAAAACAAAGAGAGATTAAAGGAGAGAGGGACTCAACAAACAAGGAAGTGTTAAGACAAGAAACTCAGAAACTATAAATAAGAGAAGCCAGGTGCTGAAAAAGACCTTCAACTGATCCAGAGAAACAGACATGAGAACGGAACCATCACGGTGAAGGACACCTCTATAGTCCACCTCCTCACCCTGTTGTTCAACATTCAAAAATGTTAATGAAAAATCAAATCTCAGGGAGACTGAGTTAGTAAGACATTGCAACATTTGGTCCCTGTTTATTTTAGAATTCATACCTCCATTTGCATAGGCAATTGACCAGTCCGGCGTTGGAAGTCAAAATAACGTCTGTGCTTCTCTTCAAATGGTGCCTAGTAGATGCCATTAAAACTTGCTAAGTTTATGCAATGCAGATTGATGCAATTAAACAATAGTGATATCAAATCAAGTTCAACAGTCCTACCACTTCTTGCTGAAGCTGAGCAGCTCTTGTACCAAGGTTAGCTAACCTCCGGCAGGGGTCGATTTCCTCCTCCGGGGGTTCCGTAAGGGAAACTCTGATGGTGTCACCCAATCCATCCTGTCAAGAACAAGTGTGAACAACGCTACATATGGACCAGAACTAATGCACAAATTTGTACAATTGCTTCCATACAACATAATCATCAGCTTGAAATGAGCTTTTGCAAACAGATTGTACCATCAAAGCTAAGAAGGACTAGTAAAAATGTTTTACACCTTTCTCAAGGCAGATTTATATTACACCCAAGAATACGCACCTGAAGAAGTGTCCCAATACCAATTGCAGATTTCATGCGTCCATCCTCCCCCTCACCAGCTTCTGTAACTCCAAGGTGTAAGGGATAATCCCATCCCAGAACGTACATTTCTGCTACAAGAAGTCGGTAAGCTGCAACCATGACAACTGGGTTACTTGCTTTCATTGAAAAGACAAAATTGTGGTAGTCCAATTTCCGACAAATCCTGGCAAACTCAAATGCAGATTCCACCTGTTACAAAGACATGTAATCACTTTCTATAGGAAGATCATGCCAAGTTAGAAAAGCATCGGATGTCTCATGACTGCTTACCATCCCCCTTGGTGAATCACCATAGTAGCTCATTATGCGATCTGAAAGGCTGCCATGGTTTGTACCAATTCGCATAGCTCGACCATATTTCTTGCATTTCTCAACTAGAGGTGTAAAAACCTAGAGTAGGGTAAAAGTCCAATAAATGATATATTATCATGAACGCAGTTCAAGTAAGAAATAAATATGGAAAAGCCAAAAATGGTTACAGACAAGATATGAAACAGAGAATGTTGAGAGGTCATAGGGTCACCACTGAAGTCTAATCACCACATAAAGGAGAGTGTCACAAAAACTGAGACTTACAGCACAAATTAGTTGCTTTCTCCTTCTGTTACTAATCTAGTGATCTTGAACTCATACTAATCAGATAATGGATAAGAGAAGCCACGTATATCATGAAGCCAGAGGTGGAATTTATCTTCTTCAATTACTATATTACATGTCTTTTCAATATTAGTAAGACCAGATTAACGCGATACCTGATTTTATGCAAAGAGATTCTACTCTAGTTCGAGGAAACTTAACATGTTTCTCATTTCTAGTGGAACTTCCCACTCAAAGATCTCCTCTAAAGCTACTGTTAGTGTTTCTCATTACAACTGAAAACTTGTACAACTAGTTTTGGGCTATCTTGCCTCCTCTATATGCTGCAGTTCCTTCTGATATTCTTCTTCTGAGTACTCCAGCTGTTCAAACTGGGCTCGTCTGTCAGCTGAAATAAGTAAGGTCGTTACAATTACTTTTCTTCAGACTCCAATCCAGGAAAGAACTGACAAGGCATGAGCATGAGAGAATATTACCAAAGTTTCCAGGGTTGACCCGAATCTTGTCAAAGCATTCAGCAACACGCAGTGCAATAGAAGGAGCAAAATGAATATCAGCCACAAGAGGGATGTTGTAACTGCAAAATGAACATCTTATGGTAAATAGTATGCCCACACTAGCTGTTCCATTTGTGATTCTCGCAAAATTACACAAGACCTACTTCTTTTGAACAAGAGTATTTTTTATTTCATAACATGCATCAGCTTCTTTTTTGCCCTGTACTGTTATTCGAACAAGGTCTGCTCCTTTGTCAGCTATCCTCATTACCTGCAAGGATAACATTTATCAAGTACATCCTACCACCTTGAGAAACATGACGGGCCCTTTTCATATAGTTTCTTGATCCCATCTGGAACCCATCTAAAGGGATTAATGCTCAAGCATTGCACTATGATATAATTTATGATTCTCCATCATTAATGATAAAGACTTGTTGACTTAGTACTGCTGTCACAAGCAGAAACACAGATTTTTAGAAGTTTTTGCCTATACGGAATTACACATGCATTTGAATAACTGTATTGGAAAACATTAAACAAAGGCTTCCTGGTATGCGATCATCCTAACGCATAGATGTGTACAACAGAATGCACATGTGAACAGCCATTTTATGGGTTCAGTATACTAAATTAACCCACTGAGGGTCGTGTTATACAGATGAGATCAATGAGAACAGTGTGAAGTTTCAAGATACACCAGTAAAATATTAAGTTAGTTGAATACTAGTCGTTTATAGAAAGCATTACTCAGCCTTGGAATAGAGAGTATGTACGTCAATAAATTAAAGGCAAATGGCATTGAGATGCAAATACATGTGCTAGCCACTAAAGCGTGCTTGGTCTGAACATGGTTTCTTTTAAATGTACTTAGATATTAAGTGAAAAAATTTTTAAAGGAAAAGAAAAGAAAAGGTCCAACTAAAACAATCGACTCAAAATGAACATGTAAATAGAACCTCTGCCACTGTTCCAGCAACATCTTTAGTATCTGATGTAGTCATTGTCTGAATTCGTATGGGATGATCACTTCCAATGCCCACGTTTCCGGCCATGACTGTACACGTTTTCCTCCGGATGGTTTTGTGTACAGATTCACAGTACTTTTGTCTGGGCACTGGATAGATAAAACACGTCATCAGCATATTCTGTAGAATGAAGCTAGCCGAAGGCTCAGACCTCAAATTTTCTCCCTTTATGTTGTGATCAGAAATTAGGACAAGTTGCAAAATCTAAGATGCTAAGAATCTCTCCGCTAAAAATTTTAAGAACAAAAAATCGGTAAGTGTTGAAATATAGCATTTATCTCTCATTTGAAACATGATGTCTGATAGTCGTTGAGCAATGTAGAAAGGGGCTAAGGAATTCTGATGAGAGAAACATTTAGAGATAAATTTGCTCATCAAACAATCTAAAATTCATGGAAAAAAGATTTATCTAGCACTGTAAAAGAAAATATACCTAACAATGGACTCCCTTCTGATGCAGGCTGGAGTTCGATGGTTTCTTGACTAGGATTAGAATTTCTGATTACAGAAACTTGTTTTGGACCAACTTTAAGTCTTCTTCTGTCAGATACTCTGACAAAATTCATACTCTTGGCGAACCCCAACCCATTTTCTTTGCTCTTTAAACCTGTAAAAGAAGCTGGAACTGCTCCAGTTGCCATTTTACCCCCAAGATTCAACAGTTACACTCCTGAATCATTTTAAGAAGAAAGAGAAACAAGGTAGGAATAAGTAACCTGCCCCACAACACAATTAACAGAACACACACATAATCCTTGCTTTTTGAGAAAAATATATCCCCTTTACCCTTACAATCAAATCAAAGAAAAGGAAATTAACATACACAAGAACTCATGAAATTATTTCAAATGAAAATGAAATTCACAGATTGAGCATAAAAATTCTGACTCCAATCGAACACAAGAAAACCAACATTTAGAAAATATCCAAGCAATTATTTCAAATGGGTAGTTCCAAACTTCAAGAGACACCATCACTTCCCATCAGACGAGTAAACTTGATTCAACACTGCTAACTAACATTCGAAGGCAGACAGATTCAAGACACTCATCAGATATTATCAACTAAGCAACAAGAAGTCAACATGGGTACTGGAATCTTGAATGTCTAATTCCAAGAAAAATCAACTAAGTCAAAAGCAGGAGGCATAATTCTTGAAAACATAACTCAAAGAAAAATCAGATACCAAGAACTGAAGTGCGCTGCCCGTTAAAGAATGGAACTTTAACTTGAAGAATTTGACTGATTCACTTGAAGGAGGAAGAATCGAGGGAGCTGGAAAAAGACAGAATTTTTGGTGGTTGAAAGAGTTCAGGGGATAAATAATAAGCAATGGGTTTGAAGAGGAGATTGAATTGTAGTTATATACCAAGAAGGATCAGTAGAAAGAGGACAAATCAAGAAACTCAGCATCATTTGTTTTTTTCTTAAATATTAATGGCCATGCAAATACCATTTGGCTAGAGGATCAGAGAAGTACTAAGAAGTTTATTCCCCCCGCCCCGGCGCTTGGCTTTCGTTATTATTTTGGAGCCCTGGTACTTCTGTTAATCATACTTCCACCCATAGCTTTAAAGAAAAACAATTTTCGTATCATTATTTATTTTAATTGGTATATTTTTCGTTTTTCAACGGAGTCAATGACATACTCTTCCTTGAATTTGAAATATGATGCAATAAAGCAAAATGTCTCATTAAATTGGTTGCGCTTCTTGTATTGTGAATTAACGGTTGATCGACATATAGCTTGACGCATCATTGTGGTTCATCGGAAAATAACCTCTGTGTGTTTCTAACGCATGTGTATAGTTACGTACATCCGAACCCCTATTTTGCCATAGGCGAGAGCTTCTAAGCTAATGGGTAATGTTGTTGTTATTGTTGTATTTATTTTAATTGGTAAAATATGAAAGGAACATTCTATTTTGTGAACAATCAATTGCTTGCTAATTATGCAAATCAAGAACTAACGACTATGTATTGAAAAACATACTTGAGTTGAGATATATCTAGTTGGAGACGTATCAAAAAGTTTGAATGATTGTAGTTAGTAATAAAACAAAAGAAATTTCACCATGTACAATTTATATGAAATCACATATTTCAAATTCAGTTGGAAAGATATAGAAAGCCATATAGAAGTACAACTACATGATTTTTGTAGGTTGACTTATTTAATAAATTTGTCGACTCCACATGAACGTAGATTACCTGGAAACAGCGGGCTATTTTAACATCGGAATTTTCTATTTGTATTTACTAATTTCCTTCACTAGTACACTAATACAGCATATTTCTTGTGTCATGTATGCAGATAAATATAGAGTGGTAGTCTTACTAGAACCAAGCTCTATATCTTTTGGGATGTAGGTATTGTTTGTCTGATTCTCAGCCTCCAGCAATAGCTTTTGTTATTGTTGGGATATATTAGACATGGTTGTTGTTGTTTATTATTTACAAACATAGGAAATAATATGCTTTTGAAATCTCAAATTCTGTAGTTCTTCTTGTGATTGTGTATCAACTGTGAGCCTAATAAAACAATGGAAACTCTAGTTTCATGGACTTTTAGACATCAAACAATGATCTATATTTCATTTCTCATTCATTTGTAGCTTTCTAAGATCTGAACAAATTGAGATAAATATAATAGAAGCGTTTTATACTTTATTCTTTTATATTTGCACTCCAAGAGAATAAAATTTTTATTAACAACAAAAACTTGTTTTGAGAAAGAAATGTCATTATTTGGAAGCAAGAGGGTGTATATTCAATATGGAACAGGCATCTTTTGTTCACCAGGACTGCAGTTCACGTATATTTAAGATTTTAGATTTGGTTGTTATTCGAGTTGGAATTTGCTCTAACAGGTCAAGAGTTCGATTTCAGGGACATCTACAGTGTGGGTGTTCTACCACTGCTAGTCCCAAGACCTATTTTACAGGGAACACTTTGTGGGTCACTGCATAAATTCTAATTTGCATCATCCACAATACTGGCTGGAACGTTAGAAACTCTCACGATTAGAGTATTGCCTTCTGTTCTAAGATTTTATAATGTCCCAAATAGCCTGTAGTAATTGGATAAACTGCTGTCAAAAAATAATTGGCTAACCTTAGCTCGTGGCGCACGAGGCAAGAGGAAAGCACGTCGCAGAATCAGATCAGTTTTTGCGTTTTTTTCCCCTCATTCTCAGAAATATTATCATATTTATCAAACATACACTTGATCAAATATTAAAAGTCAAATTTTAACAATATATATTATTTTTTGAATAAAAGTATTATTCATCTGTCTCTCATCCTCTCCCGACCATAACGAAAGCTTTGATGTCGTTAGGATGTATTGAATACATGTTGTTGTATATTATGAATTACTATTTTAACAATATCACGTTAAATTTTTAAAATTTTCATCATAATTAATGTTTGACCAAATATTTATTTGTGTAAACACGATATGAACAGAATACTTAAAATGATAAGCAACGTATCTGAAAGAAAAAATAAATTTGTAAGCAATTGGCGTTTACTTTTTGGGGCTGTTCTTATCCGTTTTCTATTTTTTTTTTTTTGGGATCCCTAGGGAGGTTAGGAAGGAGGAAGAAAACATGGTAGCGAAAGATATTTTATACAACCATACGTCTAATAAATAATACCGAATTATTTAAACACAACTAGTCATATGTTAAATGGACAAATAATTCATTTCCATTTTGATAACAACGTAAAACTTGGACTTTTTAAAAACTAAAATAAATAAAGACGCAACTAGGCTTAATTAGGTGACTTAGGTGCATTAGGCTACTAATTTTTCCAGTGAAGTAAGGAGTTCTGTTAGTTGTGGAATTTTAAAATAAATATAAAGTAAAATAGTGAAGTTATTTCTCGTCCCAAAAGAATTAGCCTGGTTGACGTGACACATAAATTTCAAAAAAAAAAAATAGTATAAGATGACATTGTTAAAATATAGAGAAAGAACTTAAAAATATTGTAGTTTTAACCCAAAAAAAAACCAACAATTATCTTGCATTTTAAAGAATTTTCATTTCTATTAAGGGTCGTTTTGACAAAAACGTTTTGATGGTCCTAAAAATGTTTTTAGAAAACCGTTTTACAGCCCAGTGCAACCCGTAGCGGATGAGATCAGGAGAGGTTCAAAGAGAGGTCAATTATGAGGCAACCACTCAGCAGCCGCCATATGTAAAATAATCTTTTAAAAAAACAAAATTTCAAAAAGCAAACCCAATACTTTACACGTGGCGGCTGCTGAGTGGCTGTCTCATAATTGAACTCTTTTTTAACCTCCTCTGATCTCATCCGAACCCGTAGAACTTTGAGCCGAAAACAGTTCTAGCAAAACCGTTGCTTCCAGAATAGTTTTAAGACAATCGTGCTCCGAAAACGGTTATGACAACCACCACCAACAACAACATTAGACATTGCTTTAGAGGCTCCCGTCTATAGCAGGTGTGGAAGGTCGGATGCACGCAACCATACCATGTGTTACAAACATGCAGAGGTTGTTTCCCGATGAACCATAATGAAAATTACGTCAAGCTATATCGATCAACTGATACTTCACAATATAAGAAGCGTATCCAATTTAATGAGTCATTTTATTTTATTGTATCATATTCCAAAATTAAGGAAGTGTGTGTCATTGACTTCATTAGAAATGGAAATAGGTCGAATGTACACAACCATTGGGCTTAAACAAGTTTTCAAAAGACCTTGCCAGGCCCATGATGTTTTTATATAAAAATACAAACTTCTCAATAACAAGATGTGTAGACATTTTTATAGATAAAACGATATCTCATCTATGTATTTCGGAGTTCCCACGCTTCCAGAAAAGGGATCATTCCATTCAACAATTGAAAAGCATATGTACAAACAAGTGTTTGTTATGTCCTAGCTATTACACAATATCAATCTTAGTACGGTGACTAAATCAGGCTAATCTAATATTTTTGGTGCTCGTTCAAAAATCATGCGGACCGCAGAGGACACACTAATCTCTTCATAAAGCTCATCAAATATCCGTTTATTACGTGTTGTCATATGTAGTAGACTGCTTTCCGAAATATGTAGGGCCATTGCTCCTCCGAACTGTCACCATTCCTACTCTGTGTCAGGTTACGATCAATCCAGCCAGCTATCCCGCCCTCATTTCCAAAGAACTGCGTCTCATTGGGCCATGCAAGAAGAGTAGTCCATAATTGTTTTGCATGAAAGCAGTCTCGCAAAGCATGTAATGTTGTCTCCGAGTAGGCTTGACACAATGGGCATAATGAGGACGCCGCCAAGGTGCGATTATACATCATGTCATTCGTTGGTAGACTATTTAGACGGGCCTGCCATAGCGTGAAGTTCCCCCTCTGCGGACCTCGCAGACACCAAATATTCCGCCATGAACATACTTCCATTCCTCCCGTACCTTCCAGTTGCAATGCATATGCAGACGAAACTGTGAAGTGCTTACTTGATTTACCCCTCCACGACATACTGTCCGTCATCACCTCTTTCGGTGACACTGCTGTTGCGCCATCCGAAAGGCCCTGTAAGACAATAGGGATTGCTAACAATATGCTTCTCCAAGTATGTGTAGTGTTTTGTCGAGGTGGATCTCTTCGTAATGGATTTCCATATTTCGCTCATAACACCTTGACCCACAATACATCCTCATTCAAAAGTAGTCGCCACAACAATTCGGCCAATAAAGCATTATTCATTTCACGCAGTCTACGTATACCAGTTCCTCCGCATAGCTTGGGCCGACAGATCACAAGCCATGACACTGCATGTAGCTTTCGGTCTTCGTCGAACTCACCCCAGAAAAACGATCTGCTCAACCGTTCTAAATGGTCCACCGTATTACTAGGTAGTTTCGATGTTTGCATGGAATAAAATGGCACCGTGGATGTCACAGACTGGATAAGAATGTTACGTGCAACCTTCGATAATAAGCGACCCTTCCATGATGCTAATCTCCTTTTCACTTTCTCAACAATGTCATTATATAGTGCAGGCTTGACCCTACCATGTAACAATAGAATGCCTAAGTATTTTCCCAAGTCAAGAGTGAGTGGGATTCCAAATTGGTGGCTGATAACACGCGCTACATCATGTGGTGTGTTGGGAGAAACATATAGCTGAGATTTAACGACACTTACTTTTTGCCCAGATATTGCACAAAACCCACTTACAATATTTGCCATGATGCTTCCTTGCACGCTAGGGGCTGTTCCAAATAGTAAAATGTCATCAGCAAACATCAGATGCGAGATACATGGGCCTTGTCTGGAGACTTTGATCGGTTTCCACCACTTTGTATCGACTGCACTTTGAATCCTTTGGCTCAAAAGATCCATACATAGGACAAACAAATAGGGGGCAAGTGGATCCCCTTGTCACAAACCCCGCTGTGGCCGAAAGCCCTCCAGCCGAACACCATTCCACAGAACACTCAATTGCGTAGCTGTGGTAATATTCATGATGAGATCAACCATATGGTCGGAGAACCCAATCTCTTGTAGAACTTGCTTAAGATAACCCCAATGGATCCGATCATAGGCTTTTTCGAGGTCCAGCTTTACCGCCATCAATCTCTGCCGCCCAGCCTTCTTGCTCATCGTGTGTAGAACCTCTTGTGCTACAATAACATTATCACTCGCCTGTCTACCAGGAATAAAACTGCACTGGTTACAGCTCACTAGCTTGGCAATAACAGATTTGAGACGGTTAGCTATAATCTTGGATATGATCTTTATTACCACATTCGCCAATGATATGGGGCGAAACTGTGAAACCTTTACAGGATTATTCACCTTTGGTACCAGAACAATCAAAGAGGAAATCATCTCCAATGGGAAAGTCCTTTCACGAAATGCATTCAAGACAAACCTGGTAACAGCACTTCCGACAACATCCCAGTTGTGCTGAAAAAAAGATTGGTGAGAAACCATCAGGACCTGGGCTTTTATAAGCTCCCATTTCAAATATTGCTTTGGACACCTCAGCCTCCGTTACTTGCCTATTCAGTAGCTGCTTTTCCTCAGGTGATAATTTCGGGAAATCAAAGTGGATATTCTGAGGAATATCATGTACATCCTGGGTATATAATTCCTTAAAATATTTACAGACCATATTTTGCATAGCCGTGGAATCGTCCACCCAAGCGCCATCTTCTCGTTGTAACCGTGCAATATACCTTTTGCGTTTCTTCATCACTGCAGTAGCATGGAAAAACCTGGTATTACGTTTGCCGTGTGTAATCCAATTTAAGTTTGATTTCTTGTGCCAATATTTTTTCTCCTGCAACAGTAGGTCGTGAAGTTCAATTTGCAAATCTTTCTCCACTGTATATAAATAGTTCGAAGGTCTCCTATTCATGGCATCGGAGTTCCCACGCTTTGATGAGGCACGTAGTAATTGCTTTTTCATGAGCAACCACACAATTATAATCCAATTTCTTTCATAATGATTCATTTAATTTACACCGCTTCTTTTTTTAATTATTTTATTTTATTTTATTTTATCGGAGCGAGCTAGGGACGCAAACGAACCGAATCTAAGCGAACCTATCTGGGCTCGTGTTTGGCTCGAATTATTTTCATCAGGATCGAGCTCGAGCTCATGACGAGCTTTAAATGTAGCTCGAGTTCGAATTCAAAACACTTGGAAAAGGTTCGAGCTTGATTAGTGAGCTCGAATGCGGCTCGCGAGCTTGGCTCAACTCGTGAACTCGAATCTAACTCACGAGCTGAATGGATGGTGGAGATTACATGGTTAGAAATAGACGGTGGGGGTTACATGGTTAGGAACATATATGGACATATTCGAGCCAATTATCGAGCTTACGTCGAGTTAACAAACCGAATACTAGAGTGTTTGAATTCAGCTCGCTAAATATTTCGAGTCCAAAATGTGATTCAAATTCGCGCTCGCAAAAATCAAACTCGAACCAAGCTTTTAACGAACCGAACCCGAATAGCTCATTTTAGGCTCCGTTTGTTTGGAGGCCTACTCTCAATTGATCATATTCCGAGAAAACATCACTATTGCTAATTCTAAAGTTGGAGTCGACATCTGAGTTGCCTTACTTCATATTGACTATGAAATTGGGATCAAAGAAGAGGGGGGGGGGGGGGGGGGGGGGAGGGTGCGTCCGAACTTACGAGGTCAAGACGAAGACTATTTTGTTCCAAAAATTTAGGTTGTCATTCAACCCAACACAATATCCAAATTAAAACATAAGATAACAAATCATATTCCGGCAATGGTAAACGACAATTTCTGGTGTACTAAGACTCCTACGTTTGCGCAGGCGCAGAATCTCAAGAGGAACCGAATCGCTTCACGATCTGATAAACGTAGTCTTAACCTACACTTTGTGCAAGAGGCTATTTCCGCGACTCAACTCGTGAGCTCAATGTCACAAAGCATCAACCTTTGTGTTGATCATACATTTGTTATTTTCTCTTTTTTAGAAAGACACCTTTGTATTGATCAATTTGGTCAAGAATAAATCATTAAATGAAATCAATCGTGTGAAAATACTATATATATATGTATATATATATGTGTGTGTATATATATATGTATATATATATATATGTCAAAAAGGGATGTATTTATATTTTCCCACCACACTCATGTCATATATCATGGTTATAATAAAAATAGGAAAACCCTTAAAACATCAAAGGGACTTCAAGAGTTGCCAATACTTTGATCCCCAACTCCTAGGTCCGACGCTAAGTCAACTACTAACGATTAGATCATTGAGCAAGTACACACTACTATTAATTGGAGCAAAGGCAAAATCTCTCACCCTGGAGGCTCATACCATCCCAGCTCCAAAGAACATTGTATAAGATGCAAATTAGAAGTCCAGCGGCTTTCTAGATTAATGAAGACTTACGCAGTGACCCACATAAGGTGACCAAGTATAAATTACTATTACGCATTCACCTTCTTAGGCGCAAGATTATTATACTTAGAGAGGCCTCATAAACCTGTCTGCCTAAAATGAAATAAATTTCATCTTTTATTTTTGTTTTGAACCTTTTCCTTTTAAATGGAAACAGAGAGCTTCAAATACTTAGCTTTAACACCAATTCCCAACCTCCACCCCTTATTCTACCCCTCCCTTACTCACATGTGTGGGGTAAGAAGATGCAAAGAACTTAAAATAAGCAACACGTTTGCCACGAGATACGATAAAATAAATATGCATGCTACTCTTGTTTCTACCCCCAATGTTCTTCCCTTGGACACCTTTCTTTTTGTAAAATTTGCCATTAGCTTTCATTTCAGTTGGAAGATGCAGTTCTACGCAATAAACTACTGTGATTAACTAGGAATGATCAGCATCGACGCAGTTAACTAGTGCGATTAACTAGGAATGATCATATTAATAATCTTTATTAATAGCAAAAGCCTACACTAACCTATCAATTATTATACAACCAGACCATGTCTCCTAGCGTATATTATGCCTTGCAGAGAATGATTTTCATTCTTTTACAAAAGCGTGTCTAAGCCAACATGTAGGTTAAAGAGTGGTAATTCTACGTTAACTACGAAATGATAAGTAAAACATGGAAACATGCCTGAAACTGTTCACCAGCTAAGGCCAGTCGTTATCCTTGATGGTCATATAAGACTCTGCATGCACCTCATGGGCCGTCGTCTTATGCAGAACTCGAATCTACTACCAAACAATGCCTCTCAAGGACTTCCATTGTCTCCTTCTCAGCACTGAAAATCATCAACAGCAAAATGTTAGAAGTATATGATCAAGTATCCTCTTGAAAGTGCTAGGTGGAAGTGTGGGACTAGACAATATGGAATATCATGCAGAAACAGCTAAGCAAAACATACCTCCCGGGTCTCAGAATTCTGTACTTTCCCGTCTTTGTAAGATCCACGACAGTTGAACCTGCACGTCCTGAAGGAAGAACACCACCATCATAAACGTATGCACAATGCTCCCAGAGGTCTTCGAAATCTCTTACGTTGACACTGCTAGGCTGCCCACTGAGGTTTGCACTAGTGAGAGCCAGCGCACTATAAGAACCGCGAGCAATTGTCCTAACAAAGTCATGGTCAGGCACCCGGACACCGATGCTATCCAGTCCAGGGTTCAGAGACTTCTCAAGAATACTCCATTCTCCTGTGAAATACAATAATCACACAAAAATAAAATAAAGTTAAAATTTTTACAACAATCAGTTTCAAAACGGTGATACAGCAATTATAGACCGAGAATAGCAGAGAGAAAAACATATGATTTTTTTTTTTTTTGGGGTGGTGGTGGTGGTTATACAACATTCTTGATCAGTTATTAGAAATACAATTTTTTTAATCTAAAAAGCAAAAGCATGGAATTTGCATATCATATGCAATGCCATAGTTATCAAACCTCGCTTAAGCACAACTGTTACAGGTCCAGGAAGTAGAGAAGTCAGCAGACCAGGAGGCAAATGGTCCATGAGGGCAAAACGTTTGATGTCCTCAATGTCCGCAACACATATTGCAAGAGGACTTGTGTACTTACGGCCCTTAATCTCATAAATTCGATTAACTGCTTCCACTGAACTGCTTAAAGCCAGAGAGAAGGGGGGGGGGGGGGGGGGAGTATAAACATCATGTATCTGATGAATCAGATATCTAAAGGACAAGGATATAATTGTTTCCAGTGGGACTCCATATTGGTTTTGTAAAAAGCGACTTCAGTGAAAATACAAATCTAACTGAACCAACAGAACCTATTTTCTGCCAAACAATTAAACAAATACACAACCTAAAAAATTTAAATAATACTCCTTCCGTCTCAAAAACATTCTCCTCTTTGACTCCGTCCCAAAAACATTCACCTCTTACTTTACAACATATGTAAATGACAGATGCTGAAAAGTCAAAAATTATAATATTTTTGGGACGGAGGGAGTAAATAAAATCAGAAAATGTCATCGAATTTTTCTCTCTAACAACATGGTTCATGATCTAATTCCAAAAAAGATAAATTCCTTTCTATTTCATCTAGAATAAGAAACTGTCACCGCAACATCAATTTGGCAGCAAGTTCAATCCAATTATGACACAACAAAAAGGTCTTCAGCTTCAGTTCAGAGTTTCAGACCACATACATCAGAATCCCATGCCTACTGCCAACAAGACCTGAATCTAAGACTTTCTGTACATCACAGCAGAAATTTCAAGTTAAAGCAGGTTTGCCACCCAAAATATGCAATTGTGTAGTCACTCTACCTTTACACTCAGAATAGATAACAAATTCAGTGATATCTTCAAAGTGGATGATAGGAAGAAAATCAGAAAATAAATTAAAAGACTAAACATTATGACATGTCGTGTCAAGGCCCCAAAGTTAAACAACAAAAAAAGAGAGATTTGCATAACTCATCACATGAGGGCCTTAGACACTAACTACTGTTGGTGACTTACTGACCATTCACACACGGCAAAACAGCCTTGAAGACTGATAGCAATGTGGCTGGCTAATTAGTCACCTCAAACATGCATCGTACAGTCACGCTACCACAAATAAAAACTAATTGCAAGTAAATTCAGCACACCAATAATGATGAAGAATGACTTGAGGAGGATCAGAAGATATGTTTTCATGAACGAGAAGCAGATTTTGTGAGATGTAGTATCAAGACCCAAAAAGTCAAAACAAAACACTTGCTGGTCACTTTCTGACTATTCACACATGGCAACACAGCCTAAGAGGCCATCTCTATTGCTCATAATCATCAAGAATGATAGGAGGAGAATCAGAATGTAAGTTTTTATGAACTAAGGACTGTTGGTGACTTACTGTCCATTCACACACAGCAAAACAGCCTTGAAGACTGATAGCAATGTGGCTGGCTAATTAGTCACCTCAAACATGCATCGTACAGTCATGCTACCACAAATAAAAACTAATTGCAAGTAAATTTGGCACACCAATAATGATCAAGAATGACTTGAGGAGGATCAGAAGATATGTTTTCATGAACGAGAAGCACATTTTGTGAGATATAGTATCAAGACCCAAAAAGTCAAAACCAAACACTTGCATAATCCACATCATGGAAGCCCTAGACAGCAGAAGATCTATCAGTCACATTCTGACTATTCACACATGGCAACACAGCCTAAGAGACCATCCCTATTGCTCATAATCATCAAGAATGATAGGAGGAGAATCAGAAAGTAAGTTTTTATGAACAAGCAGATATGTTGTGAGATGTAGAGTCAAGAACCAAAGTGAAAGCAAAAGATTTTGCATAATCCACAGCAACATGGCCTTAGACTCTAGAAGTTCTATCGGTGACTTACTGACCATTCACACATGGTAACACAGCCTTAGAGACTGCTATTGATGTGACTGGCTAATTAGTAACCTAATGAAAAGTGAATTCTGGTCATCTGGTGCAATATCACACACACAAGTACTAACAATAACCAAACTAAACATGAGGATAATACGAAACACAGTTCCATGAACATGATGACATGCAACCTCAAGACCTCACACTGAATAAAAAGTAAATTCCTTAGCAGGAAAGCCACAAACCATAGAAGTTTAATCTGTGACCTACTGACCTTTTAGCAAGGTAATACAGCACAGAGACCTGTATCAGTGGAATTGGATAATTTGCCATCTCAAAATGCATCAGTAGTCGTTTCATATTTACGCACAAATACTAGCTACACAAGATAATGTTAACCAAATTGATGGCCAGAAAAGATTAATAAGGAAAAAAATAAAAAGGGAAATCAAGGATAATAGGATATGTAGTTATTGACAGAGAAAGGATCCACCTATCAATGCACTCCTCCTTTTTAAAATAAAACATAAAAAAAAGTACAACAAAGAAGAAATAGATTCAGAGAATATGCAATCAAGCAATAGAGATCGATCATATGTACCACAGACAGATTCTTGGATGCCTCATGACTTTGTTATTTACCATTAGCAACGTCATTAGTAGTTTCCCCAGAATAAAAAAGGACGCTTTTTTCCCCTTTCAATGGGAAAGTACTTGCATACAAAATAATTTGGGTGAGCTTACTGAAAATACTAGTTTATAGCCTCTTGCAAACATGTGATTGCCTAATTAGCCACTGATAACAAATAAAAGTTTAAATACCCACTGACAAACTGAACAAAGAGACATTTTTCTTTTCTTTTTTCTTTTTGCCTAAATAGCCACTGATAACAAATAAAAATTTCAATACCCACTAAGGAAATGAACAATGAAGCCTTTTTAATATAGAAGCAAGGATCCAAAAGAACCAATCGAATCAACATTCAAAGGTTATTCAAATATGCTGACTTTTGAGCTCCCAAACAAATGAGCTTCCAACTTGTAAGGTAGGAATAAAGAGGCTCTTACAAGGTAGGAAACAAAGGGGAGTGGCTATGATGAGTATGCATATTTTCCAAGACCTAGAAAATACACAGTGACATGGAGGCATGGGCATACCAAGCATCACAAGCAAACCCATAAAGGGTATCTGTGGGCACAGCAATGACCTTGCCAGCCTTAATAGCTTCCACAGCCTCGTGAGCATAATCCTCTGTAGCAGGATGCACCAACCCCGTCTTTGTTATCAAATTCCCATTACAGTTCTCTACATTGCTACCCATCTTCTTCACAATAACCCCTCTTCCAAACCCTCTCCTTTCTTGTAGAAGACTCACAAAGCCAAGCTTTTGCACCCCTGAAAAAGCACTCATTTTTCAGAAAAAACTAGCTATAAGAAACCCAGGGAAACATATAACATAACTTTTGAACTGAAGAACAAAGCTTAGAGCAAGGAAAAGAAAGACTGACAATTACTAGTGTACGAAGGAGCAACCTAAACATAAAGATCTGGAGAAAACAAGCGAAAGAGTTGAATGCCCGATTCTTGCCGGGCTGCAAATCATTATTTGCCGCTGCTTACTGCTCCTTGCATTCTTCTTTCTAGAAGAAAGAGTGCCGCTTAATAGTGGGTTCGGCTGCCCCTGGGGTAATGCAGGGGCAACTAGACACAAATACCCTTTGACCTATAATCCATTTACATACATACAACTCCTCCAAGCCACCGCCAGTGGTCCATGGTTGCTCTAATCCTTAAAGCAAAAGAGCGGCCCCCAAACCCATCATCGATCAATCATCATGAACTTCAAACAGTGAGGAGGATGAAGCAAGCAGAGCATTCTAGGTATTCTTACGTTATGGCAAATGCCGACAACTTCACTAACTTCTTCATTGGCTTGCCAAATATCTAACATTTAAAGGGATGTCATCCCTATTAGGGCATTAAGAAAGGTCGGATCACACTTGCCAGAGCATTTTCCAGGTTAATGACCCTTTTGCCCATTCATCATCTACTAAAAATCAACTATTTCTAATATATCTTTGATGTTAATTATGAAACACTTACAACCAACATCATGAGGTTTTTTAGAGTGGGGGTTCTATTATTTAAATGCTCATAGGTAGTCATATTAGGTATATTCTTTAATTACAACCTATTACGGTAATCAACCAACATTAAACATCTCTTATTTAAAAGTGTTTGGACAAGGAAAACTAATGGCGAACTTAACCTTAGAAACATTATAATTTCATTTTTCTCTATCTAATTTTGTTTATAAGTTTAGAATTCAAGATGTGGTGAAAACATCCTCATAATTTTTAAATATCTTGGTATTTCTCTAAAACTTCCAAATTCTATTAGTTCTAAAAGATTTATTCTATGGTGATTTTCCTTCTCATTCACAAGTCTTTTTAGAAAATCATAATCATGATTATAATTCCTAGCAAGAAAAAAATCAAGTAATTAAAATATGGTCAACTAGTTAACACTACATATTATTTGTGAAACGAACCATGACAGAGAATATAAGAAGACATATACTATTCTTTTCCTTATTGGTTTATATCACATATTTCCAAAGTATGAAAATGACTCACTAAATGAGTTGCGTTTCTTGTATTGTAAAGTAGCAGTTGATCGACAAGACGTAATTTTTATTATGAGTCATCGGGAAACAACCTCTATGCGTTTCTAAAAGGTTGAACCCCAACCAGTAAGTGTCTCTGCCACACCCAGTCACAAAGGTAGTGTAGGGATGTAAATCAGGTACCCAACGGCCTGCTAGCAGGAGCTTGGTCATATACACAATAATCTGTATAAGGAACCCTCCAGTACTGCAGGCAAGCCTACATGCCAAGGAAGCTTCCACACTATGCACTTGCTGGAAAGGGGCTCTCTTGCATTTGGCAAGAATTGAATCCCTGACTTCCCTTTCGAGAACTCATGTCCGGAACCAGTTGGGCTATGTCATAGGGACACCTCTATGCGTTTCTAACACATGAGTATGGTTGCATACATTCAATCTCATACTCTAACATATGCGGGAGTTTTAAGGCAATGGATAATGTTGTTGTACTTGGAGGCTCAAGTTGGCTCCAAACGTAAAACATTGTGCTTTTGCTAAAGAAACACACGTATCATGATATGTAATGTATGCCGGATGCAGGGTTGTTTTGACAAAAGTATGTAATCTTGCACTCGAATATGTTTGAAAGAAGCAAAAGAAAGGTAAATCGACTATAAAAAATGGAGTTATATGTGTGGCATAATGAAATGATTTCTTTATGTCACGTTAAGGTGCTAAGAAAGAAAAAGGCTAATCAAATCACTAAATCAAATAATCGTAACCGATTAGTTAGCATACTGACCAGTGGTCACCAAGGTCTTTGTATCTTAAAAATTAAAATGCATCATGATTTCCAGCACTTGAACAAGAGTGCCTATGAAACCTCAACAAAATTGTGATTGCAAGAAGCCACTTCATATAACTTTACAAAAAAAAAAAGACAGCAACCTGACACTCAGCAACTGCATGTATCACACCATAACAAGCCTAATAGTACCAAGAGGCAAGCCCATTTCTTCACTCAGAATATAAGGCATGAATTCTCCTTGAATCATGAATTGGTGTATCATATGATCATGTACAAAACCTCTTTTCTCAACCACACTTCTTCTTTTAAGAAATCAACTCCTGCTAAATGTTTCTGGGTTTTCTTCTTGGCTTATTTGAAGCTGAGGATCCGCATGAGATGATGGTGTTGCCGGTTGAGTCACTTGAGGCAATCTACTGGGATTCAAAGACACTTGGGGACTTCGAGCCTGATCCGATAAGACCTGTGTTTGCCTTCTGAATCTCAAGATCTCAACAACAATGGAACTTCCACTCATTGCAACTCCAAACCCCGTGAATGTTGATAGAAGAATCGATAAAACTGGTTGTACATGAACCTACATTTTGCATAAGCACATGTTAGTGCCGTGCAATGTGATACAGCGGCAAATATAACTAAGACGCACATAGAAACTTCAAAATATGTACCACCCCAGACAACAATGAGATGGAGTCTTGCATATCTGAATACTAATACTTGTCTACTCGAGTATGATATGCAAAATGCATCTCGTGGGGGTTACTTCTTACCACTGAGTAGAAAACATGTGCAAACAGAACCACAAGCGCGAACTGAACTGAGGCATAAACCCAGACGAACCTTTTCTTCACTGCGTATCATTAAGACAAAGATGTCAAAATCTTTTAAGGGAAAGCTAATAGATTATAAATTAAGTATGTTTCAACTACAAATCGAAAAAATTGCTCAAGTTAAGGCTACTGGTTCTTCTACACATCTCAGAAATTTGTGCAACCTTACAAATTGCTTACCCATAGTGGAGGAGGTAATAGTCGCGAGGAGGGCCAGTACACAAGAAAAGGGAAGTGATATAGCAATTGCACCAGTTCCCAGTTTTCCAACCTGGAAAATCATCATCACTATCATTCTTGCTCACTAGAAGCTGCTTTGATTATAGATCTTATGCAGGATAGAAGTTTATGATCTTACCAGAAGCTGCTCAAGAAAACAGAAGTAGGCTAGCATGCTGACAATGACAAGGATAGGAACTTCCTGCCATACCCTGTACCAGCAGACTAACAAAATGAGACATTAAACAGAAAACTGAATGCATGATTTGCGTACTTCACATGCCAATGCTAGTAACTTCTTAAGAACGAGAGAACAGTTCTACTCACCTGTACCCATTTATCTCCATGTTCCGGATTCTATTTAGTCTACTATTTGGACATTGGACGCTCTGGATCCTTAGAAGTGTTACTGGTAGATTATTCACGTCTTGCTTGCAAACATCACACGTCTTGTTACCTTTGATGCTAAACCATTTAATGGCACAGTCTTTGTGAGCCAAAGCAAGTTCACCTTTGCAACTGCATTCCAACTTGAGGGTCTCTCCACCTTCGCATAATTCAACCATGCAAATTCGACAAACTGCTTCGTCTTCTGGTATGTCTTCCCCTTCAGCTTCACTGTTTTCTGTAAATTAGGCTATAATAAGTATGTTCTTTGTTGTAATCATTTTCTTTCTCTTTTATTTTTAGTTTTGACAATAAAAGGAAAGAGAAAGGAAATTTCAAATACTGAATCTTTCCTCAAAAAAGAATGTATGATAGAAAAATAAACTAAAAATTGGAACAGAACGTCAGTGCTGCTGCAATATCAGCATGTCCCCCCCCCCCCCCTCTTCTATTCCTTAGGTTTCTAGTTTTTTTCCTTCTTTTTTTTTTAATTTTTTCGGAGAAGCCAATTGACAAGGACTTAAATTTTCAAAAAGAAGATTCAACAATGCATTACCCTTCTGACTTATCTCTGTAAATTCAGATCCAAAGTAGGCATTTATCCAATAATCAGTGTGATGGAGACGAGACAAGTGGATGTGGAGATGAAAGAATACCAGTATTTTCATCTGCTTCAAGAGTTAACATAGTTGAATCACTCTCCTTTGTTCGAGGTGTTGTAGGAATTACTCTGAAGAATGAATCCATCCTACGGATGCTGCCATCTTTTTTATTAACTGGGACAGAGAGTGACCTAGCTATGAATCCCTGCAGTAATATTACAAAGAATCAACTCAACTGACATTAGAGCAACTTCTTAGCCTCCTCTGTTTACTTATGGAGCTTAGCCGCATGAAACTGACAAACAAGAAAGTAAGCGCAGAAGAAGTACATAAGAACTAGTGCAAGTTTCACATGACAGAAGAGGGAAACGGTTTTTGGTTCTGCCACAGAAGACTAGAATCAACATACTGAGAAAATGAGTTAATCCAAAAGGAGATACAGGTATAGAAATGTAAAGAACACCAGAACTACCTGCCAAATATGATCCACCAATATGACCAATGATTAATTCAACCCTTAGCACACAAACTTAGCCATGTATTGTAATTAGCTGCCTTATACAGAAGAAAGCACTGGCCTTTTGTACAAAACTTACATTGCTTTTTGGAGGATTGTCGGAAACTGCTTCATGCATTAACTGCATATTTGAATGTGCAACTGGAGTAACAGGCAAAGACGTCGTCCTTTTGATAGGAGTAAACATTTTTGAAATCGACCAGGACCTTGATATTGATGGCTTAACTTGTGGTGTTGCGATAAAAGAGCCCAAATCCGGGTTGCAATCCTTCACTGCTTCTGCATTGGAATTCCGGTACTTGAAATTTAGTTTTGGCAGCAGACTCCTGAGAGATGATTTTCCTGCTACAGTTGAGGATGGACCAGGAGAACTGTTTATTTTTGAATCTGAAGGGCTAGGTGTCAGCAAGAAATTCACCCTCCTGGGAGTTGGAGTTGATGCTGAAGGCATTTTAGTATGAACTAATTCTTGGCTTGATACTTCCAAAGTCCGGGTAGGTATCTCCAAGAAAAGATTTGATTTTTTCCAATTTTTAGCATGACGAGCTTCCTCAGTTATACCACAAAAATTTTCTTCCTGGGAAAAAGGAAACTAGCTAAGAGACTTACGTCCAAGTTGTTACTGGATTAAGTTGTCAATAGCACAACACCAAAAGCTGGAAAACTGGCAATTTAGAAACTTCTGCCCTTCGACCAAAAAAAGAACAGTTGGGAAGAAAAGTAGTGTAAGCATATTGAATTACTGGACTGCAATGGAGACAATCTTCAAGTTGTGCAAACTCACATGCCTAAAGTGAGCCATATGACTAACTAGCCTCAATCAGATTCAATGGGAGCTCGGAAAAGTTTGGATCCTCAGATAAATTCTGCCTAAGGATAAAAAATTCTATCTTGCATATGCTTTACAAACGAAACATAGTTCTTTTTTGGGCCAAGAAAGATATGAGGAAACAGCATCACTATGTGAACAAAAGGACTTTACATGAAATGGAAAAACAAGAGAGAAGAAAACTAATTCTTCTGGCAAAAAAAGGTGAAATTTTTGTTTCTTTGTTAGCTGAAAAAGATAGAGCAATCCCACTTTTCCAGCTCTAATGGATAAGGAATTTGTTCAAGTTATTCTTCCTCAACTAAGTGGATCTTCCACTCAGAAATTCATAAACATTTTGTACAGAATTGGCAATATTTGTATCGAAAACTTCAAATTTTATAGCAAAAAATCAGAGTCAGAAGAGCATGAAGAAAAATTTCAGCTTTATTGCTCAAGTACGAATGCATAAACTCAAAGACACGAAACTATAGAAATGATTTTTATGAAACAACAAGGACATCTTGATCATATAACCATTAGAGATACAAAAAGGATTCAAGATTATCTAAAGTTAGAGCCAAAAAACAGTTGATTTAGTCACCTCAAGGTGACAATACTTAGCAGCAGCCCTTCAGCAAAAGACAACCAACAACACTGTAACAAAAAACCTTTTCTTTTCCCAATCTTTGGTCTAGTCCAGAAAATTAAAATAAAAAAAAGGTGTCGAAGATAGAAGTTGAAGAAGCCTAAACAGCTGAGAACAGCAGATCTTTGTCTCACCTCAGGTATTGGAATCACAACTTCTCTTTCACATGTACTTCCAATACTACTGCCACCGCCACCACCCCTACCATGCATCTCACTCACACCAGTATTATCAACCTCCTCAGAATTCATCATCCCAAGTGATAAAGTTTGCATCTTTTTTACTTTCAGCTGTGGGCCCAGATGCTACAGAAGTAGAAAAGAAGACGCAAAATAGTAGTAGAAGAACGCAGGGGCAAAGAAAAACATACAAGATGTATAAGAAAAATATGGGGGAGGGGTGGATGTGACAGAGGAGTTAAATGAGTGAAGTTAGTTGGGTTTGATGGTGTGCATTGATAACAACGTTTATGAGGCTCAAAAAAAAAAAAAAATTGAACATCAACTAGTAATGGTCTCTGTCACCCCCGTCTCACAGGATGTGTAGGTATGCAAATCAGGTTCTCAATGCCTACTAGTAGAAATTTGTCTTAGCACAAGGACAGCACAAGGAGCCTAAGAACAACCGAACGATTGACCTGTCAGCCTATCAGATCATTCCACGGGTTAATAGTGCTTCCACACTATGCAGCTAACTTGAATGGAGTTCAAACATTATTGCATTTGGCAAAGTTCGAACCCCTGACATTTCTTTCGAAACCTTTTATCTGAAACTAATGGGATATGTCCTGGACGGGTTATGAGGCTCAAAGGTATGGTGTTTGTTGTTGTTGGTCGGGCTCCATTCCCCAAAGTGCAAGCATACTTCACTCTTCACTATCTCACAAATGATGCATGTGCCCACTTAGTCTTTCAACATTTGAAAATTTTACATTCCCTTTGTAGTTGGGAATCTTGTGCCTAGCTAAAAATATACATTACTTTGATCTCATGGTTTATTGGGACAACTTCAACTGAAAGTATTGCCTGTTAAACTGTTGTCACATAAATACATCTCTTTAGTAATCAGTTTATTTGCCAGGTAAGGATAAGGAAGAAATTGATACGGAAAAGTGTGAATGAGGTGTAGAGAAATGCATGTACAAAAATTTTAAAAACCGGACCAATTGACCGAACCAAACCAAAAAAACCAAACTGGGCTGTTGTAGTCGGTTTATAGGTAAGGAAAAATCGGACTGATTTATTCGGTTCGGATTCAGTTTTGGAAAAAATAAAATTTTTAAAACCAGACCAGACTGGATAATTATAATATATATATATATTAATTATTTTTGCATATATATATATATCTCTGTGTGTGTATATGTTGGTCTTTATCTATATTTTCTTCCACTAACTATAAAGAATTATAGAATAAATAACATATTTAGAAACTTGTATTGTTATATCTCTTTAAACACTTTTCTAAAATAGGACTTTTAAACTGGAGGGTGAAAGTAATAGTTTATTGCGAGTATCGAGCAGAAGAAAGGTTTCTTTTTGAATTAGCCAAAATTCTATATTAAGATCAATACAGAATTCAAATGACATCATGACACATCGCTTTACCAGCAACATAGTACATACATATAGATAAGGCCTATAATTTTATAGGATATAGTGATTGTTCAATTGTTTTATCTATTCCTGAAAAAACTTACATATTGTTTTATTAATACGTCCAATTCACTCCTTTCTGCACCCTTCTGTGCAATCCATGAAACCAATGATACTACATTAGCTACATAGATTGATGTGAATGATGTAAATCATGAATCCAACGATCTTCTAAATTAGTAAGACGTTACTAGACAACTCATACAAGGAACCCATTACAAACTGGGTATGTAACCCAACACTCAATTAGATTGGCTTCAGGCTCAACTAACATTATTGCTCCCACGTTACAAGTGTCTTTCGTCAGAACCTATACTTTTCTAGAACAATTTCCTAACTCGAATATCAACCGACTTATGATTCGGAACAAACGCCCTTAATCCTTGTTTAAGACTTGCCATTTCAATGGCAATTCAGGGATATTGCTTCCAACCCTAAGGTGGATTTTTCTTTTTCTCTTCCACTCGTGAAATGGACTAGTTTTTTTCCGAATTGAATCTTATTTACATGATTTAATAATATCGTGCATAACAAACCAATTATGTGTCGAAAAAAAAAAAACCAAAGAAACGCACTATAGTGTAAGTTGTATCAACCTAACTCGATATTTATTAGATTAATTTCTCTTTGTGGAAGAAAAATTGACTACTAGTAATAAAACAAAATGGATGTTTGTGGAATTCGCAGAGTACGTGGGTGGTCAACCTCATTATGATTGCACCCTCTTTAAGAAATGATAAATATGAATAGCAAGGTAGGGACAAAGAGGAGGTAAAGGCAAAAGAGGAGAAAATCTCACTTATTAGCCTAAGGTTTGGCCCATTACTCAGTTAGCAGCCTAACGTTCATGAAACTCACTTAATAACCACTCTTTTGCCGAAATGTCTCACTTGTAGCCAGGTGACCGTTGACCAACCGTTGACTAACCGTTGACCAGCCGTTGACTTTCTCAGACCAACCAGAATCTGACACGTGGCAACCCTTTTTAATTAAAAAAAATAAAATTGTATTTTTGAATAAATTGATTTAAAATGAATTTAAAAATTCTAAAAAATTGTAAAAATTAATTAAAAAACATTTTAAATATCAAAAAATTAGGAAAAAATATAAAAATAAAAATAAAAT
>AP025095.1:38394-123693 GCA_036186865.1 Eustoma russellianum | reverse complement strand
AAAATTTTTTCAACTCACCCACAAAGCTCCGACCATCCCCCAGAACCCGAAACAATCCAACCCTCAGTCCAAAAAGAAAATGACAATGTTAGTCTTGCAACTTGGAAAAAGAAAATAATATAATTCGAAAAAAAAGGCAGGGGACCTCTGCAATTCGAGCCACGCTACCACATTTATATACATTGTCATTCAACTACTTTGTGGGTGAGTTGAAAAACTTTTAAAATTTTTTTGGTGTGTGCGCGGGGTTGGGAGAGGGGACGCAGGGGTGGTTAGGATGTTATGGATGAGTTAGAAAAAATTTTAAAAAAATAATTTCGCGAGAGGAGGGTGTGGGGGAGGGGACGCGGGGGTGGTCGGAGCGTTATGAGTGAGTTTAAAAAAAAAGTAAAAAATTTTTTGCCCGGGGGGTGCGGGGGGGTGGGGGGGTGGGTGGGTGGTGTGGCGTGGGGGGGTAGGTGGGTGGAGTGCTGGAGTGTTGTGGGTAATTTTATTTTTATTTTTATATTTTTTCCTAATTTTTTGATATTTAAAATGTTTTTTAATTAATTTTTACAATTTTTTAGAATTTTTAAATTCATTTTAAATCAATTTATTCAAAAATACAATTTTATTTTTTTTAATTAAAAAGGGTTGCCACGTGTCAGATTCTGGTTGGTCTGAGAAAGTCAACGGCTGGTCAACGGTTAGTCAACGGTTGGTCAACGGTCACCTGGCTACAAGTGAGACATTTCGGCAAAAGAGTGGTTATTAAGTGAGTTTCATGAACGTTAGGCTGCTAACTGAGTAATGGGCCAAACCTTAGGCTAATAAGTGAGATTTTCTCGGCAAAAGAGCACTAACAAATATTGGGGACCCTGCACATTTGGGAACGAGCCCACACGTAAAGGCAAAGCCAAATTGATCCTGGGTTAAAGATCGGAGGAGACCTCAAGTAAGGTAAAATATAAAGACTTTAATTACGCGACGCCACATGTACAAAGTCGCCCGCAGTTTATTTTTTTGAAATTTTTTTTTAAAAAAGGCCACTTTATACGTATGACGTCGCATGATTAGATACCTCATATTTTACATGACGATTCTCCTGATCTGAACCAGGATTTCAGTAACGGTAGCGTTAAAGGCATGGCCCATATGTTATCGTTCCAGGACTTTGGTCCGACGGTATGAGTCCTTAATACTATTATAAAATTAACTTGTAATGGCTTAGATGATGTTATCCGAACCAATTAAGTTAAAAAGTTACTGATTGAGTTCGTAGTAGTCACTTTGTATGACTTGTATAATGAAAAGTTTTATCAATTTAAAAGGTCGATGAGTTATTTGCATTCTTAACGAAACTCTTCAGAGCTGGGCAACAGAAGCGCTGAAGTCAGGTGTGACTTTTTGCAACTAAAAAATTAACTTGTAACATCTTGTCGTGAAAGAAAGTAAAGCAAAGTAAGGTATATAAATATAAACTTCAATATTAATGCCAATTTGAATAAATTATTTTTGAAACATAGTAAACAGAATGTTGTATCAAAAAGGTAAAACCGGAAATACTTTGTGCTTTCGACTCCTGTCTTTCAAACCTTTATCAGAAAGCACTATCTAACTTTAGGGGATAGATCTCCTCACACCCCACCCTCACCCTCTTCCCACCGCCTATCACGTGGCAGCAAAATAGGATGGTGAAGTTAGATGCGGGTGACACTTATCTAACCTCACCACTCTACCTTGTTACCACGTGGCGGATGGTGGACAAGAAGGTCCGCCTATCACGTGGCAGCAAAATAGAGTGGTGAAGCTAGATGCGGATGGCACTTATCTAGCCTCACCACTCTACCTTGCTACCACGTGGCAGATGGTGGACAAGAAAGCGAGGGTGTAGAGAGTGAATAGATCTCATCTTCTAACTTTATCATCGGCCAGTAATATTTTGAGAACATCTTCTTTTCCTGCCTTTTCTTTACTTTTTTTTTTCTTTTTTTCTTTTTTCCCTTTCCGCTCAAGGTGCCGTCTGTCGATAACATATTCACACACAAAAAACACATATGATAGTTTGTGTATACTATTTGTGTATATATATGTATAATTTTATATGCGTGTATATATATACGTATATATGCATCTACATGCATATATAGATGTATCTATGTGTGTATATATAAACTGAAAAGATGCAAAGACCCACAACCTTTAAGTAAATGTGGGGAATTCAGGAAAAGCGAATCCATTTCGCTCTATCGGGTCCATCAGGCATCTTAAGAATTCATATGGGGATTTTGGAAAGGCACTAATCCTTTATGAAGCTTAACGCAGAGAATGAAATTTGAAAAACCTTTTAATAAACGTTAACAATCATTAATTAAGAATGGCCACTTTGATCATACTACAGCACTGATGTCTTTTTTTTTTTACACTTTTCATGCATATATTCAACAAGTTTTTGTTCACAATTTTAAGATATAAAAGCTTAAAATTTATGATTTTATTTTTCTTGCTTCTGTGTATATAAATATACACTACAGGACTGACAATCTTATCTTTATTTTTTTCTTGTTTCTTTGATTTATACTACATGACTGATATCTTCTTTACCTTTCCCTCTTCTTTGTCCTTAACTACTAATATAAACCTCCTTGCTAGATCTTGGGTTACCATGAAATCAAACACTATGGAAACCATGGAAACGGGCTCTGATTGTGAAACTACTTGGACGCAACATCTCCGACCGTGTGCTTCCACGACGGCTTTCGGACATGTGGGCTCCGAGCCGACGTCTCCATATCACAGATTTGGAAGAGGGTCCTTCGTGGTAAGATTCTATTCCAAAGCAGATTATGAATACGCACTAGGGAATAGACCATGGAGCATTCAAGGTCATTATCTGACTGTCTCGAAGTGCCGCCCCTTTTTCACTCCTACGTCAGTAAAGCTCTCCAGCACTCGTGTGGGTGTGTGTAAAGCTCTCCTGCACTCGTGTGGGTGTGTGTTCCAAGTCTACCACTAGAATTCTTTCAAGAGAGTATCCTGATGCGTTTAGGGAACCACCTTGTGAAGGCGATTAAGACTGATGCTACAGCAAGTCAGGTTTCCAGGGGCAAATATGCTCTCCTGGTTTCGATGGTAATTCTTAACGGCCATACGTTCAAAGTTGATTATGAGGGGCTTTATCAAATACGCTTTGAATGTGGCTGCTATGGTCATATTAAGGAGGATTGCAGGTCTCAACAACAGGACACTGGAAACCAAGACGAGACTATTATCAAGGAGAGCATTGAGACGGACCCATTTGGTCCTCGGATGATAGAGGTGCATAACAGGAGGACAGCGGTACCCCGAGACGTGGCCCAAGCGGGTCAAACAACGCCAAAAGGTGGCAAACAGGGTGCGGAGGAGGGTGCTGCCAGCAACAAACAGGTGAGCTCTGATACCAATAGCGGTTTCCGACTACCAAATAGTTCACCCCCCAGTATTTACAGGAGGCTCTCGCTTTGGCCCAATAGTGAACTCAACCGAGACTGAGACTGAGACTGAGACACGAGACATCTGAGGCAGACCTTGTAGATCAATTGCGTAAGATCACAGACCCAGGCCCCTCTGTTACTTTTACTGCTGCTACTAAGGAGGCATTATGGAGAAATAACTCGAGGAGAAAGAAGGGATTCCAGTAAAATAACCACAAAAAGTTCGTGTTCAAATTTCGAATACTCGAATGCCCAAATGTCGACTAGGACACTATATAGGGACAATACGGACCAAGGAGGATCACAGGATGCCAGAAGCAGTAGTAGGACAGGCCCAAACACGAATGCTGACTCGAGAGGAAAGGTTTCTAGCAATAGACTCTTCATGACATCACCAATCGAGCAAGTTGGGAGATATCCAGGACCAGACCACATGCTGACTTTGATCCAAAAAACAACCCTGGAGCATGGCCGGGATTACAGTCTCTCTCTCACTCTCAACGAGTAGATGAGACTGACCATACCAAACAGAAACAACCTGATCCTATAAATGAGGTTGCCAAGCAGGCAGCAATTAACACAAAGGAGACCACCGATGATACACGAATGCAATATGTCATGGATAGGGTGGAGGAGATTTGCAATGAGGACGCATCCAGCTCCCAGGAAGCCTCATGGATCTTGTTTCCTATGAAAATAATCTCTGGGAATTGTAATGGAGCAAGGTCTCATGAGTTTTGCACAGCTCTTTCTGACTTCCTACATCTGCATACGCATAATGTTCTTTTTCTCATGGAAACACGGGTGTCTACTGCTTAGGCACACCGTATATTACGGAGGTTTCGCTTTTCACAGTTTGTTAGCGGTTGAGGCTATTGGGTTCTTAGGAGGACTATGGTGCTTATGGGACGACTCTACGGTAGTAGACCTATCGGGTTGTTAGTTTCACTTCTCAAGTATTGAACGTTATGATTCTGGGTAACGGCCGAATCCAATGGATTCTATCTCTAGTATATGCATCACCCGCTCTTGCTACCAGAGAGGTCTTCTATGATTATATGGAGAACATGTGGACATACATGAACATCCAACGGTGTCTCATGGGTGATTTTAACCAAGTGATCCGCCAATAGGATAAGAGTATAAACCGCCAAGTGCAGGGTTGTGGAGTTGAACGTATGTAGCGGATGATTGGTGTCTGCGGGTTTGTTGAGATGCCATTTTGCGTATGCAGCTTAAAACAATTAGGCTCTGTTTTATTGGGCTCTATATGTTTTGCCCAAAATAAAATGTTGGGTGCAACGGATATGTGCAGAAACCCAGAGGCATTCACGGTAGGGAACAGAAAACAGAAAACCTAATCTAAGTGTTTAATTCACCAAGAGTAATGTTTTATAACATGAATATAAGGTACGAGTTTGAAACATGAATGAAGTGGGCAAATCAGGAGTATGGAGATAGTGTAGAAGTGTATTTTCAACACCATCTCTCTTCTCCTTATTGGTCCATCTCATTCATATTCTCAAATTCATGTTTCTAATTCATGTTATTTTGCAACACTCATTAACTAAATAGGGAAGAAAATTTTGGGATACCATTTGCAGTAAACAACGAGAACAATGCAGCACATGCTCATGACTAATAATTTTTTGTGCATCACATGCAGACCATGGAACAACTGCACCTAAAGTTTAGTAGCATTGTTGAGTAGGGTTGAAAAATAAAACATATTAATAACTTACACAGTAAAATGTGCAACTGCACAGAGTGCGTTTATGTGCTTGCCTTACTACAAGAGGAAAGAGGATGACATAATTCCTCTCAGTTGCCCTCTAGTAAATGCAGGTGTATCAGATATATGGAACAGCCATCCGATAAACTTGCAATGATACAGTCATACAGATAAGGTTCAGCCGGACCACAAAACTTGTCCAAAAAGACAAAGCAGTAGAGCATATGGAAACAGAAGCTCTCTAAATGGAAAACTTTAGTCCGGGAACTTTGTGATTTAACAGTACAACATATACCTAAGCTGCAATTTAACTAAAAATTGTTTTGTGTGGTCGTTTACCTCTCCAGAAGCATCACAAGTTCACAATGTGGAGTATGCGGGAAAAGATCAACTGCCATTGCCTTGATCGGTTTAAAGGGCTCAGAAACAGGCATGGATTTTGTCCGGTGACGTGCCAGACCAGCACTGCTCATTTTTCTCCACCCTCTGTTGTTCTTGTTATTCTCTTTATCAGATTTCTCAACAGATGGAGTGCAGAGCTCAATAGCATTTGCCACCAAGCTTTCAGGATTGCAGGAAATGTATCTGAAGCAAATTATCAGAATCAGCGAAAGATCACATTAAACAATGTCAAAACCACAACCATTTTCTTAGTACTTACACTAGCCTCTTTAAAGTAGAATGAGTCCTCAACACTTTTATGACCTGCGGAAAAATATCATATAAGGGCCCAATATGACACAAAAATGCTCAGAAATAAAAACAGGAAAATTTCGAGGTATATTTGGGTAAACAGCACAGTGCTAAGGACAACACGTGCCTCAACTACAGTGATTGGGAAAGTGATGGTTCTTGTATCAAAAGGAACACCTTAAACTCACCCCATTCACCTACATCAATAACTGCGCCTCGACCAGCTCTAGAACTTAAGTTACACAAAATCATGCTGGAACATCAGATGCCAAGAGCAAAAAAGAACTCTCCGCATTCATCAAAAACTCATCAAACTCTTAGTTGAACAAGGAATATTGCGGGTCAAAGGTTTACTGAGTAAGAAGAATAAGATTACAGGTTTCTACTAAAAGTAATCATGTCCAATCTACTAAAATTCATGATCGACCAAACTTTGGATGCTAAGGAGTACTAGAAAAATGTACAAGTACATTTAATGTTGTTTCTAAAATGCAGCAATCAAGTTAAATCTTTGTGCGCTAGATGTAACCCTGACAATATAGCCTAGTTTATCATTTATAACAGGAGTAATGAATCACCTGAAAAGATACACACGAGATTACATCCGAGTACAAAGAATTCTCTTCTTGTCTCCAACCCATCAAAACATATGCTTCACTTTCCTATCCTTCGCCAACCTCTCTCTACATCACCATACTAAGCTTCTAGGAACTGCAGTTATACAGTCCAGGAACTGGACAAAGAAAAAAAAAAGCTTTCTTTGTTTCTTTAGGAGATTGACTCGCAATGACAGAACAAAAACCAGAAATAATAAGACTCTGCTCCAGTGCATACTAGAAAAAAGTAAAAATTAATCAAACAAATTGGCGATTATTAGTACTCTCTCCGTCCCAAAAATATTGTCATATTTAGCTTTTCTACGTAGTTTATTTTGAACTATGTAGAGAAGTCAATTATGATTTTTTTAAAGGAGTAACTCTTTATGTGCCAAAATATAGCGCTTAAGCACATGAAAATCAGAAATTATGGAGTGATTTTCTTGTCATTTATATAATATATGACTTACAGTAGGATGAAGACCAACTCGTGGAGGATCCACAATAGCAACAAAATTCTTAAACCGCTTCACTGAATGTGTGCTATTCTTGGCCGTTAGAGACTTTTCTTTTTGACCTTTAAGATTCAAAGGTGCATTTTCAGGATGACCATCCTGCTGTTCAGCATCAGATCTCTCTTCTTGACCTTCAAGATTCAAAGGTGCATTTTCATGATGAACATCCCGCTGTCCGGCAGCTGATCTTTCTTCTTGACCTTCAAGATTCAAAGGTGCATTTTCATGATGAACATCCTGCTTCCCAGCAGTTGATCTCTCTTCTTGACCATCAACTTTCAGTGGTGTATTTTCATGATGACCATCCTGCTGTTCAGCAGCTGTTCTCTCTTCATCGTCTTGAGCAACATTAGTTGGTTTCGGCTCCCCTTCAGCAAATTTCATCTCATTATTACCTTTCTCGATTTCCTCAAGAACATCATCTTCTTTCTGAGGTAAACTTAGGTACTCCTTCAGAAGAGAATCCATGACATCCTCTGCCTGGATCCACACAATGACACGAGAATGAAGCCACATCATAAATGTGCAATAAGTAGGTAATCCCTAGCCAATGTACCTTGTTGAAAAGCACATCTAAAGATTTCTGGGTTCACTTTTTTTAAGTTAAACTTTCATATATAAGCCAAGAATAGCAATTTTACAAAACCTAACTGAGATTACTGGATTCTCAGTCAGTCAGGTATTTCAGGTCATAAGAAAGAGGGGGGGGGGGGGGGGGGGAACCCGAAATCACGATAAATCATATGCTTCTTTTGGATGAAAAGTTCTGATATGTGTATCCGTTCTGTTTAGCGTTATAAATGTTTTAAATTATCAACTATGCTATACATAAGCTTGCCTGCTTACCAAAAAGCTAGCAACAACAATATGTTTGACAGTAATTATCGTGACTGGAATGCTAACATTCGTTCTTAACCGATTATTAACTAGTAGACTACACCTAAAAATAGTAGATTATAAGATATCACCTGACCTTCGAACATACAAATCTGCAGTTTTTTATCCCATTGATCTCAGCATTCCTCTCGGCATCTGAAACTGCAGAAGCATTCATTTCGATTCCAACAACCTTACAGAAAAAGAAAAAAAAAATAAAGTCATCCGCGATGAAGTGTCTAAAAGGATTATCAAGACAACCAAGTACCTGGATTACATTACTAACATGATAGTGCTCAACACTATATACATTTTAATAATGAACTGTTTGACAGATGATCTGAACATCTATATCCCTTCCATTGGGCTTCTGAAAATGGGCTTACATTGGCTGCAGTACATTACTAACATGATGGTCCTTAAAACTGTATACATTTGAAAAAGCGAGCCGTTTGATAGTGAACAAATTAATGAAGAATAAATACACTGGCAGAAACAGCTCTGGTTGGGGAAGAATGGAAGAATAATATTTTTATTCCAGCATTGGAAGAAAAACTTGATACACAATGACTACCAACCAGTCTTAAATACACTGGTTCCACAACGGTCATAAAGTTACCGTTGGAAGCAAAAAGAATAAAGAATAGAGAATGAGTATGCTAACTAATATATACAGCATTATACATTACATCTACTATACATCTATACGTATTTTCAACACTCCTCCTCAAGCTTGGTGTATATGTTTATACAACCAAGCTTGACTATATGAGTAAGGAAAACTTGAGTAGATACAGGTTTAGTGAAAATGTCTGCAACTTGACTGCGTGTTGGAATATGTTCAAGCTTGATGATGTTATCTTCAATTTTTTTCTCGAATAAAATGACGATCTATCTCAACATGTTTGGATTTATCATGTTGAACAGGGTTCTCAGCCATATTAATAGCGAAGATATTGTCACAATAGATGTGAATAGGTGGGACAATTGTCTGACACAGCTCGGTAAGCACCCGCTTAATCCATAAACCCTCACATAGGCCCAATGCTAATGCCCTTAATTCAGCCTCAGCACTGCTTCTTGAAACCACTGCTTGCTTTTTTGCTTCTCCAGATTATCAAATTACCCTATAAGAATGTGCAATAGCCCGAGGTAGAGCGTATATCCACTTTAGAGTCACCCCAGTCCGCATCAGTATATATTAGTATCTGTTTGTCCATAGTCTTGATAAATGATAAACCTTGTCCCGGAGCAGCCTTTAAATACCTGAGAATTCGTAACGCTGCTTTAAGATGTTCAACAGTAGGATTATGCATAAATTGTGAAACAAAGCTAACAGCATAATATATATCAGGTCTAGTGTGAGAAAGATAAATAAGTTTTTCTACTAACTATTGATACCTAAGTTGGTCTGTTGGTGTATTATTCCAATTTTTTTGTTGTTTAAAACCAGGTACTATAGGCGTAGCAACTGGTTTGCATCCTAACATGCTTGTTTCATTTAATAAATCTAATATATATTTACGCTGAGAAATACACATACTATTTTTGGTTCTAGCAACTTTCATACCTAAAAAATATCTCAAATTTCCTAAATCCTTAACTTCGAATTCACGGGATAACTGATCTTTGGTTTGTTTAATTCCTGCATAATCATTAGCAGTCAGAATCATATCATCTACATACACAATGAGTATAGTACATACAATAGGAGTAGATGCACGAATAAACAGAGTGTGATCACTTTGAGTTTGTGTGAAACCAAGCTTTACCACTGCTTTGGTGAATCTCTTGAACCAAGCCCTAGGTGATTGTTTTAATCCATATAATGATTTTCTGAGTCTACATGCCATATGCTTGTTCTCAAGTTGTTTAAGACCGGGTGGAATCTCCAAGTAAACCTCCTCTTGTAAGTCACCATTTAAGAAAGCATTTTTAACATCTAATTGATTTAAAAGCCAATCAAGGTTAATAGCAAGAGTAAAGATAATAAAACTAGTATTGAGTTTTGCTACGGGAGCAAATGTATCCATATAATCAATTCCATGTCTGAGTAAACCCCCTAGCTACTAGCCTAGCTTTATGCCTATTGATGGTTCCATCTATATTATACTTTATAGAAAACACCCGGTCTTATTTTTAATGAGTGCTTGCAATTCTTCGTTTACAACCGCCCTCCAAACTGGACTATTTAGAGCTTCACCTATATTGGATGGAATCCACTGACTATCTAAATTACATGTGAAGTTAGCAAGATAGTTACATAATCTATCATATGCAAGGAAAGTATACAAAGTATGTTTAGTGCACTCACGAACTCCCTTTCATAATGCAATAGGTAAATTATCATTATAAGTAGGAAGGATAGTACCAGTATGGTCATCATCCGGCATAACCTGTAGACCTCCAGCACTGTTATTCCGTCTTGTGTAAACCCGGGTTATTGGTAGATTTGCCGGCTCATGGTCTAGCACATGCTGTTTATCACGTTCTTGAGGAGGCAGGTCCTCACCCGGTGATTCTGGGGTTTCATTTGTAGAGATAACCTGTGACTCAGTAGGAATGTTAGGAGCTGCTGAAGTTGCAATCTAATATACTCCAGTATTCAACAGGATTATACTCAATATTATTTCTGCAGGAACTAGAAGAATAATAGGCATGTTGTTCATCAAATTTTACATCTAGAGATACAAACATTTTCCTAGTTTTGGGACAATAACATTTATAACCTTTTTGATTGCTGAATAACCAAGAAATATACACCTAATTGTTTTTTGATCTAACTTTGTTCTAAGGCGTGGCGGCACAAACACATACACAACACATCCGAATACTTTATAAGGAAGTATAGACATCATTTTACTATTTGGACATAGCTGAAGCAAACACTGTTTGGGTGTTTTAAATGACAATACTCTTGAAGGCATTCGATTTATTAAATAAGTTGCCGTAAGTAATGCTTCCCCCCATAGAAATTTTGGAACACACATAGCAAACATAATAGATCTAGTGACTTCTAGTAAATGTCTATTTTTCCTTTCAGCGATTCTATTTTGTTGCGGAGTATATACACACGAGGTTTGATGGTGAATACCATTAGAAGCCATACATTCCTTTAATTCTTTTTCAAGATATTCAGTTCCATTATCACTTCTAAGCACTTTTATGGTAGTGTTAAACTGATTCTGTATAAGTGACAAAATTTCTGAAGATGTTCCCTACTTCTGTTTTATTTTTCAATAAATATACCCACGTAATCCTAGTATGATCATCAACAAACGTAATAAATCACTTTGCTCCATTTATATTCGCTACCCTAGATGGCCCCTAAATATGTGAATGTACCAAGTTCAAGGGAGTACTAGATTCATAACCCTTAGGCAAATAACTTACATTTGTCTGTTTGGCTAAAATACAAATTTCACATTTCAAATCACTAATATCAATATTAGTAAACAGTTCTGGCATCATCCGTTTTTGATACAAAAAATTAGGATGTCCCATCCTATTATGCCATAACAAAATCTGATCCACGTGTTTGGACCTAATACAAGAATTAGACCCTAAACTAAAGTATGAACTACCCTCAGTTTCTGATCTAATTCCTCCAAAAGACAGCCGCTTATAATTATTAATAGCATCCAGAACTTGTTCACTATTTTGTGATTTGATGATGTAAAGCCCATTTATTTTGTTAGCATTGCCAATCATCTTCCACGTATTTTTCTGCATAACTAACGTAGATGATGAGAACAATGCTACAAAATCATTATCTACAACTAATTTTCCTATGGATATCAGATGGAAGTTCAACTTCGGTACATATAAAACTTTATGTAAAACTATGGTGGGAGTTAAGTATACAATGCATGTTCCAAGAACAGGAAGTTCCACTCCGTCAGCCATTTTCACTGTTTTAACAGTAAGAAATGCTTTATATGAACGTAATATTGAAAATGCAAAGGTCATATGGTCAAAGGCTCCGGAATCTATTATCCAGGAGCTCCTTACACCATTTGACTCGATACCTGTTGAGGCCATTGTTGCTTGTATAATGTTTGACTGAGCAAGTTCATAATCAGAATGTTGTGTTCCCTCCGCCAGCTGCTTTTTGGATAGCAACTGTAATAATGCTTCAATCTGATTTTGTGTAGGTAGTTGTGAGTCACTCGTTGATTGAATGTTGGCTGTGTTGGCTATCGATCCTTTTGATGGTCCCCAGTTAGGAGAGAATATGGGGTTCTGTTGTTGTCCCCAAGTAGTTTGCATGTGGAGATGCTGTCCTTGTGAAGGTTGAGAGAATCGCGGTCCTTGACTTTGTTGCTGAAATTGTTTAAGTCTTTGAAGTTTATAACAGTCGTCCACCTTATGTCCCGGTTTTTTGCAGTACTTACAAACAGGTGAAGGTGGCCTATATCGGTTATTGTGAGATCCTCCCCCAGAACTGCGTTTAATAAGACATGCAGTACCCTCAGTAGTCTTAGATGCTGCCTGAGAGCTAGATATGGTAGACACCAAGGCTGAACCTTCTAGATTTGGGACATGTTGAGAGCCCATCATGACTTTGATCCGACTTTCTTCATGTCTTATTTCTGAAAACACTGAGTTGAGAGTAGGTAATAGTTTGGTTCCCAGCACTCGACTGCGAACTGAGTCCAGATCTTTATTGAGACCATTTAAGAATCGAAATATTCTCTTGGTCTCAATAAATTGCTTGAATAATACCTCATCTGAAGGCGCAGTCCATGCAATAGTTTCAAACGTGTCAATCTATAGCCAGACCTTAGTTAGCTGAGAATAGTATGTACTGACTGAACTGTCTCTCTGGCGTATTTCCTCTGAGAATAGTATGTACTGACTGAACTGTCTCCCTGGCGTATTTCCTGAAGTCTAGCTTCTAATTCATACATTTCAGATACATTGTCCTTCATAGAGTATAAATCCTTCATTGCCTGCCAAATTTCTGCAGCAGTAGTGTATAGCATGAAGTTATCCCCAATTTCTGGAGTCATGGAACTTATGAGCCATGATATGATCATAGAGTTTTCAGACCTCCACTGTCTGAAACGAGAATCAGTAGATGGTGGTATTGTGATATTTCCGTATAGATAGTCGTCCTTACCCCTTCCCACAACAAACATTTCGATAACTCTACTCCAGGATAGATAGTTAGAGCCGTTAAGTTTATGATTTGTGATCATGATGGGGTTGCCATCAAATGAAACTGGGTAGTGAAGGTGGTAGAGTGAGATTTTCGTCGGATGAGATAGGAGTTGCAGAAGTTTCAGTAGAAGATGTGGGTTCAGCCATGGCCCCCCTCTAGAAACTGGATGAACAATGAGTGGTAAGAATGACAAACTGAACGGGAGGAAAGGAGAAACCAGATGTGAAACTTAAATGTGAGTTTAAAAACGCCAAAGGATCAAGTTGAAGAGAGAAAAAAGGATAATGACGTGAAGATATGAGATCAATGTAGTAAGATTTGACAGGATGGAGAGGAAGGAAGAAAACAAAAAAACTTGAAACAAGAAAGGTCGGAAGATCTGTGTAGTACAACAGAATATTAAACTTGATAGGACCAGAGAGAAGAAAAAAGTATTATTTCTTCTGTGGGAGACGTAAAAAGGACAAAAGGACACGTTTAGAAAAGAAATTTTCAGAGATATGAGATAAAGAAAATGAAAGATAAAATAATGTAGCAGGTGGACAACTTGCAAGAACCGACGTGTCCAGGATTTGACCGAAGTGTAAAAAGATGCCTGCGTGTCCCAACAAGGCTTTGCATGCGAACCCGTATACTTTCCAGACGCAGACAAAAAATATTAAAATATGGGCAAGTGGCCAACTTGCATATCAAGACTAAAGACACGTATTAGAAGGACCTAGAATTGTTATAAAAAAAATGTTTGTTTAGAAGACGTTGATATATTTAAAAACAAAATTAAAGCGATGGGTTTCGTTCACAGACACTAGTGGGAGAAGGAAGGAAGACCCACATACTCTGGGTATTCCAGAGCAGAAAATACTGAAGAGGAGATGAAGATGCAGATATGTATATTTGTATATATTCTCTTCTAGAGGAAGACTTGAAATTTCCAAAGAGTAAGAATTAAGAATTACAAATACTTGACCTGCTCTCTCTAGATTGCAATCACTATCTCTTCTTACTGTAATAAAAAACAATCTGATGGAGGCTCTAGTCAGATTAAATATGAAGAGACACACAACCTGTTCTGTGAATTTAATATGGAGTAATTGAGCTGGAGATAACTGATTCTGAGCCTCAGATACCATGAACAAATTAATGAAGAATAAATACACTTGCAGAAACAGCTCTGGTTGGAGAAGAATGGAAGAATAATATTTTTATTCCAGCATTGGAAGAAAAACTTGATACACAATGACTACCAACCAGTCTTAAATACACTGGTTCCACAACGGTCATAAAGTTACCGTTGGAAGCAAAAAGAATAAAGAATAGAGAATGAGTATGCTAACTAATATATACAGCATTATACATTACATCTATTATACATCTATACATATTTTCAACAGATAGCTGATCTGCACATTTGTATTACTTCCATTGAGATTCTGAAAATGAACTTACATTGGCTGCATGCTTTTGTGTTCTTATACAGAATGTTAAATCTTTATATGCTCATCATGAAAACAAAGGTATCCATCTCAAGACCAATTGGCAGACAACGAGGACCATATCAGTATGATTTGATTTCAAGAATTTTAGACTGCAATCAAAAGAACAACCATCTCAAATGCATTTCACTTAGGAAAGGAGCACCAGAAAGAACCAATCAAGTTTTGGCAAAATAAAGAACACCAGCAAGCATAACAACCACCAACAACAACAAAATTACCTTATTGCTTTAGAGGCTCCCACCTATGGCAGAGTATGGGAGGTCGAATGTACGCAACCATACTCATGTGTTAAAAACACACAGATGTTGCTTTCCGATGACCCATAATGAAAATTGCGTCAATCTGTGTCGACCAAATGCTACTTCACAATATAAGAAGCATAGCCAATTTAGTGAGTCATTTTGTTTTGTTCCATCATGTTTCAAAGCCAAAGAACAACCAAAGAGCAAAAAACTAAGCAGTTTGAGCTAGCAAGATAACGTAGTCCAGTGTGACAATTTCATTCCTACTTGTTCTAAACATGTATGTACATATCTGTGTATGAACTGATGTGTGCCTGTGAGTGTACGCACTCACAGAACACATTCACTAAGTATAAAACTTCTATATTTTACTCAAAAGCCAAGGTAAATAAGTTAGCGTGAAAAAATTGGCTCTAGTAAGTTAGCATTCAAAAGGCAAACAAGTACAGCATCCAGTGTAAACATGACATGGAATGTAGAATATTACCATACCAACACAATGAGCGAGTGTGAGGCCTATAGTTCCTGTTCCACAGCAAATATCGAAAAGCAAAGTGTCAGGTCCCAAACCTGCCCAGTCACCAGCAAGTGCATACAATTTCTCAGCAGCAAGAGTATTAACCTGCAATATTTCTAAAACTGAAGAACTGCAAAAACAAAGGCAGCTTAAAGGACAGTAATTGCCTTCCTGTGTGATTAAGCTTCATCAATGGACAATTTATCATGAAACAAGGTAAATGAAAATAAAGAATGAAAACACACCTGAAAAAAGGCAGTTGGAGATATGCGGAATTTTAGATTATTTATGTAATCATGAATTCCAGCATTAATAATATCACTTGTTGCAGTCTGTTCTGAATCACTGGCATATTTTGTAGTAGAAAGGAAACGCAAAGGGGCATCAGCCGGTGCTACATTTGAAATCCCCGTATGGTCCTGTATGAAGATAACCAAAATGTACCAATGAAAAATTCATCCAAAAGACAAATAAGTTACATGTCATATAAACGAGCATATATTAACTTACTTGATATTCTATAAATGAAACAACTAAAGCTACCCTTCAGAGGACAAGGGTTATGGAGAGAAACCATAAAATTTCAAGTAACCGGTTCTTACTCCTCATAGGCACCAATTAAAACAACCTCGCTCTTGTTTATTTAGTGCCTCACAAAAGCTTCAGCTTTTACTGGATGTAGAGGAGTATAGTTTCAAAAGTGTCAATCCTCTACCAGCCCACTTCATGAGCGGGCATAAGAGACTTGTCTTACTGGCCAAATGATTGCTAACACAAATATAACTGAAAAGTGCAACATTAATTAGCAACATCTCATGCACATTTTTTTCGCCCTTCCTGGGACTGAGAAAGGCATGGAGAGACAATAAGAAAAAAAAATATGGCTTACATGACAATTGGGAGGATATGACCATCGATAGAGCACGGTGGAGACGTGATTTATATAGCCAACTCACAGAGCAGACGCAGGACTTGAAGGAGAGTTCTACGTATTTTGGACGAGGTAGTAACAGTTGAGATGGTATGAGAAGAAAGATCCATAAAACTGACCCCACCTAAAGGGAATAAGACTTGAGCATTTTTGTTGTTTTTGTTGTCATTACAATCCCTTCCTACGAGAAGAGTGCAGCGCGGTGGAGAAGCAAGATCCATAAAACTGACCCCGCCTACAGGGAATAAGGCCCGAGTATTTTTGTTGTTTTTGTTGTAACTTTTTTTTTTGTAAATATTTTTTGTTGTAACTACAATCCCTTCCTACTAGAAGAGCGGACGCTGGGACGGCAAATTATAGATTACATGATCAAAGGTCATAATCTTTGCTGATTAATGATTTTCATGGGACGATAAACTAAATCTCTTTATACTTTTAAACTGAGTTGCTAAAGGTCGTCTCAGGTTATAAAGAAAAAGACCATCACATTTTGGCCTTTTTCTAATTCTAAATTTGGTATTGAGATGGAACAATAGATATTCCAGATATAAACATCCTGCCGCATTACCTGTACTATTAACGATGTTAGGGGCAAACATGGAGATTCTGCCGCAGCTCCATCAGAAAAAGCTTGAGCAAGCCTTTGAAATTCACCATTCACTAGTTCTTCATCCAAATCCACTGTGCAAACCTAAATATTAAACAACTTTGAAGGAAATACAAAAGAAATTGGGCATTGTAGTGCCATAAAAGAAGAGACTATCAGAACTCCTATTAATGTGCATACCACTAACTCCTTACTGATTCAAAAAAATACATACAAAAAGTAATGGAGAATCAGGTATAGTGATATCAGCATTTTCAAGTCGAAAACGTAAAAAAATTCTTTCCAGATAAGAGTCCTACCATCAATAATTTCACTCTAACTGGATTTTTAGCACATGACATTTGCGCTGCTTTTTTACTAGTAAAAGCAAACCAAAGTACCAAACTCAGAAGAAGGAATAAGACAAGAAGGAAAAGGGAAAAGAAGAAGACGAAGCTTAATGATGAAAAAGAAAACCTGAACAATGAGCATGACCTCAGAAACACTCCACCCAGAATTATCGGCTTTATCTTTTGTGTTTGCCATCCTACCCTCTCGAACCTTGTAACAGATTGCGACGACAAATTTCAATTAAAAGAAAGTTCAATTTAAAAAAAACAACAATCTTTCTAGGTCAAATGTACTCATTTTTGTGAAGTACATATTGAACAGGTTAAGCCACTGACACTCATCCTCAGTTGAGAAAAGAAAAGCATCAAGCTAGTCAAAGACATACTGTAAGTTGACGCCAAAAACCAGTATTGTTAAGACGATTCCAAATTGGTAGACTGGAAGATTGCAAAAAGTCCTGAAAAATAGCAGCATATCTGCAAGAAATTCTAGAAACATTTGGGCAGCCCACAGGTTCCTCCACTGCTGTGACACCCTCCCTAAAATTAACAACAGCTTGTTGGTAATGAGAACAATCAGCTGATTAAATGGATTTATCATGTTTAGGTTAAAACAAATCACCTAAAATTTCCCAACAAGAACCCAACGGTAGGTTTTCCTTGTAGAGAATATCCAACGGAGAATTCGCATTTGTTACGGTATCCATCGATAAGGGGTGATTCCACGATCCCCTCTAGAGTGCAAGGAAGACCACCTGCACATTCAAATTGGAGATGATCAAAAGGAACAAGAGTAGCCCATTATGATGCATTATAACATTCATTTAAGTTTATTTCTCATCAAACAAGATTTTTCACTATCAATTTAGCTATAAAGAATATTTCATACATGACAAAAGCCAGCCTAAAAAATAAATCAAGTTGGAGGGCAAGTTTATGACAAAAGAGTGCAGTATTTAATGTCAATTCTTAAATTTATATCATCACCTATTTCTCTGGATTTGAGAATCCATTCGGGAAGTGGAACACCATTAGGGCAAGCTTTTCTTGCATTTCGAGTCTACAAAGATAGAAGCATAGACACTAAAATTTCCTGATGAACAACAAATGAATTCACAAGGGAAAAAAGAACTCATAAATTCTTATACGAGCACTGTAAGCGCGAAAAAGGGAGGAAAAAAAAAGACACACCAAGAGATTAATAACACCATAGAAAAGAATAAGAGTATCTAACAAGTTTTTTGAGGATTTGCATAAGAGATGACTTTTTGTGCTCAAGCTGATCAGCGTATGACAAATGAGCAAGAGGAGTTACAGCACTGCGGACCGTTCTGCTCCTTATATCATCACCACTGGGTGGTGAATTCGCATATGTTGGCTCACCACCCTCCAAATTATTTGCATGTTCATGATTATCACTTGCGGTAACTAATTTACTCTTTTCAGCTGGCTGCATGGTTTGCAAAGGTGGCGAAGTCATATTATTTTTTGTCTCGAATGGTCGGGGAATCACATCAGCCACCTTCAAATTCTTGTTACCAACAGACTTTCCATCAAGCTCCTGCAGATTGAAACTCAGACTTCAAGATGCACTCAGTGTTCAAGTTCCCAACAGGTATATCCAAAGCTTTAAAAACAAGAGCTACCTGTAATGCAGTTTTAACTTGTTCCACACTCTCAAAAGTAACAAATCCTACGACCATTCCTTTCTTCTTCTTAGATGATCTGAAAGAAATTCCCTGAAAAATGAAAATATTAAGCAATCACAGCCTCATTAAGACCAGACTAGAGCTAATTTTAGCATTGAAAACCATTAATAGATCATTCAAGATGAAGAGATAAATAGATAATGTACAAGGCTAAAGTTCACTTTAAACAGCATACTCATCTAAATCATCTGAAAATACAAGGTCAACTTATTCCTAATTGTGTGGTGTGATATGTATACGAGCTTCCCATTCATTTGAATGTCATTCATCAAAAATAAAAGCTTTAAGTTACCAAGATATTTTTCATACGCTACTCATTTCTTACTTCCATAATTCTTAACATCAAATACAGAAACAAGAGTACAAAATCTTAAACACTTGTTAATTCTTGAGACCACCAATCAGAACTGAGGTACAATTACTATAGTACTAACAACAATTGAATCAAACTTATGCAGACATATTTTCCTTGGCTTCTTTATGGCATAGAAAAAGAATTGTCTCCAGCAGTAATTGCCTTGAAATTTTCATCCTATCGACTAAATGTTAAGCCTAGTGCGGTGCTCCAATTTTGCTATAAGGTTTCAAGCTCAGGCACCACCTTCCTTTACGCGGCAGTTCTCCTAAGCTGTAATGGATGTCTCTCACCTCAACATAATAAGTGATCAACAAGCACTGGTTAGCCAAATGAAAGCAATCTTATCCAATAGCATGGCCATAATCTCCAAAGCATTTAGTTTCTGTATATTATGGAAGAATGTACTCAAGCAAGAACAACCAGATCCCACCTCCCAAAGGAAATCTAGGGATTACATATGAACTTATAGTAGATAGTTCATTTGAATGCAATCACACATTTAGACCAAGCACGTATCAAAGGAGAAAATGGATCAATGTGAACTACACATTTTGCGATCAATTAGAAAGGAGCGAGTGTAATGCTTGGAACGAGCGGAGAAAAAAAGGGTCCTTTCCTGTTCTGGTGTTTCTCGCTACAAGTTCTTAAGCATGACTTTTATTACAAGGGAAATAAAATAACAAACTCTTCGAACTCTAGACTTGCCAAATTCAATAATTTATGATCAATCAGAAACAGACATCGTCCCATGCTTAAGATCGAGGCTATCAAATCAAGCCATTCAGCTTCCTACCGACCAAGTGTGGTTATCACTCAGTACCATAGGGCAATTTTTATAGACCTAATATATGTTGTAATTGCTGATCAAGAGGGTCAAAACTGCACGTTTCGCTGTGGTTGTGAGTCGAACAAAAAGGTCATTCAATGACATTTGACAAGATTGTTTCATTCAATAGCCTATTAAACAGCAAGATAAAATCAGAGGTGATGAGACCCAAATCCACCTGCTTGGATAAAGACAAAGCTCGAGTTAGTCAGTGACAGTCAACGTAACCGCGACTCAGGCAGTTGACTGGTCAACCTCGGCCCCCATCATTCCTGGCCAGAGGCCGAAATCAGCCACGGTCTCAGCCAGGCCTCAACCCAGCCGCAGTGGGGCTGAGGCCAGGCCTCAGCTTCGGCCTCAGCATCTCGGCCAAGATTATCTCGGCATATCAAACAAGGCCTTAGCAATTGTTTAATATAAAGGCCTTAGCAATTGTTTAATATAAAGGCCTTAGCAATTGTTAAAGTTGCCAAAATGGCATCTCGGCCTCATCATTTAGCAGGCCACATCTCGGCCACTTGGGGCATTTCAGCCTTTGGGTCTCAGCCACTCAGGCTCTTTGGCCATTTATTCTCGGCCAACATGATCTCAGCCAGCTTTGCTTCTTGGCTAGACTTCATCTCGGCCTTTGTTTCTCAGCCAAGGGTCCTCAGCAGTTCATCTCGGCCATGGGTCTTCGACTGTTCATCTCGGCCAGCGGAGAGTTGCCAGCACAGCAACCCCTAGCTGCCACGCGGCTACCATGCAAGCCAGCCAGGCGTCCTCATCTCATCCCTTTGGGACACTCAGCTCCCAGCTTCGCCAACTATAAAAGAGCTTCCTCAACAGTAAGAAGCCCAAGTCTCTGGTGAGTCATCAGACAGACTTCATCTCAGCTCGGCCTACACCTTGGCCGACCTCCAAACAGGTTTTATACAGCCTTTATTCCAGCTTAAGCTCTACGCTAAAATACCCGCAACTGACTTAAGCGTCAGAGGGTTTTCCCGGGGCAGCGCCCTGGGACCTCTAACGTTTCTCTTCCCTCTCAGGTTCCAACGACGGAGTTAGACGGAAGAGTAACAGCACTTTACCCGGATCGTCTCCAATCCACCCGACGAGCAAATCCGGACTCGTCAAGTGGCGCTAGAAGGAGGGCCTGAACCTCCGATGATCAATTCGTCGAGTCTGTGCCTTGAACTTCGAATGTTTCCAAAATTCCTTTCTTCGTAAATTGCGTGGACGTTTCCAAGGAGGAGGAACTATGTGGCATATACTAAATTGTTCTGCCATAGGGCGCATGCTTGAAACATATTTAAATGCGTCCCCTTCATATTGGCTTTTTTGTCGCCATATAGAACTCATAACAGTAATTGCCATAAGGGATCTCGGCCTAGGTGATCTCGGCCAATATGGAGTGTCCGACACCTTTGAAAAATGGCAGTAATCTCGGCTATTTAACAAAAAGTGCACAACCATTGACAAATGGTCACTGGAAAAGATTTGTGCACCTCAGCAAATGATTCTCGGCTACTTTAATATTTCGGCCACCATGATAACTCGACCCCTGTGATTCTCAACCATCATTTCTTGGCCAAACAGCTTATCTCCAAGGCATTTAAGTTGGCACCTTAGTTCTCGGTCAAAATGATATTTGGTCAAGGGGGTTCTCGGCTATGGGATCTCGGCCAGCCCTTGGCCTCGCCATAGTGATCTCGGCCTTATATTATCAAAAGGCCCATCTCTGATCAGATCTCTGGCTCAGCTCAGCTAGGTCTCATATTACCCGAAGATTGATCTCATCCAGACTTCACGGGACAGGTTTCCCTATAAGACCTCGGCAGGTCCGAGGCAAATACCCGCCAAAGGGTAGATCAAGACCTCGGCAGGTCCGAGGCAAATGCCCGCCAAAGGGTAGATCAAGACCTCGGCAGGTCCGAGGCAAATGCCCGCCAAAGGGTAGATCAAGACCTCGGCAGGTCCGAGGCAAATGCCCGCTAAAGGGTAGATCAAGACCTCGGCAGGTCCGAGGCAAATGCCCGCCAAAGGGTAGATCAAGACCTCGGCAGGTCCGGGGCAAAAACCCGCCAAAGGGTAAACTTATATGAACAGGCTTTCATAAAACCTCCGATGCTGAGGGCAGAGGTAAAGTGTCACAGTGTACATACACCTCTTTAGACCCAGCAGGGCTAGGCAGAACTGTACCGAAGTACAAAACTTCAAAGCTCGGCTAAAGCAATGCAGGATCCATGCTTTATCTATTTTGATTCGGCTCGGCAGAATAACAGGTTTATTCTACATTTTAAAGCTTACAGTTTATTTTTATTAAAAACTGTTTGCAGACGTAAAAATTGTCAAGTACAAAGCCGAATTCAAACCTCGGTCAGAGTAAGTCTCGGCCGGGCTAAAATATCTCGGCCAAAAGAAAGGCTCCCTCGCGAATTTCACAGGGCCAAGTTCAAAGTGCACAACTATTGAAAATAAAGGCCTGCACATTAAAATTGTTTCTGGCCAAAAAAGGGGTTCTCAGCCATAGAAGGCATTTCGGCCCCAATAATTGATTTTCATGATTGAATCTCGGCCAGTGGCCACAGTGCATCTCAGTCGCTATTTATTCTGTTCTGGATATTTCTCCGAGCTATGATCTCAGCAACCACAGAATACAATATTGAATAGATTAGTCTGCCCTTCCTGTTCGGCTCGGCCAGACTAATCTGGGGGCATACTGATGAGACCCAAATCCACCTGCTTGGATAAAGACAAAGCTCGAGTTAGTCAGTGACAGTCAACGTAACCGCGACTCAGGCAGTTGACTGGTCAACCTCGGCCCTTATCATTCCTGGCCAGAGGCCGAAATCAGCCATGGTCTCGGCCAGGCCTCAACCCAGCCGCAGTGGGGCTAAGGCCAGGCCTCAGCATCTCGGCCAAGATTATCTCGGCATATCAAACAATGCCTTAGCAATTGTTTAATATAAAGGCCTTAGCAATTGTTAAAGTTGCCAAAATGGCATCTCGGCCTCATCATTTAGCAGGCCACATCTCGGCCACTTGGGGCATTTCGGCCTTTGGGTCTCAACCACTCAGGCTCTTTGGCCATTTATTCTCGGCCAACATGATCTCAGCCAGCTTTGCTTCTTGGCTAGGCTTCATCTCGGCCCTTGTTTCTCAGCCAAGGGTCCTCAGCAATTCATCTCGGCCATGGGTCTTCGACTGTTCATCTCGGCCAGCGGAGAGTTGCCAGCACAGCAACCGCTAGCTGCCACGCGGCTACCATGCAAGCCAGTCAGGCGTCCTCATCTCATCCCTTTGGGACACTCAGCTCTCAGCTTCGCCAACTATAAAAGAGCTTCCTCAACAGTAAGAAGCCCAAGTCTCTGGTGAGTCATCAGACAGACTTCATCTCAGCTCGGCCTACACCTTGGCCGACCTCCAAACAGGTTTTATACAGCCTTTATTCCAGCTTAAGCTCTACGCTAAAATACCCGCAACTGACTTAAGCGTCGGAGGGTTTTCCCGGGACAGCGCCCTGGGACCTCTAACGTTTCTCTTCCCTCTCATGTTCCAACGACGGAGTTAGACGGAAGAGTAACGGCACTTTACCCGGATCGTCTCCGATCCACCCGACGAGCAAATCCGGACCCGTCAAGAGGCAACTTAAAGCGGTCTCCTTTTTGTCACTTAAAGTTCACAATCAATGCAAATAATTTTTAAACGAGTTTGGACAAAAAGGAAAAAAAGGAGAAACTCATTCTCACGTGCTCCTTAAGAAAGCTCCTTAGGTTATCCGCAGTCCATCTCATAGGAAGATTCACCAAGCACTTCGTCAGCGCGGTCTCCCCTGCCGCAGAAGGCCCGTCCTCAGCTCCTGCTAAAGCCTCAGTCATCATGACTGCATTTCCACTCCTTCCCTCCTCATTCCTACTCTTCCCATCCTCCTCCTCCGTCCTTGCCATCTTCTTAACACGCTCCGATGTTGGGTCCCACGTACTGTCCGGTCGTGGCCTAAGCTCCGACTCACCATGCGCATAACGACATGCATCGCCGTGGCTGCATTCACCGTTCGACCGTCGGAAGTAAGAGCAAAGGGTTGTCTTCCACAGAGGATTCTGCTTTGGGTTCGGGCTTGTCTCCGGATTGTCATCGTCGCGCTCGCGCATTCTCTTCACAGTTGGTTGGATTAAGGATTCAGGGGAGCCAGATTGCTCGCGTGAATCGTCGGAGTTCATCGGAGGATTTAGGGTTTCGCTTGGCGGTGCGGCGGACACTGGAATATTTTGCCGTTAGGAAGTATTTTGATTAAAAAGGTTCAGTAACCGTTTACGGAGCCAAATTTGTATTCCGTTAACTGGTTCTGAGCGGCTTTTACTTTTTCGCCACATACGCATGTAGTCATCTATTGGGTTGGGATCTACTAACCCCATCTTGTAAGAATCAATTATAATAAATATAATTGATTGCTAGAATCTCGTGATTTATTTGTGAATCACTAATGTGGATCACATGTATAACGTACTTGTACGTTATATTGGCTAGATACGTTGCAATTATTGACTGCATTGATTATCAGATTTGATTATGATTGATTGACAATTATTAAGTTTCCTTGATGGAAGGAATTGATTGTCAGTCAAATAAGGAAGGGGGTCTCCGGCCTAGCCTATAAATAGAGGGCCTGTGATATTCCATCAATCATAGCTATACAGCATTCAGATAGGCATAGGCTGGAAGACTCCATTTCCACAAGGATTCTATCTGCAGCAGGCTTCAGATTCGAAGGCGACGACTAAGCGATAATGGACGGAGGTAACTTTTATGCTTCCGCGATTTATTTTGGCCTTACATTTGGTATCAGAGCCACCTCTGACCATATCGTTTGTATTTAGAAAACTTTCTTCCGTACCCTTTAATGCAATTTCAATCGTTCAAAGGTTACGGAATTATAGTTTTCAAGGCCTTCAGTACTCAGTTGCTTGTACCGTTATCCTGTTGAAATTGCTATATCCGATTATGTTTTCTCAAAGTTAGGAACACGGATTAATGATGTTTGTCAATATCCCTTAAAACCTTTTGTTTCAGATCATGAATTATACATTTATTGACACCAAGATTTTTGTTTGCAAAATAAGGAAATTTGCAATATTGTGGTCTTAGATCCTTGTTTACAGCAATTGAACATATGTACATTTTCCTTCACCGGAGCATATTGCCTGCTAATACTACGTGATATAGCAAAACAATAGAACGTATGCGATAAATGTACAAACTGCCTTATGTAGTGCATTTATTAGTACTATTATCTTTGCGTCACATCATACACATGTTTATTGTTCATATTTGCTTTGTACAATGTTTTTATTTTTATCAATGTACACTGGTTAGTGTATGCCTTATGTATGGATCGTTGATCGTTGACCGAAAAAAAAAAAATTGTGGCAAATGCAAAAGGTGAACTATTGAAAGCGTGATAAATACACCGTACACGTAATTTCTGTCTAGAAAGTCGGTACTTAAGCGGGACCGTCTGTGACCCCACCGCACGGCCTGGGACTTTACGTGGAATGGTAATACCTGTCTAGGAAATTGATTCATGATCTTTCCTGGGGTATTGCCGAATCGGTTCACTTCACATTTTCATTATGATTTCATCTTTTGTTGATGTCATATAAAGCGTTTTTTAAAGTTGATGACATATAAAGAATTATTTTCTTAATTTTAAGATTAGCCACAGCATCTTAAAATTATACGGTATAATGAAAATAAAATGTCATCAAACATATGGTTTTGATTAATAAGGTAGTCACTCTGCCCCACAGGGAAGTGGTTATTTTATTGATCAAGAAAATTAAACATAAACATTTCCTATGCCCACAGGTACGGAAATATTTTGGTTGTTTAATTTTCATATCGTTTTAAGTATATTCTATGCATGAGTGCAACCTCTGCCCACAGGAAGGTTTAGAATATACTATTTGAATTAAATTGATTAATTCATTCTGGTTATATATGTTCATAGCATGATATGTGTTTCTTTGGTTATGCAGTTATTCCCACTACTGCTTTATTTGATTCTGCTAAAACTCCAATGCTGACTGGTGATAATTTTACTGAATGGAAGGATAATATCCTTTTGACGTTGGGGTGTATGGACTTAGATCTGGCAATCCGTGAGGAAAAACCACCAAATCTCGCGGAATCAAGTACGCCATCTGAGAGGTCTAGTTACGAGCGCTGGGAGCGATCTAATCGCCTCAGCATGATGCTCATCAAGTCTCGTATAAGTCCAAGCATTAGGGGTTCTATCCCTAATTTTGATAATGTCAAAGCTTACATGAAAGCCATTGATGATCAATTTGTAAGCTCTGACAAGGCGGTAGCCAGCACCCTTATGAAAAGGCTTTCAAACATGACCCATGACAGAAGCCGTGGTGTGCGCGAGCACATCATGGAGATGAGGGACATTGTTGCTAAATTAAGCTCCCTAAAGGTTGAAATCTCGGAGTCATTCCTGGTGCATTTCATACTCAACTCTCTCTCTTCGGAGTTCACTCCATTTAAGATCTCATACAACACACATAAAGAAAACTGGTCAATTAATGAACTTCTGACCATGTGTGTTCAAGGGGAGCAGAGGTTGAAGAATGAGTCCATCGAGTATGTGCATCTTGCGACTCATTTTAAGAGAAATGCAAAGAAGGGCAAAGGTGTTCCAATGAAGAAAACCGGCAATAAAGACACATGTCGGTTTTGTAAGAAAAAGGGACACTGGAAGAAAGATTGCCTGAAATACAAGGGATGGTTGGAAAAGAAAGGTAATTTTTCCTTTGTGTGTCATGAATCTAATTTTACTGAGGTTTCTGATAATACATGGTGGATTGATTGTGGTTCTACAATTCACATTGCGAAAATCATGCAGGGCTTTCTAAACATGAGGAAGCCAAATGAAAGTGAGCAATGCATCTATTCTGGAAACCGGATGCGCTCTACTGTTGAAGGAGTGGGATCTTATAGGCTCATTTTGAAAATTGGTTTTCAACTTGATTAGGAAAACACCTTTTATGTACCTTCTTTCGATTATTGGATATGATTTTTATTCACATCTTTTTGTAATGAATGTATTGAAAGAGAATAAAGTTATTGGTTCTGCGAAATTGAATGGTTTTTTGTTTCAACTTGAGCTAGATCCCATTTACGAGCATACTCTTTTAACAGAAACTGGTACAAAGCGTTGTATTATCAATGAGAACTCATCAAGTCTTTGGCATAAAAGATTGGGACATATCTCAATCGAAAGAATGAAAAGATTAGTGAATGAAGGAGTTTTACAAACTCTAGACTTCACTGATTTGGGTACTTGTGTGGGATGCATAAAGGGCAAGCAAACCAACAAGACCATTAAGGGTGCCAAAAGAAGTTCTCAACCTCTTGAAATCATACACATGGATATCTGTGTACCTTTTCATACACCTTGCTTGAATGGTCAGAAATACTTTATTTCATTTATCGATGACTATTCAAGGTTCATGTATCTCTATCTTCTATTTGAAAAATCTGAAGCACTTGATGCGTTCAAAATCTTTAAATTAGAAGTAGAGAAACAAAAGGAGAAGACAATCAAAATTGTCCGATCTGATAGAGGTGGTGAATATTATGGACGTTACACAGAAAAGGGACAAATGATTGGTCCATTTGCCGAATTCCTTCAAAAGGAGGGTATTGTTGCTCAATACACCATGCCTGACACACCACAACAAAATGGTGTTGCTGAAAGAAGGAATCGGACTCTTATGGATATGGTCAGGAGCATGATTAGCACAACGAATTTGCCTATATCCTTTTGAAGTGAAGCTCTAAAAACCGCTGTGTATGTTTTAAATAGGGTTCCATCTAAGGCCGTTCCTAAAAACACCTTTCGAGTTGTGGAATGGTTGGAAACCAAGTTTAAAACATTTACACATATGGGGTTGTCCAGTTGAAGTTAGGGTATACAACCCAAGCATAAAGAAACTGGATGAACGAACGAAAAGCGGTTATTTTATTGGATATGCAGTCAACTCCAAAGGATATAGATTTTATTGTCCCTTACATACTCCTAAAGTGGTTGAAGCTAGAAATGCTAAGTTTCTAGAGGATCATGAAGTCAGTGGGAGTGATTCGAATCGAGAATTCAATTTTGAGGAAATAAGGGATACACATGTTGTACCTTTATATGTGGACAATTCGGTTGCTATTCAACAAAATGAAGAGCCGCCAATTGTACAACCTCAAATTGAAGAATCAATCAAGAACAAACTGAACCCACTAATCCCACATCTACTGAACCAGTGGGAGTACGAAGATCCTCAAGAACTAAAAGGCCAGCAATTTCTAGCGATTATGTTGTATATCTTCAAGAGTCCGATTATAACATTGGACTAAATCATGACCCTATCTCGTTTTCACAAGCCATGAATTGTGAGAAATCGTCACTATGGTACAATGCCATGGAAGAAGAGATGGAATCAATGGCTAAAAACAACGTCTGAGAACTTGTTCCGTTACCAAATAGAGCCTCTGTGGTGGGATGCAAATGGGTCTTTAAGACCAAAAGAGACTCGTTTGGTAACATTGAACGATATAAAGCCAGATTTGTAGCCAAAGGTTTCACTAAAAAAGAAGGCATTGATTACCATGAAACCTTCTCTCTAGTCTCAAAGAAGGATTCATTTCGGATAATCATGGCATTAGTAGCTCATTTTGATCTCGAGCTACATCAAATGGATGTGAAAACTACATTTCTGAATGGGGTTCTTGATGAAGAGGTATACATGCGTCAACCTGAAGGCTTTGTCAATTCTGATAATGATCAACTGGTTTGCAAATTGAATAAATCCATATATGGGCTTAAACAGGCTTCACGTCAATGGAACATCAGGTTTCATGAGGTAATCTCTTCATTCGGTTTCGTAGAGAACATTGTTGATCAATGTATATACCTCAAGACGAGTGGGAGCAAATACATTTTCTTAGTCCTATATGTGGATGATATTCTACTGGCAAGCAGTGATCTTAGGTTATTGCATGAGACCAAGCGATTTCTCGCTTTGAACTTTGATATGAAGGATATGGGTGAAGCCTCTTATGTCCTTGGCATAGAGATTCACAGAGATAGAACAAGTAAAGAACTTGGTCTTTCTCAGAAGGCCATCAAAGTACTTGAGAAATTTGCTATGCAGGATTGTGCGTCTATTGCGTCACCTATTGTCAAAGGAGAAAAGTTCAATTTGGACCAGTGTCCTAAAAATGCATTGGAGCAGGATCAAATGAAAAGCATTCCATATGCCTCGCTCATTGGGAGCCTTATGTATGCATTGGTCTGTACCAGACCTGATATTACATTTGCGGTTGGAGTGCTTGGTAGATATCAAAGCAACCCTGGTATGGCTCATTGGAAAGCAGCCAAGAGGGTGTTGAGATATTTACAAGGAACCAAAGATTATAAGCTCACATACAGACGATCAGAGAATTTGGAAGTCATTGGATATTCTGATTCTGATTACTCTGGTTGTGTGGATACGAGTAAGTCTACTTCTGAATACATCTTTCTTCTTGCTGGAGGAGCTGTATCTTGGAGGAGTAAGAAGCAATCCATTATTGCTTCATCCACAATGGAGGCTGAGTTTATTGCATGCTATGAAGCTACGTCACAGGCCTTATGGATGAGAAATTTCATCAGTGGTCTTAAGGTTGTCGATATTGTTGATAGACCCATAAAGATTTTCTGCGACAATTCAGCTGCTGTGTTCTTTGCGAAAAATAATAAAAGTGGGAGTCGCAGTAAACATATCGACATAAAGTATTTGAAGGTCAGAGATCATGTTAGACAAGGAGAAATAAAGATTGAACACATTAGTACGGAGTCAATGGTTGCTGATCCTATGACTAAAGGATTACCGGTTAAAGTTTTCAGGGATCATGCTACTGATATGGGACTTCTTAGTTCTCCTTGATTTGTTGTACTTTGATCTTATTTTGTCTAGACATTTGTTGACTTTGAATATGCGCATTTAAAGTTGTAGGATCTATTTGATCCATGGACGTGGACCCATTTTGAGATGATTTATAGTAAATCATTCATTTTGTTCGATTGAGTGTACGATGCATTGTAATTCTTGGAAGGGAGTGCTTGACATTAAAAGCATGACCGCCTTGATTCATGTATTGTATTTTCAATCTAAGTTGGTAGTCAATAGATCCAAGTGACAATAAATTATGGCCATATTGTTTTGTCACTTATGCCGTGTTATCTAGCATTCGACATGTGATCCAAGTGGGAGAATGTAAGAATCAATTATAATAAATATAATTGATTGCTAGAATCTCGTGATTTATTTGTGAATCACTAATGTGGATCACATGTATAACGTACTTGTACGTTATATTGGCTAGATACGTTGCAATTATTGACTGCATTGATTATCAGATTTGATTATGATTGATTGACAATTATTAAGTTTCCTTGATGGAAGGAATTGATTGTCAGTCAAATAAGGAAGAGGGTCCCCGGCCTAGCCTATAAATAGAGGGCCTGTGATATTCCATCAATCATAGCTATACAGCATTCAGATAGGCATAGGCTGGAAGACTCCATTTCCACAAGGATTCTATCTGCAGCAGGCTTCAGATTCGAAGGCGACGACTAAGCGATAATGGACGGAGGTAACTTTTATGCTTCCGCGATTTATTTTGGCCTTACACATCTTCCTCATCCTTTTTGTGACCACGCGATACGTGGCAGCAAAGAGGGGTGGTGAGGCTAGATGCGAATGACCCTCATCTAGCCTCACCACCACCCCTTGTTGTCACGTGTCGCGCGGTCACGCGTCATCGCACCCCATTTGCGGTGAGGGGATCCTATCCCACATGTAGGAGCTGTGATCAGCTGTCCCGAAAACAGCATGCATTCCATTCGGGTGAGATCAGAGGAGGTTGGAAAGGAGGCAAAATATGATGCCTCCAATCACGTCCCGCCACGTGTAAAAAAATTGTCTTTTTTTAAAAAAAATTGAATGTGGTGGGACCACTGACAATGTTTTTTACACGTGGCGGGACGTGATTGGAGGCCTCATATTTTGTCTCCTTTCCAACCTCCTCAGATCTCACCCCGCATTCCAGAGTAATTCTAGTCTGTTGCTTTAGTCAAACTTTTAATATCATAATTTGAGGGGGCGGGTCTTGAATTAACGGGTAAAGTTTCTGCTTTATGATATTGAGGTTACGGGTTTGAGCCGCGTAAACAGCCTCTTACACAAAGTGTATGGTAATGATGCGTACATCGGATCGTGAAGTGATCCGGCCCCTCCTTAAACTCTGCACAAACGCAAGAATCTGGTTCGAGCCGCGTAAACAGCATTTTACACAAAGTGTAGGGTAAGGATGCGTACATCAGATCGTGAAGTGATCCGGCCCCTCCTTAAACACTACACAAAATGCGATAGTCTGGTGCACTGGAAACGCCGTGTTTAATATCATAATTTGACATCATTGAACGTATTATTCCTTTTTGAGATAGAGGAGGCATGCTTTTTTCAAAAACAACGCATCCTAACCCATCATGTTGATACAAGGTGATTAGATGTGATGCACAATCATTTCCTCTCAAACAATGAAATTACCTGTGTAAACAATAAAAATAAAATTAAGTGGTTTTGTTAAAATACATATATAAAACACAATTGTTTGTGTTTTTTCTATGTTTGTCCACAAATAAAACTACGTCGGTATAGTTTTATGACGGTTCAATAGTTGTAAAAAAAAGATGCGCAATATATCTCATCTCAAACACAAGCTATATAAACCGGTCTTTGCTTATGAGTTATGCCTCAAATCAATAGAGTTGAGATTCTAATACATGCTTTTCGTCTGACACTTGTGTAAGTGTAGATTTATTCTCATTTAGTATAATTTACTTATACGTAGTTTAATTTTTATTATAATATATTATAATGACAGTGGTTTATTGATTTGTTTGATTCATTAATTATATGTATAATAGTGACTTATACCGATTCATTTTTTATGGTAACATGCATTATATTTTATTCCATGTATGAAACTAAATGAAGTGGACTTTATTCAAATATATACGATACTTTAAGGTTTGAACATAGTGATTTTTTTGTAAATCAACTGGAAACTTCATTTGTTTTTACGGTTTTTTTTGTGTGTGTATGTGCTTTTCAATTTCTATATGTTTTGTTGTTATTTTATATGTTTATATCGACAAAAAAAATCATGTGAAAATACATGCATGACGTAATAGACAAAACATAAAAAAATATGCAGAAGGATAGGTAAAACATCAATACAACCTAAGACTACGACTACCAACTCTAATAGATGATTCCAAAAAATAGTCTATTAAATAAAACATATAAAAAAATTTGAATAAAACGGAGAAAACTGAACACAAAAGTACTGATCAAATGAAAAATTACTAGAAATTGGTCTAGCTTCTGTCATTTATGCAGGGAGAGCCGGGGGTCTCACTAGAAGCAGACTCTCTATCCCTTGGGATAGAGGTATTGTCTGCCTACCACTTACCCTCCCCAGACCTGACGATAGCTTTTGCTGTCGTTGTGATATACTGGGTACGGATGATGATGATGAACACAAAAGTACTGATCAAATGAAAAATTACTAGAAATTGGTCTAGCTTCTGTCCGAAAATATCAAAATATTACAATGTCAAAAGTTAAATAATTTTCGAAATGATTGTTCAAATCTTGTTTAGTGTTTTGTGTTTGAATAATTTGTGGATTTATAATGTCTTTGGCTGATATCATAATGGAAGTTTTCACCTATGACATAGATCAGTTGATACTTGGGTTTAAAGTTGATCCAAGAGATGCATGGTTCGATTCCAAAGTAATGTCTAAGTCAAAGGCCCAGTTTGTAGTAAACATCTTATGTGGGTATGAACTCTTTCAACATATGAAGCCGCTAAATCATTGATTTACATGTTCCACGATGCTCTTTAGAAATGATCATTGATGTTGCACACGGGAGTCAACCTTTTTTAGAAATGGGTTATGGTACTCTCAGTCGGTCACAACGAGTTGATGAGATCAGAGGAGGCTTTATATGAGTCAAGATATGAGGTCTCCAATCATGCGACACCACGTGTATAAAAAAGCCTTTTTTTAAAAAAGAAAAAAAGTAAACATTGAGCCCTTTTGTACACGTGGCGTCACGTGATTGTAGACCTTATATTTTGCCTCATATGGGGCCTCCTATCAACTCATCCACACTACCAGTAGGAGTCCGCAGGCATCATGTAGGCACCTTCATGGAACGTGGACCATAAATGCGTAACGACCTGTACCTTAAAACGAGGCTGCGTTTAATTATCATGGTACCTTTTTTAATATGATAGGCAGAAAACTTTAAGGCTAAAATTGTTGTTGTATAAATACATAGGCCGTTTTTCTTACAATATAATTGTATTATTTTTATAGATACATCATTTGATATACAATAGAATCTTTTTAAATTAATACTCGATATCCATCCTGCCATTTTATTAATTTGAATTTGAATATTTTGTGATAGTGCATACATCTAAGGTCTAAAAAACTATCATCTTATTTGTCAACACTTATTTGAATTTTTGAATCTTTTATAATTTTGTTATCTGCATAAGTTAATAGGAGACTATCTATCAAAATACATCCTTTGATTTACATGTTTCACCAAAATCTTAGACCGAATCAATTGGGCTCTCGGGATTTGGAATAAATCTTTTTCTTTGGTAAAAATAAAACTCATATATAATGCTATGCAACTTATTAATAAAACAGAAACATTTTTGTCATTTATTCTTCTTGGGGCAGACAAAGAAAGAAAGGAAAGATTTTTGATCAAAGTGAGAACTTTTCAACAACAACAATATTACGTAATCATACTGTTAAAAACACGTAAAATTGTCACCCAACATGCATTGATGGAGGACGGTTGCTGTCTAGATGTAACCTACGATCTTCTCATTGACACGCTTACATAGGTCCCCTCCACTGAATTCGGTGTCCAACAAGGACACGAGAGATTGTCTAATCAATCTCTAGAACTTCATTAGTTTATTAACTTCATCTTCCTCACATTTGACTTCTCACTTCCACTCTTCCCCCAAGTACACTTCTCATCTTGCCGACATATAGATCCCAAATCCATGAAATTCACTTTGTAATTCATTGTCTTAATGATCGTTGTATAGATTTCAATAATGTAAGGAAAGATTATGCAATTGGGGTTGGTTTTGAAGCTGTTTGTGATAATGACTAAGAGGGTTCCCAAGAGTGTCTTGTTTGGATATCAAACTTCAATGGGATTACTCGTGGGTGGAAATCACACCGCTTCCAGGTTTTGTACTCGCTAGCTGATTCGTTTCTCAACGTTTCTGTCATCAATTCCCCTCTTTTACTACTGTTTGACTGATTCTTGCAATCAAGATTACAACTTTTTGCCCAAAATTCGACATTTGCATGAAATAAAACCTTGGAGGTTTTGTTGAGAACAGATGAGAATGGATCTGGATGGTTTGAAATGGAAAATGCTTCGTGGGTCGCTGATGAGGCGTTTGATTCTGAAACTGATGGCCTTTGGATGTGTTATGCTTGTTGTTTCCCTCTTTCACATTACCCTTAAGGTGGAGGACATGGAGCCACTAATGCAGTTCGATGAGTGCCCTCTGAATTTCGGCTCTGATCCCTGCTATAATTTGACTGAGGTTTCCAAACCCATATCTGTTTTTGGGTTCCCTCTGTTTGAGGAATCTAAACTGTCCTGTGAAGCAACCAAAGGATTGACTAAGAATGTATTCAAGGGGTTAATGGACAAAAAATTGTTGGATTCAAAAGCCAATGTGCTGACTGTTGGAGCTGGATCAAAATCTGCTTTGTTGGCAATGCAGGAGCTAGGATTTTCAAATGCTTATGCTGTTGATAGGCACCCCTTCTTCTCCCTCCTGAGGAGAAGATTTCAGTATGAACTTGATTTTGTCGATGGCTATTTTGACTTTGTGTTCTCTAGAACAGTTGACAAGGTGTCTGTCCCAGCTCTTCTTGTGCGTGAGATGGAACGCGTCCTCCGTCCAGGGGGCATTGGGGCCATGCTTGTTGGTGCCCGTGATCTCTATACAGGAAACTTGATTAGGTCTGCCTCGACGGTGTCATCATTCTTGAAAAGCTCTGAAGTCGTGTATGTCTGTGAAATTGACTCATTCACCCTGGTGCTATATGAGAAGAGATTCCCGAAAGTCAGTTTGTTTGAGCATAATCAACTGCCAAAGAAGTGCCGTTCGGTCACTAATAGCAAGCCCTTAATGAAGTATATTGAGCCTCTTGTAGCTAGAAAATTAACAGGACTTCAGGGGAACATTTCTTATTTGCCTAGATTCATGAATATATCATCAAGGAACAGGTTGCTTCATGTCAATATTGGAGTGAAGGAATCCACAAACATGAACTTTACCAAGCTGATGCAGCCTTATAATTCCATCCACAATAAAGATTTCAATGTGCTCCTCATTGACCACAATGTTTCTGTGCTGTCTTCTTTTGTGAAAAGTCCTGGTGTCAGCTTTATCTACCATCCAGGCCTCTCAAATGGTAATGCTTCCCAAGAAGAAGAATTTGATGAATTCATGGACAACGAGAGTTTTGATTTTGTTAACTGGTTTGAAGACACAATTGAAAGCAATGATTTTGTGGTACTGAGAATCAATGCTGCAAGAGTGAAGTATGATATTATGGGTGATTTGTTCAAAACTGGAGCAATATGCCATGTGGATGAACTCTTCCTCCACTGCTCAGATACCACAGACTGTGAAGGTGATTCTTGTGTTGATTGCATGAATATTTTCAAGAGCCTCAGAAATGTTGGTGTATTTGTTCATCAGTGGACAGGTGACTGAAATATCTTAGGTGCTTCCTGAATTTCAATTGTCAGGACAATTGTGTGCTTTCTTATGTAAAATAAGATGAGGAAAGTCGGTTGGCAGACCTTATAGCCTGCCGTCTCCTCTGTTAACCGTTGGTGTCTTTCGATGTTTAGCTTGTGTGGTTTGCTTATGTAAAACAAGTGGAGAAGGGGGTAGATTGTTTTACTACCCACCTCTAACTGTTTTTGTGTGTCATGCTTAGTTTGTGTGTTTTTGTGTGTCATGCTTAGTTTGTGTGGTTTGATTGTGTACAATAAAGCGAGGAGGTATGTAGATTGTTTTACTACCCTCTATTAAACCACTAGCATGTCTTTGTATTTTTAGTATGCGCGTGCATGAGCTCCTGCTCTATGTTATGGAGTCTTTCTGCTTAGTGGCGTGCTTTTCCGAGAGCCATCTTCATTTTGCGCAGTTCACCAAATAGGTGAGTTTCAAATATTAAAAATTTTAATCAAGAAGGCTTTGAACCAATTTGAGTGATCCGAGGAGCAAAGGATCATGCAGTGGTTTTCTCCAGTAGCACAGGAAGTGGAAAAACACCAAGGCCATTATCCAAACACCTGTGGTTTCATGCAGAATAAGAATCTGCTATTCAAGATGATAATATCTTTAAAACCAACGTTAACTCTCCTATAGTTTCCAGTCTCAGCCATATGTCATCAAACTGACTTCAAGGTCGAACTATTGCTGCTGAGGGCGAAGAATAACACGTGTATTGAAGTCTTTAAGAAAACTTATGGAAAAGAGGTAATCAAGCCAAACACATTTGTACTATATCTTCACAGTACCCTTGTTGTTGGGTTGATAACCATTAGATACATCACAAGCATGATATATACCAAGCTATGCAAACTTCTTTTAAGGTTGCAAAATAAACCTTAAATACCATCTCTTATAGCTCATCTACGAACTCTTCTTCATGCACACTCGAGCATCAACTGCTTTCCTTTGCTCGGTATTATCTGATATACTGCTTTCCTTTGGTCGACATTATCTGATATACTGCTTTCCTTTGGTCGACATTATCTGATATACTGCTTTCCTTTAGCCGCCGTCGTCTGATAAACAAGAGGAAAACTGAAATCCCAAATTCTACACAAGTAAAAGTTATCCTTGTTGGCAACTGGAGGAAACCATTGTACTCCCATCCAATACCTTCTGGGGGGTTTTCTTGCTCTTGCACCAACATACATACGGCTTTATGGGCCCTTCTTCGCCAAGGAACCACTCATGCTCTGCAACTTCCTCCAGTGTCATTCTGTGCTTTGGATCTGACGGGACAGTTTAATTAAAGTGAATGTGAGAAGAAAATAATGTAAAAAAGATAACCACAGGATGGAGCATCGTAGAAAGCCTGCATGGCATTTGGCCATCTACCATGATTCTGTGACTGTAAAGATTCAGACTTATACAGACTGACCTTTGCAAAGAAGACCCTCAATCAAGTTCTTGAGCAGGGGGTTCGTACCATCAGGAAAAGACAGAGGGTTGTTAGCAATCTGGCAACACAGATAACATCCGTCAACAACAAACTGGAACTGCACCTCAAGTTTATTTATTTACTTTTACAATTAAAAGGGAAAAACACTAGAAATACAACAAAATTTGCTGCTGTTTATTCACCATCATAAATTTTTTCCTACTATGCCAAAAAAGGTGGAGGAAACCCAACCTACCTTATCATATGTGTCCTGGAGTGTGTCACCAAGAAAGGGATATTTTCCAAAGACCATACAATACAACGTAACTCCAACTGCCCATGTGTCAGCAGCTTTACCATGGTAAGTTACACCTAAACATAATGATACTTGAACATAAGGATCAACAACCATTCATGTTGCTCAAATTACTAATAGAAAAGATATAACAACCCAACCTAAACAGCACTCCGGTGCAGTGAAAACAGGAGTTCCAGGTGAGCGGCGCAGTTCATCGTTATCATCCTACAAATGGAAGCAAATCAAGATTAAAGGACATGAGAAAGAACTTGTTCCAAAATGAAAGAAAGGAGAGGGGAGGGGGTAGGATGGGCGATTAATGCCATAAAAGGTGTATTCTTTATAGATTGTTCAAGTTCACCTAAAGAGAAGTCAAAACTCATACTCTATCACTATTTCTGTAAGTACACAACATTCCTTTAGATTCTAGCTATGAGATGTAACATGAATGCATTTCACATCAAAAAAAAATTGCCATTTATCCAATGCCAACTAGTAATGACAATCATCGGAAAAATGGCCTAAACAAACAGAAACATGGGAGATACCCCATGCTGAGGGTTTCATCATTCATTCTGTAGCATGTACAAGTACAAAAGCATGACCTCATACGCTTCCAAATAAAAGAGAGAAAAAAACAATAGTTATTCATTCGGTTTCACCTCAAAAACTTGACTAACACTGAAATCTCCAATCTTCACTGTTCCAGAAGCGGTAACCAAAAGATTATCAGGTTTAATATCACCATGAACGACATTCTGCCAAGTTGACAAAAACAGTGATCAATGAATGACAAAGCAAGCTTTCATTAATTTCTTGAAGGCAATAACCATAAATTAAAAATCTCCATTAGGCAACACAAACATAACATGAAAAAGCAGGAGACCCACTTCTCAAACATGAGGAAGTGACCCGCAGAAGCATGATATTAAGAGTAACCTTGTCAAGATAACAGGCATAAGAAACTATATTAGAGGTAGGGGAAAACACAGAAATATACACCAAAAAAACATGGGGACTATCCTAGCAAATTAACCAAACAGGATGCATTAATCATACTACACAGCCATCTGTTATCCATACAGTAGAGTGTGCGGTTAACTAGGGAAAATCAGGCACAGTATAATAATAATAATAATAATAATAATAATAATTATAATAATAATAATAATAATAATAATAATAATAATAATAATAATAATAATAATAATAATAATAATAATAAAGGAATCTAGGCCCTATCCATACATGAGCATGAAGATACATCAAGCCAGATACTATATCTCGCAGATACTTCCGTGCAGTGTCTTCTCCAAGACCACCAGGCTGCCCAGCACCATCACAGACCCATTTTCCTTCAACGTATTCAAGAACTGAACAAATAGAGAGTAAAAAAATTACAAATTAAAAAACTAAGAAAAAATCCCAGCATGTTCTTTGCACAGCAGTCTGAAAGATATAAGACAGTACACGGTTTCTGTTTATCATAAGCGCCTAATCTATCTCAACTTTATTTTCTATCATTCTCCAACTCTTTTCATCGTCATCTTTCTTTCTTCTTCCTGCTCTCCTTTCCGTGTGAGTGTGTTTTTTTTTTTTTTTTTTTTTGGGGGGGGGGGGGGGGGGAATGTTGGTGTTCAAAAGCATACCCATATAGAAGTGGTCTGTTGTTGGATCATCAATCACTTCAACAAGATTAACAATATTGGGGTGGTTCAAAACTTTCATGATCATAACCTGACGACAAAAAGAAAACAAGAAAGAAATTTAAAAGGAACTGATTATTTCATCTAGAGATATAAGCATCAAAGCAAGGACACCAACCAAAAGAAAGGATAAAAATATAGAGAATGCCGGAGTTTCTAATGTCATACATTCTAAATATTGTCTTATGAATAAAAAATCAAATTCCAGCAACATATGACATTGTAAAATACTGAACGGAAGAAGAACGATGGACACATGAACTTTTCATGGGAATAAGATTCCAAGTTTACGTAATTAAATAATATCTTGAAAAAATTCAGCTAACTGTGCAACAAAAAATAACACACAACTAAGGAAGTACCTCACGTAAAACATCAGTCATAGCGGTCTCAGAAGGGGCAACCCGCAGCTTTAGTAAATGAGACTTGTGGAAGGCCTACAGAAAACATATTGGGGAGAGAAATTAAGAACCAACTAGTCAACCTGCTCCACGACACCTTCTGCTATAAATAAAGCGAAGTTTCTAAGGAAACCATAAAAAAAGGAGCAAGTTTGAAGCATTAAACAAGTTGTCTGGAAATCAACTCCTAGTGCATTCACCTAGAATCTACAACCTATCACAAAAATATTCCCTCTATCCGAAAAATATTGTCCTAGTAGGCTAGACAGTTTTAAGATACATTATTTGAAACACCGTTATCAACTTATTTTATTGCCATATCCCTGTTCTACCCTTATTGTCAAGTTTTCCCCCCTCCTGCATTAATTGCAATCGCAATTGAAGAATGTTATGGGAACTCCAGCTAAAAATGGACTTCCATTTATAAGGTGACAATACTTTTAGGCCAGTCCAAAACAGGAAGCAGGACTATATTTTTGGGACGGGGAGAATCCAAACTCTTTTGCACAAGTTAGACAAGTTATTAGAGTATTTAGATCCATAAGGTCTGGTTCTCCTTGGAAGTCTAATCTGTCATATGAGGTGGTAATTTAAACAAGATTTTGGACAAGATTTACTCAGGGCAGAGGAAGTAACTCAAAAGTTCAAGGCAGAACATGTGATATCCCAATGGAAGCAGGCATTCTAAATGCAATCTGTGGACACAATTTTACAAGAAAAGAAGCATAGTCAAGAGCGCATAAGAAAGTAAAGATGCAACACCAGAAATTACCTTTATTGCATAATGCTTCCTGTCAAAAGTACTACGGTAAAGAACCTGCAGATTTGGCAAGGATATCAGACCAGATATTTGAAACGCTGCAAAAAGCAGGATGCAGACAATTTGAAAACTCACCACTTTTCCGTAGCTACCAGCACCAATCTTGTATTCTCGGACATACTCATTAATCATCTTGTTTCCATTTTCATCCTTCCATAAAGGAATACAAATCAATACCACTTAGAGCAAACAATCAGCACTTGGTACAATGACGCTGAAATAGTAACGCCATCTAGGATTACTCACATAAACTATCAAGCTTATTCATAGAATAGTAAGAAAACACAAAGGTGCACACGTTCGGACACAGGGACCCTTGGTAATACACAAAAAGGAACATGCCTTGATAATTAACGCAGAATCCAAATTTGAGTTTGCATGTAACTCCTACTACTTTGAACTTGGATCCTAAATAATAATAATCCTTCCCACCAATCTGCCAGAAGTAAGATAAAAAATGCAATCTCCAACAAGGGTCAGAGGAAAACAGAGCCTTGCTAAATTGTATGACTACAATCCCCAGGAAAGTCAATTTTCTAATTCCAACAACATAAAGAAAGAAGCCTGACGATTAACGGGGCACATGACGTAAAACCTCAAAAAGTTATTGATTCCCGAATAGCAACTAAAGATGTCCTTTATCAAATTTGAATCTTTCAGTTTTGAGAACACATTGAGCCAAATAATGTAATTAACAAGCAGCTCTCCAACCCAAGTTCATCTTTACTATTCATCAGGTACGTCAATAGACCTGTGTCATGAGACAAAACAGCTCTGCACTTGTTTTCCAAAAAACTGATCATGATGATAGAGAAAAAACAAAATCAGGCTACATACTTCAGACCGTGTAAATTCATGGGTTTCTTTCACAGGAACCTCCCGACAAATCAGATCATTTTGAATTCTGTACTTGAGAATATCTTCTGACCTCTTGATAGGGCTTTGGAACTCACCCTCAACCCCATTTCCTACATCAGTTATATCTCCATTGTAAGATCCATCATCCTCTTCCTCCTCATCCAATAAGAACTCCCGGGAAGTGTGATTGCCTACTCCCCTATCGGGCCTCCCCAACCTTTTATGCTTCTTCTTAAATGCAAAGCCAAAACAACCACAGCAGGCCATCTCCGACAGTTTCGCAAGTGAATCCCTCTTACTAAACATGGCAAGTTTTAATCAAATGAAACAATCGACAGTCTGCAAGGTATCAACCACTGACGATCCCAAAACTGAAAGAAACAAGATCAGCACATCAGAAACATTCACACACCACTGTCATCCCTACACTTTATTGGAACTCAAGAATGCAGATTACTAACATGTAAGGATGCGATGCGGGCTACAATTGCCCTAAGAGACTGTGTTATTCCAAAGGATGCCATTCAGCAAAATGGAATAAACAGTTGATCATATTGATTCCATTACAATTAGTTCCTGACATCTTGCGGGCTGCAGGTCATATAAACCAGAGGCAGAGATATGTGGGCCCTCACCAGCCCCTTAGCTTCGGTGTTGACAACAGGGAATAGTTTCCTGTCAGAAAATAATGCACCCAGAACAGGAAGCACAAGTTAACCAATATATGCAATTAAAAAAAAATCATTATTTCCTGTTAAAAAGTTGACAAATCATGAGCAATGAAATTTGAATATTGATTTCTTTATCACCAACCATCGGAAAGTGACAGCAATAACAAACAACTTTCCCAAAACTGCTAAATTAAGGAGAGAAGCCAATAATTTCCTATTTTAGCCACAATAAAATAAAATAGCTATTTGAGAACCTGATTCAATTATAAAGAAAACCCCTCTTGAGCTAGTTTGAGTAGAGAAATAGGGAGGTGCAAAAATACGAGAGATGCATGGCAAAGATGTAAAGAGGGGAAAGTTGGAAGCTTTAAGAAAATTCCTTTGTTATCTAATATGGGATCATAAAAGAAGAAGAGAAAAAGAAAAGATCCGAGGATATACTTTTATGCTGATTAAAATTTGATTTGCTGGATCCAAAAATTGGCTTCGTCTTCAAGGAAACCCAGATGGATTTCTGTTTGCCGGTTGCTTAGAAAGAATACGAGACAGCAGAAGAGTGCAAAAACAGAGAAAATAAATCAGAAATATTGCTATAGGAAGGGCTAGGTGAAGAATCAGAGCTGTCTTCCAGTTGTACCCTGAGGGTAAATTTTTCACACACGACGACTTCTCTAGGGTTAACGTTAACCTTTTTTTAGTCGGTGAACGTTAACGACGGAAATCCAACCGGAAAGTCAGGTGTTCTAAGATTTGATATATCAGATTTTGGACTATTTATGCAGCCACACAAATAGTTCAGTGGTGGTGGAGTTCTAATACCATACAATTAACTGAAAAGAGAGTTGAGAATCTTATTTGAGACAATAACTGAACTCTCGCTAGTCTCTCGAGCTTCCGCTATCAGAACCATTGAACCATGTCCGGGTGAACGTTAACCTTAATCATGTAATCTTTGTAATGATAGCCTTTTTTTTTCTCTTTTCATTTTTCGTAAGTTAATAAATAAAATAAGAGTAATTTTTCAGATCATATGATTTAGACATTCAGGTGAATTTTATATTAATTAGTTAAAAGTTCTACGAATTTCGCTCTTCAATTGTCATTCTTTCAACATAAAATATAGACTCTGTTGTAGCTGTAAATGTTGTTTGTGGTAACGATGAATCTTTATTAGAAAGAATTGATGTCATCTTGCATGTCCAATAAAATAAAATAAGATAATACAAATATACTTAACATGATATAATATCATATATACATATGTGTGTATTTATGTATTACCACAACTGTCGCAGTCGTTTCTATAAAGATATTGAACATTCATAATTAGTACCGTTTTTGTCTTGCGTGTCCAAAAGTGAAAGAAATAATTAAAATATATTTAATGCTATATAAGAAAAGAGTAGTCATTATGTTAAGCATTTGGGACTACTACAACAATAGAAAAACTATCCTTCAAAAAAAAAACAAAATAGAAAACTAAATTGTTTAATCTAATGGTACCTGTTTTCAAAAAAAAAAAAAAATAGAATGGTACCTGGCGATCCATATATAAAAAAAAATATTTATTTCTAAAAAAATAGCTGGAATCTAGAAATCTGTTGGAATTTGATAGACTTTAAACATATAGAAATTTGATGATTTAATCTCATAGAGGGTAAGTATAATGGGTTCAGATCTGAGAAAGCTAAAAGTGAAGCAAAATATGATGTCTTCAATCACGCGTCGCCATGTGTACAAAAGCAATTTTTTTTTTTAAAAAAAAAGTGCAGCACCCCATTTTTTAAAAAAACTGTCTTCGTACACGTGGTGACGCATGATTAGAGGCTTCGTATTTTGAATAAATCTTAGCCTCCTTATATCTTAACCGAAGTATAATAACCCGAACCTATAATTAAGAGGAAACTAGTCAAATCTTCACGGGAATCATGAAAGGATGAATCCTTTATCATTGTAATTAAAATACTCATTTAATAAAATGATCTAAAGTTTTGGGATCCTGAAGAACCTACTTAAAATAAGAGAATAAAAGGAGGATAAATTCCAGTCTGCCTATGCATCTCGTCATTTTAAACATTTTATTTTCCACCGAATTTTTCTTTAAATTATTGTGGTCCACTAAAAATATTATATATTTCTATGCTGCTACCAGAATCACGTACCATTTATATCATGTGTTTGCTTCGGAGAGTGCTTACATTTGGTATATGCTTTGTCTTATTTGCACAAAATAACAACCGGTTTAAATTAAATACCAAAAAGTTATATAAAGTTTCAAATAAATGAGAGAATAAAAGACCACCACCTACAGTTATGAAGATAAAAAACAAAAACAAAAAAGACGTGAAACACTTTGTACAAATAAAATGGGTCTAACGAAAGTCCAAGATTTTGGATTAGAGGTACTAATAAGGCACACTTGCATACCTCACAATTTTTACTTCTTCTCACTTTATGACCTTGAGGTTGTGGATTCGAACAGTAGAAGTCTATTGTACAAATTGTAAGTTAAAACTGCGTACATTAGATCACGAAACAATCCAATCTCTTTCTAAACCCTGCGTAAACATGGAAGTCTAATACATTAGGAACGCCTTTAAATTATATATCAAATTTTGCTTTTTTGGAAATCTCTACCAATATGTTTAAATGTTCCCATTTCCAATCGAATCAAGCACACTATTTCTTGACTTTGGAATATGATGGAATAAAACAAAATGACTAACTAAATTGGTTGCACTTCTTGTGAAGTAGCAGTACATCGATACACATGACACAATTTTCAGTATGGTCATCGAGAAACAATCTATGTGTGTTTCTAACACATGTGTATAGTTGCGTACATCCGACCTCTCATATCCCGCTATAGACGAAAGCCTCTAAGACAGTAATATCTTCGTCGTCTACAAATGCGTTTAAGTCATCGTGGACTAGTTTCTCAAATTACAAACTATCAAATCATAATAACTCAAGTTACACGCTATGTTTGTCAAAAAAAAAAAAAAAAAAGTTACACGCTATGATTTTCCACCAGTCTGTATTAGACGAAATGATTTATATATTATCATAAACGTTTCATAAATTGAATTCACCACGCCCTCATAACGTATTCCAATTTCATTGTTTTCATTTTTTTTAATTTCTTTTTGTGTTTTTGTAATGCAAGTTCATTATTATCAATGTCTTTTTTGTCAACCCCAAAACCTTCTAGAGCATGTTAACAAAGTCAACTTTTTTCCTATTAATTACTAATTACTCCATCCAATACATGATGGTAATGCCTAGTGTTTTCATGCTTTTTTTTTTGTCAACCCCAAAATTGGTTGCTCGTCCCTTCGTATAAGGGCAAGGTCAGCTTTTCCTCTCCCCTATAGTGCGGAGAAAAAAGGAGAAAAATATTAGTTTTAATAAAAAAATTTATTTTTTATTACAAGTTAAAACTCAAAACTATAGTTATATCCACCGCAGCATATAATGTACTACAGTTTGACAAAACCGTGATATGCACACCTTTTCTTTATAGAAATCTCAACAATATCTATTGATAAATAATACTTATCAAAAAAGTTTACATAGTATTAAGTTTCTAAACAATAGGATTTACATCAACATTAAAGAAAAAGTCTTTACAGTTACCTTGTATCTGCTTTTAAAAAATCTCAAAATTATCATATAGATAGATAATGTGTTACTAAAAACAATTCTTGAGACAAGACGCTAGCTATTCAGACAAAAATCCTAATAATATTGTCACAAAAATAAATACTTCATTTTGAAAATATTGTCATAATTTATTTTTTTGTATTGTGTAAATTAAACTATATTGAAAAATCAACTGTAACAATATTTTCATAATTTATTTTTTATCGTGTAAATTAAAATATATTAAAAAATCAACTGTAACAATATTTTTTAAAGAAGATATATAATATCTTTTCTAAAAAAGGAAATGGGTAAATATATTAAGATTTGTGAGACAACATATTACACAAATGTGGTACATCATGATAGGGTTAATTGCACCTGGTATCCATTGTTTTCCACGAAGTTTTAAGTAGCATCCAATGTTTCATGAAACACACTTGGCATCCAGACTTATAGGGTTAATAGACATCTGGCATCCTGCAACCGGAAAAGCACCTGCTATAGGCGGTTTTTAGCATTTTTCCTTTTAATTTTAACCTTTTAAGTCACTGGCGCCAAATGAGTTTTCAACCATGGTTAAAGCCTCACTCCCTCCTTTATACCAACCGAATCCTCCCTCCAAATTTGTCCTAAACCCAAATCATTCTTCTCCAATTCTTCAATCCTCCCTCCAAAATTGACCTAAACCCAAATCATTCTTCCCCAATTCTTCTACACATCTCCTGCCTGCAATCGAAGAAGAGTAGAAAGTAGCATGTCTTCGGCGGGGTCAAGCTACAGGCGGCGGGATGTTTGTCAATCAAGGTGCCATTGTGGGTTGACAATGCAAATCCAAGTGTCTTGGACCAAAGACAATCCGGGAAGAAGGTTTCTGTCATGTCCACATTCTCGGGTATGTATTTATTCCTGCTGATCTTCTGGGAATTTTTGGCCGAAGGAAGATGAATTGTGTGTGTAAATAAGTGTGCTGTTTATGGCCGAAGGATGATGTTTTCTGTGCTGTTTTTATAGGACGTTGATGGAGGCTGTGGGTATTTTGAATGGGTTGATCCCCCTATCTGTCAAAGATCGAAGGAAGTAATTCCGGGATTGCTGAAACGTTGCAACAGATATGAGGAGCGGCTTAAATTGTGCAATGGCCATGAGTACGAAATACGAAAATTGAAATGGAAAGGGAATGTGATGTTGTGGATGTTAGTGTTGTCTTGGGTTTTATTTGGGGTTGTATTTGCTAGAATGGCAGCAGATTAGTTGGAATAATGTGTGATGTAGTCAGTTATGTTAATTAAGTAATGGGTTGTGGTTGGATGTTATGGTATTTATGTGTAATGGTTTGAGGTTGTATTTAGTAGTTAATGCATTTCTGCTTTTTTGGATTTTGAAGGTGTATGAAGTTGCCGAACGTCCATTTTGTGTTTGGGATTTATGTAATTTGTGTTGTTATTTGTTGTGTTGGAGTAATGCAAATTGTTGTGTTAGCAATTAAACAGTGTTGTGGTTGATGTTTTTGTATGCAATGTAAGATGTTCAAGTTTTGTACAAAATCATATGTTCAAGGATGAAGTGGACGGTTAGTGTAAATGGAAAGCAGAATAGCATCAAACCACAAATGTTCATGACAGAAGGGCACAGTTGTGTACATTTCCAAATAACGATCACCTCTAACAACTGCAAACCACTTTTCTTGTAGAAAACAAGTATCCAAAATAACTGTTTCCATGTCATTCAAGTAAGCCATAAACAATAAGGTGCAGACACAACAGAAATTAATGTTCATAGTCATCAAATTCAAGGAGCAGCATCAGCATCTGGTTTTTCCTTATTCATCCGCTTGGCTTGTGCAACCTCTTTAAGTGTGGAATGGGGTAAGAACACTCGGCCATTACGTATGACATAGTTTGGTATGAGTTGACCATTGCGGGAAGATGTCCTATAATAAGGCCACTGCTTTGGCAGCACATCAGCAATATTCGCGGCTGTTGGTGCGCTCGAACTCGTAGCATCCATTGTTTTCTCCCCCTCCTTGGGAGAACTCCTCAACGGCTGTGTAGGTGCACTGGAACTCGTACCAACATCATCATCGATTGTAATAACGCCGGTGACAGGCTTCCTCCAAGGGTACTGTCAAATACACAGCAAAGCAAGTCATGAATAGAATTGAAGTCTTGGTGGTTCAATTATGCAGCCTGATTCAACTTACCCTGAAAGATACTCTAGTAATACGCTTGTTGAAGATATTGCAAATCTTGCTTGATTTCCTCTGTTCTTTTCTGACTGCATTCGAGCTACTTGGCTCATTCATGCCCAAACATTCCTCTCGTAATGCGCTTGTTGAAGATGTTGTTTTAGCAGCAACGACACTCTCCACTTCTCTTGGCAATGATGTTGTTTTAGCAGCAACGCCACTCCCCACTTCTTCACTCTTCTTCCTTTGTTTACGAACATCCTGAAATAAAACAATCATTTCTGTCAACTTATTTGAAACTAGCTCAAAAAAACTAAAATAACATGGTTGGCCCTTACAAGTTTTTTTGGCCTCTTTGTCTACTACACGTGTATAATACTTCTTTAATCCAAATATTCCTGCATCTTTGCACATTTCATCCAAGTATAACAGGGACATCTCATCAGCATCCACATAGTCATAGATGCAGGTGTCCCCTTCTACGTAAATTGCATTACCAGTCTTGAGTAATAACCCACCGTAATGAAAAACAACAGTGATTTCATCACTTGTGGGATCTGTATATCAACACAAAAAAAAATGAACACAGCAACAACAAACCATCTTCACTTCAAATACTACTCCAACATTCCAGACATACACTATACTCAACAAAGAACACCTTTATAACTACTCACTATTCATGCTCATCAACAATAACAGTAATATACTAAAAAAAACACCATCCGTTGCCATTCAAACCACCAATATGGACATGCAAACACAATATAATGAAAACAGCAACGAAATCAAAAATTATAACACATATTCGAAATAAAAATTGTTCCTTTTTCTTACTATACAGAGGATGCAAGTTCTTCGGTAGTCCTGTCAGCCTTAACGTCATTTTTCGCCCCTTTCACCTTCGAAAATACAGCTCCACAACCCCGGCTATTGCTTCCAAAATCCACACCGATCAACTACGCCTGTTCCAACAAACAGTCAGATTGTGTGATTCGTTCAGAAATTTGAACAATTTTCGTCACTTTCGCCCTGGGATTTTTTCGCCTTTTCAGAAACGGGTAACGGGAAAACGAAGTGGGAATTGTTTTGATTTTGTTTTCTCTTTAATATTCAAGGTAAATTAGTCAACCGTGGTTAAAGTTGGGTTAAAAGTAGGGTTAGGTCCGGTCAAAGGTCGATTTCAGCGGTCAACGGTCGTCCAGCAGGTCATCTGGATGCCAGGTGTCTATTAACCCTATAAGTCTGGATGCCAAGTGTGTTTCATGAAACATTGGATGCTACTTAAAACTTCGTGGAAAACAATGGATACCAGGTGCAATTAACTCCATCATGATATTCATCAACTGGCCTTTGTCCTTGTAGGTAAGCTCAACAGAAATTCGTCAATTTGATGAACAGCAGCATGGTGTGCGAGATATATTTTTATATAAATCAAGCTTCCTTGACACTAAATCCTATTCAATATGCCGTGTCCTTGCTAATGTCTACATACATAATCAACCAAAACAATACCATAAGATGTCTCTACACATTAGAAAGAAGGACAATTTTCAATAAAATTAATTAATGTCTGTGTTAAATTGTATCCTTACAACTTATAAGAAGTGATATAAAAAATAGAAAAGCAAATCACGTGCCCAACATTTTGGAGTTCTTTTCAGACTCATATTATATATAGAATTTTACAAAATTGCAGTTTGAGGTCTTGCCCCTCACAAGAAGCTGTTATCACACATTACTGTCATGCTTTCTTTACATCAATAGAAACATGGGTACCAACCCATCAAATTTTTGTACATATATACATACGGGCGACTAAAGGATCATTTGCAAAATGCTTCTACAGCCAATGTTTTGGTAACATTCACACAAGGGTCTCCAAATGTAGCATCAGATACTTCGACTTTGCAACTGCTCGAGCCAAGGCAAGCCTACACATTTGATTCAGAATCAGCGGAAAGGTTCAAACGATAGGACATGTTACATATAAAAACACGTGACTTGATCAAAAGAGAAAAAAGAAAACCATAAGTTCAAGAAGATTGGAGTTAGGCTGACCTTCTGAACAATTGATAGGGAGTTGTTGCTGTTGCAGTCACCATTGGCGAAGTTTCCGCAAGTCCCGGTTGGAGTTCCATAACTAGCAAACTTGATTGAAGAAATGACCTGCTTGGGAAACGGGCATTGCAGCGACAATGTTGGTTTACCAGCAAGGTTAGGATTCCATGCGTCAATGGGAGGCGGATGAGTCTCTGAAACAACGGAACATATGCTCGATATTGTTCTTGTGGCAAGAGATATCTTGCTTGGATCTCCACCCATTTCCTCGAACATCACCAGAACATTCCCACTCGGTTTAAGCCAATCTCGGGGAATATGGTAACTATAATATTAATGAGTAAGAACAAAGTATGAAGAAATAAACTTGCATATCAGCATAACTGGAGATGGTTCCCACTTACAAGATCTGGGAGGGATTTCCACAATTACTGAGACATTTCTCAGAATTATAAACTCCTCTGTAGTCACATGGGTTATTAGAGCAATCGTTACTTGTATCAATACCGGCAGGCCAATAGCGTCCAAGACTATTTCCATTCACCCATACCTCGCCTTTTCCCATCCCTGACATGTTAATGGCAACTGGACTGTCACCGCTGGGTGCATTGAAGTTTGCCTACAACAAGACCAGCATTGCTTCAGTTTATAGAAACTAACTTATGCAGCTTACCCAAGAAATTCCAAAAGGGAGAAGTCATAAAACTGATCTCGTGAACAAAATTTACCAATTGAACCTTTTTGGTAATGCATCTCAAGATTTTATGAATGCGGTCATCTCAACAAGATGTTCAGATCATGTGCGAAAAAGTCAGTACCATTACCTTGTACCAGACAAATGGTTGGCCTGTAGGCAAAGGTGACTGTGAGTTCCAAAGGGTGGAAGTTCCAGATGGTAATCCTATCCCTTCATTTTTCAGACCAATCTGCAGACATCCAATACAAAAGAAGGGCAAACTTTTGTTATGAGCAGTACTAGCAAAAATTAAAAACCTAACCTGCAGAAAACTGCAAGGAAGGTAAGAGTAAGATATCCATTCTTGTTCCATTATTTTATCATCACATGCTGGTATTAGTAGAAACTACCTGATATGTCCATTTCTGAGATGAAAGATCAAGAGATGACCCGTTTTCAGAACCTTTTAGCAGCACCGGACCGGTAATTCCAGCTCCCTTTTTATCGAAAAATGCTCCATAGTTCTGAAATAAAGGAAACGTTTAGATTAGAAAATGTAACACGCACTCATAATTTTTATAAGAATCAAATTATTGTAAAAGAATCAATGTAGAAAGGATGCAGAAAAGTTTCTCTTTCTCTTTCTGCTAATGCAAAATGAAAATGAAGGTTGAACCTGAAGGCCCACGGTCAAACTCAAGAGATCAATTGTGTTTTCTCCAGCAGCCAGGGAAATGGGTGTTTCCAAGAAAACCGAGATGTTGGAAACATTGCCTATCCTACTTCCTAGAAGATCAAATCCAGTGTCACAACAATGGTAAAATTGAATTGCAATAAAACAGGAAAGCAGAATAGTGGCATCTGATGCCATTATAAACTTATTTTGATGTTTCCTCTTGATTACATGCCAAATGTGCCCCTTCTGCTTAGTCTAAATGGTCTCCTTTTTTTTTCTTTTAACAGAATCCATTTTTCGTATAAAGTTTATCAATTTCATGTTCTGTTAGCAATGACTACATAGTAACATTAACAGGTTATATCAAAATACGATCTTGATCTCTTCACAATTTATGGAACATTTCTGCCAACTGCCTCTTACACAGATATTTCTCCACGATTTGCATCACAGAACTCTATTCCACTTCAAATAAGTTTACAATTGTGCCGATTAACATCCAATGTTTTCCATAGTTCTTTTTCAGGCTGACTAATTGTTAATAAATGTTAACCGCTGAGGTTTACTGATTTTTATATGGTAATCACGATGTTCAAAACCAAAAAAAGTGCAGCAAGGAATTACAATGAAAAGTAAAACAGGTCACCTGCGAACTTTCCGTTCACAAAAGCATAAAGACCATGTCCAAGTGATTCAACATGTAAAATTGTCTGAGATCCACCTTGGAGTACAGGCTCACTTCCAGTGAAATTTGTGCTACAAGCAAGAAAAAGGATTTGCATATATAGTCAGAAATGAAGGATATAAGCACAGTATAAGATTGGGCCTCCATCTTAGTTTGCGTACCTAAAAGAATACCATAGGTAGTCACTCTTATCACTGGTAGTGTTTATTTGGTCTGCCAAGCCAACTTTGCTAAATGCATCAGTTCTTGAGGTGCCCACAGGTTCATTTGCCCAACTCCAACCAGATAATGATGCGCCAGAGCTGGTATCATTTGATGCATTGATAACAAATTCAGGAACCATGGTCATAGCATTCATCTGCCACAGAAAAATTATAAATGAAGGGGTTAACCTTTCGAACTTCTTCAGAATTAATAATGCAAATTTTGTCCAAAACTCCTTTCAAGTCTTAACTAAAAGAATTTTACAGAACTGCAGAAACCACATTATGCAAGTAACTAAGAAAATCTAAACAAAGTTGAATTATGTTATCAAGCATGACATTTTCAGTAGCAAAGAGTTTAAATGCCAAACAAGGTTAAGCTGAATGTTCAGAGACAGACCTTAGCAGTATTAAACGCCTCATGCTTGCAGTCAGGCAAGATGCTTACGGACCAGGCAGGTAATGTATATGATATGCCACCAAAGTTCACAGTTGCATCAGTTTCGTGATCAGAATTGGCAAGAAAAGCTGCACAAAGTCCTGATCCTGTTTCGTAGACAGTGGCCTAAACAAAGATATGAAAAAAATTGTAAGCACATATATCCACAGGGAACGTGTAAATCAATTTGACAACTCTGATATTTGGGACAGAAAGAAAGACAACTCCAAATAAGTTTAGGCACCAATATGGCACAAAATATCTCATCAAGTAGAACACAAGAGGATTATGTGAAGAACATGTTTGACTTCATATATTTCAATCCACACAATCAGCTCAAAAAAGTACCTCCACGTTGGTGGCTAGGGTACTGGTTGTTGGATCAGCTGTTAACATGGCCTCTTCGCAGAGCTTTATGGCTTTGTGTAGATCTTTTAGGTGGCCCCACTTTGGCTGCTTTGCAAAGCCTATAAGCACAAATCGAGAATACATAAACATACATACACATAAGCGTAGATGTATCTCTGTACGTATGCATGTATACATGTTTCTGATATATAGTTGATAATTTGCATTTTAAGATTATTGATCTTCTAGAAAGGAAAGGCTTTTGCCGCCATCTTTTATTACATTTCCACCACTTTTGCACAAAAATTCATCCCAATATTGTAGCGAAAAAGTGGTGGAAGTACCAAACAGGTAGTGGCAATAGCCTCAACAACAACACTCAAACCTTTTTTTTCCACTGTGTGAAGTTGACTATCACCTGTAGTGGCAATAGTCTCACCCTTCTAAAATTGCATCAGAAATTGGAAATCGGGACTTTAAACTTATGATAAATAATAAAAATATTGATAAATGATCGAAGAAGCAGTACCGTATTCATCTAGTGGAGCATCATAATCATAGCTAGTCACAAGGAATGGGCCACCGCTTGTCCTTCCAAAGTTGGTTCCTCCATGATACTACACAACAAAAATATAAAATAAAAACCATATTAATAAGATGATACTGGCTAGAGAAGCAGGACTTGCGTTAGAGAAAGAGAGAGTGTCAATTTCCACTACCATATAATAATTTTGGAAGGTTCCATTTAGTTGGAAAAAACGTGCCACAGCAAAGGCAATGTCCTCCGCAGGTCTGTAAGGCAATGGACCAGCCCATGCAGTAAACCTTGTTGAATAGAAAAAATTTCCAGGATTAGAATCAGCAAGCAAATCAGAATGCAGGATAAAAAAATGCCAACAGATATACCATCCAGTCCAATTCTCAGTCCACATCTTCGGTTTCTTGTCAGAATTTGGCACGAAATCATGGCAATAGAATCCATTGCATGTGTTAATCTGCAGCAAGTTAATGCATCAAAATGAGCTACAAACTGTTTCTTGAAATTAGACAACGGTATACAGAAGTAGTGGAAGAAAAAGAAATCACCAGTGGATCTGGAGCATCGGGCTGCTGGCACATGACCCAAGGTACTCCAATGTTCATCGATTGTGCCATTGAAGCTGCCCAGTCTACGTAGGGTTTGGCACCATCCCCATAATACTTCTCAATATCACCATTCCCATACTCATTTTCGATCTGCAATAAGACTTTTGACTCTTTCAACATGTTCATAAAAGATAAAATGGCATCGAAGTCAAATTTTATCTAGGCTACATTTTTAGATATTAAATTTTAACTACAAAAAAGTTATTCACCAACTACATATGAACATGTGATGCCACGACTTCCTTAGTCAAGAATCAAAGATCCTACCACATTGCAGCATCCATTCAAATTTAACAGCCGAACAAACTTTTCTCAGTGATTTATGTTTATGCATGTAATGCATCATATAATACAGAAACACCAAATCATACATCATATGTATCATCTAATCTTCCAGCAAAAGAAACATGGTAACATAACAGGATGACAGAAAAATAACACCGATTTATGACGTAGGAGACTCAAATAAACAAAAATTAGCAGCAGCAAGGGTCTGATTTTAAACCTGAGCCAAAATAATTGGTCCGCCTTGAGATGCGAAGAGCTTTTCCTGCTTAAGCATTTCAACGATTTTGCTAGTAAATCTTTGCATTTCCTGCTTGAAAGGCTCGTTGTCTGTTCGGAACTCGATTCCCGGTATGAAATGCAACCAGAGAGGAAATCCACTGTTCCATTATTGAAATCCAATATTTTATACAACAGCATAATCGAAACTTTAGGGTTAAAGATATTGAAATTTTCAGAAGAAAAGAAGAGAGGAGCATACCCATAGTTCCATTCAGCACAAACATAAGGACCGATTCGAAGCACCGAGTAGAGACCAGCTTCCCTTACCAGTTTCAGGAATTTGACGATGTTTTTTCTCCCGCTAAAATCATACTGCAATTTATTTATATTTTTTCTTCAAATGTCAGAAAATGTTAACTGAAAATTCTTCTTTTTCTTACATTTCGTCATTGCTTCTTGTTAAAAAAAATGCAAATCTAATTTGTAATTGGTCAATGGTTCTCATCCTTTATTTATTTATAATTGTTTAAACTTACTACCTATAACTATGTCTACTTATGGAATGCTATATATACCAGACGACTTTAACAAATGTTACAATTTTATCATATAAATTAAGCAATGGTATGAGATGTTTAGTACTTTAGGTGTATAGAAAACATAACTGAAATATTTTTCTTCAACAGTTTGACCAAAAAAATCGGTTACACTAACTGACAGGATGAACGTAAAAATTTCAAATAATTCAATACGTGTCAGATACACAAATAGTATCTTATAATATTATGAATAACGTTTTAAATGAATATTATAGACCAGTTTGCAAGACCTCTATATATATAGAGTCGGAGATGTTACTGAAAACAAATTTTTTATCTCTTAAAATAGAAGTATTATTTGTTTGTCTCTTAGCTTTGTCAGATCCTAACGATAACTTTTGGGATATACTGAGTTGTTACAAGACCAGGACAACGTTTTGTTATGTTAAAACTTAATGCAAAAAATGGAAAACCTATGATGTGGGAACGAAGGAAGGTAAAGGAATGGCCTCCACTTTTTTTCTCTCTTTTATTTTCTCTCTCTGCTTTCGTTCTCTAATAGATATATGTGTTTCTCAAAAAAAGAATACATATATATATACATATATGTGTGTGTGTATATATATATATATATATGAATTGTGCAGTTGAAGTGTTGGGAAATCACCTGGCCTCTAACAGGCTCATGCATGTTCCAGAAAACGTATGTCTCGATGGCATCTAGACCTCCTTCTTTTCCCTTTTGAATTAATTTTGGCCACATCTGCAATTGAATTTTTTGGGAATTATATATATGTAATCATACTTAGTATACTTTAACAACAACAATAAAATAAATAAAAACATTATAACATACATGAGGAGTGCTACGAGGATAGTGAATAGATCCAGAGATTAGAAGTCTACGTTTGCCATCAATGACAATTGCTCGGTTATCATACGTGACATTGGCTCCAAACGACACCGTAACAAATGGTAAAATAAAGAAAAACAATTGAAAAATAGTTCCTCTCATTTTTTTACAATGCAATATATTTCTTAAACCAATATTGTTTTTAAAATAATATATACATTCAGAGGGAACTATGTCATTTTGCTGAAACTCGTGATATTGCTGCTATTTATACAGGTAGTTCCTCACCTGTTTTCTAGGACAAATCAGTGAAGTTGCAACGATATCGGAACAGGAGAAATATACTTCAGAAGTTTATACATTTCCTTTTTTTTTTTTTAAGAATGAAAACTTTTTGGTTGTTTTCTATTAATAGCATATCATGCATTTATCTGACTCAGCCGTTACTTCAACTTATCCCATAATTTTGGTAGGAGAAAGGCGAAATCACTTGCTCTGGTGGCTTCTAGTGTCCGAGTCCTATATAGCTTTGTAGACGATACAAATCAGATGTCCAACAGCCTTCTAGGTTGGTGAGTCTGTACACAAGGGCTCATACAAGGTGCCCTCTATAAACTAGCAGAACTAGAGCACCTACATTACGAGTGTCCCCGGATTCAAACACATAATTTTACAATGTATTATATAGGGGTGTTAATGAACCGAGTAGAACTGAATATTATGTTTTCGAATTTGGATTTGTTTAGTTAAACGAATTGTTCAACTCGGCTCGTTTGATGTAAAGAGCTTCAAAATTTGTTCGAATTTGGCTCAAAAACGCTGTAACTCTTTAAACGAGCCGAATATTTTGCGAACAGTTTGACTCGCTTTAGTAAATGAACCTAATTAGATGTTTAAACTTGGTTCATTTAAATAAAATTAATAAATGAATTTGAATAAATACGAATCACGCTCGAACTGTTCGCAAACCGTTCGATTCGCTTAACGTCCGTCGAGAAAAGTGCTTTTAGTGCTTGAAAATTAAACCGAGTTGGTATTAATATTAGAGGAGGAAAGTAGTCCATTGAAAGAGGCACACTTCAGCAAATATACTATTTATGAAGCAATTAATGCAGCAGGTTTAGTATGTTCCTCAGCCTATCCATACTTTTATATTAACCTTTTATATTGATATGTTCCTCAATTTATCCATCCGTTTATATTAACCTTTTATATTAACAAGTTATATATGTCACACACTTCTTGACATAAGATTGTCCACTAGTATCATATAAATTAGAGACAATCTTATACATAGAAGAACAAGACATGCATCACTTGTCATATGAAGTTATATGATGTATGTCACATGGAGTATTATATGCAATGTTATATGATGTATGTCCTATTAAACACGTAAAAATTTTAATTTCAACCTTGTCATAAATTTTTTAAAGTTATTTTCCTATTACCCTTTCCATTTTTAAATTTAATTGGCATGTATGATCTTAGGTAAGATGTATTCTTGCATGCATCAGAAGTAGGAAGAAAGACTGGTGATAGAAAGAGAGATATATTTTTCCAGATATTTAAAAGGTTCAGCAGCACGCTAAACCTCTTTTTTGAATAATGCAGAAGTTTTCATTACCATATAACAAAAGACAAATAAATATATCATGACATAAACAACACGGCTGCATATCTTTTTAGATGACGGCTCAGTCTTCTTGTTTTTTTTTTTCTATTCTCTGGTCTCTAAACTAATGAAGCCTCGTTTCTGTAGTACTAATTTATTAACATATAGCCGAGCCATTTTTTATTAACATAATAACAACAAGTTCTTATGGCAGCCCATGCTAGTGAATCAGCTGCTTTTTTCCGGCACCAATAACGAAGAATTGTTTTCCTCTACTTGATGCCTCAAAAGCCAAATCACATCTTCTGAGAAAAAACAAACAGCTCTCGTGAAATTTGTAATGCAGAAGAGGGAAGCTAAAATCTGTTGGCAAAAATAGAACATACAAAAAAAAAAAAAAAAAATGCATCAAGGTCTTCAAACGAATCATTTGTTATTGCATGGAAGAACAAGAAAGCTAATTAACGGTGCAAAATACAAAAGGTTTTCCCACGAATATGACCGAAGGAAACAAAACCCAAATGAAAACGAGACCTAATAGTTTTGTCTAAAAATTATTCAATATATGCATCTTTTTGATAATCTTACATTTCGATGAATGTCGATTGACCTTTTATCATCGATAAGACCATGATTATCTTGAATTTCCTGCAAAACAGATGATATGATTGCATCATAAAATACATAAACATGTATTGAAGCTTAAAATGTTAACTATAACTATATAGTCTTACCGTGTCTAAAACCATTGAGCTGTAAAATAAAGAGATCCATATGTATCCTCAAACAGCTCAATGATCTTACAAATTTAATCTTTCTTTCCATCTTATGCCAAAACATTAAGGAACAAAATCATTAAAATTAATGTGGACTCAATCTGCTGCAACCACATATGATCAACAACGATAGTACTCAAGTTTTTTTTTTTTTTAATATATGAGATCGTCTATATAGATCAATAGTTTATCAGGCTCTATTAAAAAAGATTAAGATAGAAGAGATTAACAAATAAAAAAATGTTTCTGGTGTATTAGACGTAAGATTTGAAAAGAATCATTTCACGAGCTGATTGTTTGTACAAGAGGCTTAATGTTTTCTAAAATTACATAACAGCAAACTTCTAACCCCCAAAAAACAGTGCTGACAATTAGATCATTTGCCATGGGCTCCATCAAACCTTTTTAGAACTACAGTAATTACCGCTCAAGATCGCCTTTCTCCCTCACGCTATTATTCTCCGGCCATTCCATCTCCCTCTGTGACGGCGATGAATGAAAATACTGATTCCACGATAAGCAAAAAAATTTCCAAGTCATCTTCTAACCGAGTGATAAAACCCAGCGATTCCGAGAAGAAATCTAAATCCACCAGCACCGGTACAGCCAATTCCAAAGTTCCTAAACCGTTCCTAAACCTAAGGTAAACGGAAGTAAAATTGGTTCTCCTAGCAGTTCGACGAAAAAGAAGACAAAAGAGAAATTATACACCGACGGCGACGTGGAGATGGTCAGTTCTTCGTTACGGAGTGGAGAGTACAATAACGGTGATTTAGCGGAGAAAGGATGTAGTCAAGCCGAGAGCGACGGGGAGAAGGTAAAGGCTAGTAGCGATAGCGTTGTAAATGTTTACAAAAGAAAGAAAAAACAGAATAAGATCAAGGACGGGGAGGTCGTGGCGGAGGAGGAGGAGGAGGAGGAGGAAAATAGTGGTATCAGCAAGCAACCTGGTGCTGGTAAGAAAGAGGAAAAGAGAAAGACTATAGAGGAAAAGTCAAAGGGAAAGGAGAAGTCGTCGGAGAAGAAGCCACCGAAAAATGTATCTAGCAACGGACAGATTGAAGGCAAAAAAGAGGATCACAAGAAGAAGAGGAAAGAGGTGGAAGCTAAGAAAGAGGAGAAGAGAAAGACAGAGGTGACATCCAAGGGAAAGGAGAAGTCGTTGGAGAAGAAGGCAGAGAAAAATGAGTCCTTCAACGGACAGATTGAGGGCGAGAAAGATGATCACAAGAGGGAGAGGGAAGAGATGGAGGGTAAGAAAGAGAAGAAGTCGAAGGGGAAGGAGAAGTCTTTGGAGAAGAAGGCACCGAAAACTGAGTCCATCGAAGTACAGATTAAAGCCAAGAAAGAGGATCATAAGAGGAAAAGGAAAGAGATGGAAGGTAAGAAAGAGGAGAAAAGAAAGAATACGGAGGTAAATTCGAAGGGGAAGGATGAGTCTTTGGAGAAGAAGACACAGAAAAATGAGTCCAGCAGCGGGAGAACTGAAGGCAAGAAAAAGGATCATAAGAGGAAGAGGAAAGAGATGGAAATGAAGGAGGAGCTTCCAGAGCAGCATGAGCACATGAATAGTGGCAACAAGAAAATAAGGAAAGGCAATAGCAAGGATCATAAATTGAAGAAGAAAGTGGTGAACTCAAAGGATGATGGCAGGAAAAGGCGGATTCAGAATGAGAAGCAGAAGCAGAAGCAAAAAGTGGAGAATAAGGACGAGGTAGAATATGAGAAGGAAAATGGAAAGTGTGAGACTTCCCTATATAAGTTTCCGATGAATCGGGTTAGCAGGTTGATAAGGAGCGAGGATTTCAATGGCCGCATTTCTCAAGAGGCATCTTTCATGATAAATAAAGCATCGGTATGCACTTTGTAGCTTTATTTAGTCAGTAAGGCTTGCTTATGTGCATGTTTATTATGCATTTGTTTAGTTAAAGACAGTTTATGCCATTTATGCATAATGAATCAAGAGTCTAACATGCATATCTTTTTTGAGATTATCAATGAAGTTCCCTTATCGTCGATATCTTGATTTTTCATATAATTTTGAATTTTTTTTGCATTTTCAATTGAAATATAATAACATAGTGGCATGTTGGAGTGATAGTGAACACATATGCTAATGCTGTTGACTCTGGTGGTTTGGAAGCTTCAAAACATCCCTACACCTTTAAAGAGTTCTTGTTAATATTTTTGTATTCTAGACTTGATGAACTTTTTTCTCTTGAGTGATTTAAGTTGATCTGAACGTGTACTGTATGTATGTGTGAGTCTTAAGCTAGTGGCAGAGAATGATACTGAAATGATAGAGCAGCAAATTGTGTAAACGAAGTCTTTGCCTGTAAAAGCTCCAGTTTTCTTCTGGTCTGACGTTCATAGGGCTTCTTTAGGTATATGTTTTTTCAAATGCGGTGGATTTTAAGGATCTATTGCCTGATTTGCAAGATCATGATGCGCAAAATTTCCTCTTGAGTAATATTCAGGATTTTATAAAGAACGTTGAACCTTGAATGCCAGCGAAGTGTGCAAATTTGCAAATGTTCATGAGTAGCCTTAGGCATGGTGAATTTGCAGCTTTTCAGGAGCATGTTACAGATAAATGGTTTGGTATGTTCAACTTCGTATTTGCATTTGAAACCATAAGGTAAACTACTGGATTTTAAAGTTCGACCTTATCTTCCGCGAGTGCAGGAGACTGTTGGTGTTTAGTCTTGTCTGAATGAAATTGACGGCAAAAACCCCAAAACTGTTTTTGGTTAATTTTTTGGTCAGGATCAAATAGGATGGTATAGTGAAAGGAGGAGGATGGAATTCTAGACTTTTATGCTTATGGGCATGGGTAATAGGAGACATATTGACACATCCTGGCATTCCTCTCTAAGATCTCGCTTTTGCTTATCCATTTCTGTTTATGTGAGTTTTGGTTCTAATATCAACAGATAGTACAAGCAGCCAAATCATGAGAAGTTTACATGATGCGGGATTATTTTTGTTAGATGTCCGTTTTCTCTCAGAATATTTTGTTATATCCTTCCTCATAATTCTTGGGTTCTCTAACCTGGTCAAGTACTGGAATTGGTTTTGGATGAGGAATCGAAGTGGCATTTAGATTAAGACCTTCGCTTTGTTTTATATCTACATAAGTATGCTAAAAGGATAAATTGTGTGTGTGTGTGTGTGTTGGTGGGGGGGGGGGGGGGGTCTTTTTTTTTTTCACAACAAGACTAACGAGGATTATTATTTTTGGTTTAGTCCTAGCAGTAGTAACACCTTATCATGGTTTCTAATGGACTTTCCCTTCTTAAACCCTCAATTTTGAGATAAATTGGGATCCTGCCACTGCCGTGCTGCTCCTATCAGAACGGCAACTATAATCGTCAAGCACTTTATCAAGTGGTTCACTTGCTTGGTGGATCTTTTCCATTCAGACGTGGAGACTTGTAACCATCTTCACTTCCTCTTCCTGCTTCATTGTGAGCCAGAATGCATTCTTGCCAAGACCTGAATGGTAGAATTTTACGAAGTTAACATTCCATTTGGTAAAAAGATTTAAGCATTAGAATTGTTTGACAGACTAACGTTGATCTACAATAAGAAGAGCAAGGTATATTGATGTTGAAGCATGTGACGGGAAGTAAGCGTGAATAAAGTAAAACGTGTCAAGAGAGCAAATTGTCGGTTAGAACAGAATGTGTGCCCATACTTTCTAATGGCAATTATTATAGGAAGTTGAAGAATAAATATTCATTCAAGCTAAGCATTAAATATACAATGTTTGCCTCTTATATAGGATACTTAAAAAGGCCCAGCATTGGTCACAAGACTTCAACGGCTAGAAGAGTCTTTAATCTCACGGCTAGATTAAGCCCAAGCCCCAACGGCTCTTTTCCTCTTTCCTGCTGGGCCACTGAGTTGGGGGCATATACCAGCATATATGTTAACCATATGAGTATGTATGCATGTCTGTCTACTTTGTGCGTATGTATATATGTATAGTGATGGTATATGTGTACATTATATACGTATGTGTATGTGTACAGGAGTATTTTCCATTAGGTTTCTACAATTATCTGTGTTACAATCTATTTATTGCTCAATTTGCTGATATTATAGCTTGCAGTGATTGCTTAAGGTCCTCCATGACCGAGATATTTGCAAAAAATAGAAAAAAATTTCTTCACAAAAGGCGATCATCGGTTTTCTTCTGCTACGAAACCTGTTTTTTGCGTCCATGAACAGTACCTTTTTGTGCAAATTTACTGTGTACTCAGCCACCTACGTGAGAATAGTGGAGCACTTATTGTGGCTGTTGGATGAAAAGGAATTTTGCCTCGTCCTCTGCTGCAATATTTGTTCCTCCTCTTCTTCATTCGCTTCTTTTTCTCTTTTTGAAAATTTCCCGTGCAACACATGGTACCTATACTGCCGACTTCCACTGTGTTGAGGTGCATGGGTCAAGCCTTTTCTCGTCAGCTGTCCTGTATTAAAGAATTTTGGTAAGTTATGGTCCTCATTTGTTAGCTACTTCCTAAGTGTTGTGGTAAATGCTACTTGAAGCTGTGTGCTTTTAGGTCGTTGACAAGTTGCAATATTCCAACCCTTTTTGGCAAAGTTGCCATTTATGGATATTTTGCATGCAGGTGGCACTTCTTTTAGGGTGTTACTCCTCCATATGAATACATTTTTCTATTGCTCGATGAGTTCTTAACTGCACTTTTATCTGGCTTTTGCAGGAGAAATTTCTGGAATCGTTTGCCAAGGAGGGTTACGCTTCTGCTTTTTTGGATCATAAAAGCTATCTTTCTTACGATCATCTGTGTAAGTTTATTGTCATTCACTTGTTGGTTCTGTGATATGTGTTCTTTCTTCGTAGCTTACTTTTTATGAGTGGTGCCTGCTCATTCTAAAATGTTGGTTGCATTGTGTTTCAGCATCAGTTGTTTCTAGAAGGAAGAGATTCGACTTTCTAGCAGGTATGTTTGTTTAGCTTTCTTCCTGTATCCTCTTTTGCTTGTAGCTTATCTACTTTCCATAACTTCTTAACCATCGGTGGGTTTTTCCGGTTTTAAAGATTTTGTTCCTGAGAAAGTAAAAGCTGAAGACGCTTTAATAGAAATGTCCGAGGAGACATGAGATGAAAAGAATCTACAAAGGATCGTGTTTGGAGGAATGGTCTTCTATGCTGGCATTTTTACTCGTGAGTTTCCAGAAATCTTTTGCTTTTCATGTCTTGGAGATCTCAAATCTTTTGCTTTTCAAGAATCTACAAAGGATCGTGTCTTGGAGATCTCAAATCTTCCTTTTCATGATCAAGTCTCGATTCTTACTGAACACTGGATGGAAGTTATGTTGCTTTGGCAGCATAATCGATATGCTCATCTTCTGCTTACTGACTTGTGACTATAACATCTAAAACATCATATTTAGGTTTTGAAATGTATCCACGAGAGAAAATGGAAGGCAGGTCTTTAGTTCTTACCCTCAGGAAAGAGAGAGAATGGATGTAAAAAGCTTGTGCCTTTGACAGTTTGTTTTACCCACCCGGCCAAATGTGGATATATATATATATATATATATATATATAGACACACACACACACACACCTATATATATATATATATATACATATATATATATATACACCTATGAGCTGTTCTTAGTTCCTTCTTGTTTAGAATAGTTATGATCAGGAAATGGTATGCCTAATTAATCAAATGGGTGTGGGCATATTTACACATTCTCCTATCTTCTACTTCAGGAGTGTAGTGTTCAAGAAGAAGTGCTTCCAACTGAGTTTTTAGTGCAACACTCACTAAATACAACAACAACAACATTACCCCATTGTCCTAAAGTCTCCCGCCTATGACGGTGTATGGGGGGTCTGATGTACGCAATCATACACATGTTTATAAACACAGATGTTTTCTGATGACGCATAATGAAAATTGCGTTAAACTTCGACACTGCTACTTCACAATATAAGGAGCGCATCCAATTTGATGGATCATTGTTATAAATAATGTACAAAACATATAATGAAAGCTTTATCCATAGCAATTGAGGGAACATTTGCATATGCTTTTGTTTCTAGTTGTATCATTCTTTGTTTGGGGTTGTATCCATAGCAGGTTGTTTCTAAATAAGGTAGGGTAAACAGGTTGATCAAACATTTAAGAGATTAGTCTGAAATTGAGAACGTACCATAATTATTATGTACTATAACAGCTTAAGTTTTTACGGGCATCCAAATCTTTCTTATAGTGGTTCATGCAATTAAATCTTGTATCATTATTCTCTTAAGCAGTTTCTCCTTTTTCCTTCCTCCTACAAAAAATAGTTTTTTCCCTTAAAAGTAAGATCGTCAGATATTTTTTTAAAAAAAAGCTAAAACTTTAAAATCAAACTTCCTAGATTTAGAAATTATATAAATTTCCCTTAGATTCTAAAGTTAATAGATGTTTCTTAGGTACTTGATAATTCTTAGTACCTCTTCAATTAAATATTTTCTCTATTGAAGGTGACTGTTTAATGTTTTGAAACAGAGCATGTTTCTTACCAATACAAAGGGTACAAATCTTCAATCCCAACATCTATCTTATTCTAGTCATATTAGATATGATAATGCTGTATGTATTAATTAGCTTGGGTTTATCCAGTGTGTTAATTTAATCACATAACATGATTCTACCTGGTATGGTAAAAGATATGATAGAAAATAAGATATAAACTCTTCTTTTTATGACCCAATAAAAGCAAAGCACACTAATTAGGTATGATAATGGTATGTGTATTAATCAGCTTGGTTTTATCTAGTGTGTTAGTTTAATACACGTGACATGGTTTTACTTAGTATAACAAAAGATATGATAGAGAATAAAATATTAAATCTTCTTTTTATGACCCAATAACAGCAAAGCAAAGAAATACTTTTGTATTTACTTTGTAACATCTCTGTTTCTAACTCCATAGAAATCACTGTGGTCGGTGAGTCCTCACTCACTTCTTTTAATATACAAAGCTTTGCTTTTAGGGTCATAGTCCAGTTGGTTTTCGGGTTCGGATTTGCCCCAAGCGATCAAGAGTTCGATTCCAGGGACACACACAGTGTAGGTGTTCCTCTGCTGCTAGACTGAATGTCTGGTTTGCAGGGGGCACCTTGTGTAGGTCACGGCATAAGTCCTCACTCAACCTAGGAAGCTGCGGGACTCCTAATTTTGCATCCTACACCATGGTTCTTATGGTTGAGGCGGTGGATACATCAGATCGAGAGATTTCGTCTTTTATTCCAAACTTTATTAAACGCTTTTGTTTATAGGTACGGAAGAACTTTGCTTACATTAGTTTTTAGCAGTGTAAGTGATGTGCCTTTATTTAAAAAGGGATGGGGGAGGCAAGCAAACTACTATAATTAACTCAATCAAAACCTATTCTATTGTACTTATGGGTATATACTTATTATTTACTAAATCTCTTTACATTTCCTAACACAAATTAAAGAGAAAAAAAACAGAATGCAGCTTTGCGGCTGTCAACTGAACTTTTTTTTTTTTTGAATTGAAGAAAAGAAAGTCTTCTTTCTTTTGTCCTCGGGGGGGGGGGGGGGAGAAGGGGTTGTGGGTAGTGTGTGTTTAAAGTTTTTGGCCAAACAAACTTGGAATTCCAGACATGCATGACACCAATGGGATTGAAGCAATCATTCAAACCCTTTTCCACACCCAACTTTGCGTCAATCCTACTTCTGTTTCCTGATATTTTAAGCAAACCTTATGTATATCCCCACCCCCAAATTCATATTTTTCTTTCCATTTTTTTTCCTAGAGCATACTACTTCAAAAAATTTATACACTTTCAAACTATTTAAGTTTCAACGCTATAATCAGTGGTAAACCCAAAAGCTGATTTGAGATTCGAATTTAGGTTATAAAGGGATATACTCTACATAAATATACATTTTTTTTTCCAAATTGCATAGAGAAATCGAACTCGAGACTCCTTGGTAGGAGAAATGATACTCAACAGTTAGACATAAAAGTTTTTCACATATACCATACGAATTAATTATAGGTATTTCAAAAGTTTATAGACCAAGTTGTTTTAATTTCAAGTAATAGTAAAGAGCAAGTTTTACTTGTGAGCATTTACAACTAAAAACTTTATTGTATGAATCGTTATATGTTTTTTTTGGTACTTTTTTTTTACTAAAAGCAAGAGCTGATAAGTCCTAACGTGATCTTAATATGAGCTTTTGAGTATATTTAAGACTCGCAACTTCAATATTCATCCACAAAATTTATCATATTTCTTTAGCGATGAATTTAGTATACATTAAGCATTCACCGGAAGCAATGAACTTAGGATATATTTTGTACCCTATACCTTAGTAATAGATTTTTCTGTGGTTGTGATATATTAGGTATGGTTGATGTTGTAAGCATTCATTTCATTAAAACATACAACTGAACAACCATAATGTTAACCTGCATAATGTTCAATCTTGGAGCTCCGACTTCACAATCATGGTATTGTTTGTCTGTCTTTTGTCCTCACCAGGTTCTAACAATAGCTTTTTCTGTCGTTGAGATATACTAGGTATGGTTGTCGTTGTTGTAAACATTCATTCCATTACAACATACTAACTGAACAACCATAATATCAACATGCATAATGTTAAATCTTGGAGCTCTGACTTCACAATCATGTTATTGTTTGTCTGTCTCTTACCTTTTACAGATCTTAGCAATAGATTTTTATGTTGTTGTGATATATTAGATATAGATGTTATAAGCATTCATTCCATAAAAACGTAATACTGAACAACCATAATAGCAACCTCTCACCATAAAGAAATAAAAGTTTTAAATATTTAAATGATTTCCCATTATATTTCTAACTAACAAACCACCAACTTTCCACCCTTTCCTTCTTCCTCTACCCTATAAACCCCTTACTTCCCTCTCCCTCAAAATCATCCAATTTTTCTTCCCTTTTTCCCACAGCATATGCCACAAGGCATTGCTTAGCCTTTCACTTGATCTATAAAACAAATAAAAAGTAAAAGAAGATGAGCCCAGTTTCTAGCTTTGTGTATATTTTACTTATCTTGCAATGCACAACCATCCTGGCTCAACCAGCTGCAAGCCCTGGTCCATCCGGTCCAACCAACATTACCAAGATTCTTGAAAAAGCCGGCCAATTCACCACATTCATCCGGCTAATGAAACTCACCCAAGTAGCCACTCAAATCGACGGCCAACTCAACAACTCGAATTCTGGTCTAACCGTGTTTGCCCCAACCGACAGCGCCTTTTCGGCCCTTCAAGCTGGCACACTGAATTCTTTAACCGATCAACAGAAAGTTGCGCTAGTGCAATTTCACATTGTACCTTCTTTTCTCTCAATGTCTCAATTCCAAACGGTTAGTAACCCTTTAAGAACCCAAGCCGGAGGGACGAACAACGGAGAATTCCCGTTGAACGTGACTACTTCGGGGAATCAAGTGAACGTATCGACCGGAGTTGATACGACCACAGTTTCCGGTTCGGTTTATTCGGATAACCAATTGGCTATATATCAAGTTGATAAAGTGCTTCTTCCTCTAAGTATGTTTGGTCCAGCAGTGCCGGCACCGGCGCCGGAGCCGTCTGTGAAGTCGAAGAAGAAACCGTTGGCTGATAGCCCCAGCTCCGGCGATGACTCGCCGGCGGATGCCTCGGCTGCGGTTGGGGTTGCAGTCCATGGTATGTTGGCATGTTTGGGGACTCTGATTTTTGGTTTGTTTTGGTTGTGACGGATGTGATGGACGGCCTTGATTTCATCTCAAGTGGGACCCAGTTGTTTGATTGTGTTTTGATCTGTAATTTTACATTTTAATCATCTTTTTTGCCCCTCGATGTTGTATTTTGTGAGTCCACACATTTTTGTATCATTTATATGTTCTGTAAACTAAATATTAGATTTCGATTGGGTGTGCATTCTTTTCGTAGGAATAAGGTTACAAATTTTGTGGATACTTGGAAGAATTTTATTGAATTGTTTAAGTTGTAAGAGGAGCTATAAAATTTACAAATCAATATATTTCGATAATAAAGTGAAAAACTTATATACAGGCTCGAAATTATATATACTTTTTTCACTAGGTTATTTGTTTCACGTATGTTAGAAATGCACCCGTAGAACCTATGATTCTGCAAATTATTCTTTTTATAATTCGTAGGTATCTATATATTAATTTCATCTACTTTATTTTGCAGCTAGATATGGTAAGGCGTCTAAGATATTTTGAGTAGACACAATGTACTTTAATAATGCATTATATTCATATTAAGATATGTGTATAGATGCGTAAATTCGATCGTTCTTATCCTGCGCCATACGCAGGAGCATAATGAATAATATTGTTGTTATATATATATATATATATATATATATATATATATATATATATATATATATATATATATAATACTTTTCCATTTCCAAAGTAGAATGAGTCAATGCTGTGTCTTATCCAGCAGAGCAGTTAACAAAACTGCTGGTTCTCTTTGTTAGCACTTTAAAGAATACGGTCTAGTTTATGAATTTTCTGTATAATATTTTCATTTAGAACTATTTGTAACACGAATATTAGCCATGTTAAGGCAGCAAAGGTTTTGCTCTCAAGATCGATTGTAAAGAAAGCCATGTTCAAGAATTATGGAGGATCACTGCAAGAAAGAGATGACTACTTGTACCAAATAATCAGCTGCAGATGAATTACTAAGACTTACCTATTAATTCATTGGAAAAGTTGGAATATGGTACGGTGAGGAAGATTTTGGAGGAAGGGCAAGCATGCATACAACCATACACATGTGTTAGAAACACACATAGGGAACTTCAAATATCATTAACAAGAAAAGTGAAAAACTAGAAAAGTAATAGTTAATGGTACTTCAATTTGACTTCTTGTTACCTGATAAACTCTCTTAGCAGAATCATGGCGAGGACCCTAAAAGTCTCAGTTGTTTCCTAACTGTCTGCCCGAGTCAATTCGGAGGTCATTCCTTGACAAGTCATGCAAATCAAAATCTTGACATTTACCTTCACTAACACACTAACACACCATATCTCTATTATTGTGTCATCTATGCAGATACATATAAAGCCGGGGGTCTTATTGGAAGCAAACTATCTATCCTTTGGCATTGAAATATTGTTTGACTGTCTCTCACCCTCCCCAGACCCTAGCGATAGCTTTTGCTGTCATGGAGATATATTGGGTATGTGTTGTTGTTGTTGTTATTTCTATACAATATCGACATAATTAAATCATCTACAAATCAAGCAATGAAGAGAAGTAAGACATCAAAATTATGATGCTGCTGATTAGAATAAGAATTTCATTAATGGATTCATACAATGGTCAAACTATTTTCTGTAAGTCCTGTATTGTATAAGAAGATCCCAACAAAATTAAACAGGAATACCACGAAGAAAGAGTTTATAATTCTCTTGACTGGTGATGAAATCCAGAGTAGAATATAACTCCCAACACATTAAGGAAGGAACTAACTTGAGTTTACAATAATCCCATCTTGTGCCTGAAACTCCTTTTCTTTCTTTCTTTCTTTCTTTTTTTTTTGGGTGTGGAGAAGCAGAAACTTTGTCTGTTCTCAGCGAAGAGCACTGCAAAAGGTAGATAAATATTTTGAGAGGGGGGTTGATAAATATTTTACATTATGCAGATATAATAGGTAGATGTATGCATGAAGATTAGTTATAACAGTCATGATTTTGGAAGTATAGAAAAATGAATCAGACATCATTTCATATATCTCAAAATGAAGGCTAAGAAACATACTTGTATAAATAAGCAGCAATTCCTAGTATGATGCACAGAAGAACAATGTCGATGCAGAAGTTCCTACTGGACCGTATCTGCAATATTCAAGGAAACGAGTGTTATCAAATATATTATGAAAACTCAAGGAGATGAATCATCAAATTACTAATCAACTTTAAGACATTGTCCATATGAAAGTTTTGGAGGATGACCTTTGTAAGGTTTTCTTTGAGTCTAACGTTGTTTTTTTTCAGATCACTGGTGTTCTTGTCCACCTGTAAAGAATCAAGATATGAACTTTTAGTTTCTGCAATATCTTTATAGGTGCACAATTAAGTTTTCCAGACCTTCTCATCAATCTCATCAATCAGAGGAACTTGTTTATCCAGTTCCTGATCAAGAATACAACAGAAGAAAAAAATTAATAAGATCATCTATGTTATACTATAACATCAAGTATTAGAACGCCATCCCATGAGAAACAACAAAAAGAAGAAATGTACAAAGCAAGACCTCATTCATATCATGTGCCAAATTCTTAAGTATTTCAAGTCCATCAGATATAACATCTAAGCCTTCATCCTGCACCAACGAGTTACAGTATATTAGAGAGAAGCCATGTGTAATTCTACATTATTGACTTGTGATGGGAATGAAATTGCTGCAAAACAAGGCTAAAGGAAAGAAGAGGAAAAAGGATCAGGGAAGTTACAAGCCTGCTTCAGCTTCCGCATTTCATACTCTGCCCTGAACTGACTTGATTCCTCAGACTGTTGAAAGTACTCATCACCCAAGTTTCCATCTAGTTTTCGACCATTAAAATACGTTCAAATGGCAACCTTAGAAGCAGAACAAAGACATTAGTATCAGTAAACGCTTACCTGTTGAGTCAAATTTTATGTTCTTATGGGAAAACGAAGCACCCCAACCAGCAGTCTGTTTAGCTGCATTTGTTCCATCTGGTATTGCACGAATCCTCTCAGGTAACATAAGGACCAGATCTTTACGCACCTCCATATCTTCTTCCAGGATCCCTTTGGCCTGCTCATAATATTGTTTGTATCAAACTTACAAAGACCGCCAGACATTTTAATCTTTTTTAGAAACTTATAGGGAAAAATCAAGAAAGTAACAAATGCCAATTCGAGACACATTCAATTGTTTCCCAAACAAGTATTGGTTATTCAGTCAAATTGATTGATGATGTTATTACTGTAATACTAAAATGAACTGGCCCTGTCGATTCCTTGGATCCTCCTGGTTGGATTGGTACAAAGCTATAATGTATGATTAACACAGACAAATCATAAAACACAACTCAGTTTTAATACCGACAACTTCAACAGAAGTCCTGCTTTTAGGGCTGTGAAAGAGAACCCTCATCAAACTAAAAATAACACGAAGCAAATCATAAAATGAATCCAAAAAGCTTAAGAAGTTATAATCGATCAAATGATCCATCTCTTGAGGATGCTTCCATAGGCAAAATTTTAGTACAACGAACCATGCCATAGTTACATGTTCATCATGAAAACACTTATGACTTATCACATGGCATAATTACCACGTCCAAAATTTTTCTTACATGATGTAACTTCTATATATAAAATCTTTTCATTGTAGAGAAGGGGATAAGAGGAGAGATGAAACACCTTTTTCTGGGATAGTTTCTGCAATTTCGGGACCTCCTCCAACAGCCGTGCTTTAATTCTCCGAATTTCTGCATTCATCGCCACAGCTGCTGCTCTGTTTGTCGCCTTAGCAGCCACCTCGGATTTCTGTTGGTTTGTGGGGGGGGGGGGGGGGGGGCGAGAGAGGGATAAGGTCATCCTATAATCTACAAACTAATTATAATTCATAGAAGAAAAATGTGGAGAAAGAGAGAAGATGGCATACACGGATAGCGAGATCGATTTGTGACTCAAAGGACGAATAGAGGCGAGTGAAAGGGTCATCGGAGGAGGCACCAAGAGATCGCTGCTTTTCGATGTCATATTTTTCGTATTTCTTGCAAATCTCGTCGACTCTGAAGAGAATGTCGATCACGCTCATTTTTCCGGGCAAATTATTCTGATTCCGACCAGGTTTGAGAAGGAAGATTGAGAGGGAGATCCCAAATGGAAGAGCATCGATTGATTGTAATTTGATGACTATTTCATTGTTTTCGGGGGTGCGTTCTTCCTTTTCCTGTTGGCCGGGAGATGAACGGTTTACCGTTAAAATCGGTTTTAGTCTGGCGGGAGGTAATTTTGACCGCTATTGCCTAATATTGTAACTCTTTGTTGTACTTCGTTTTATAGTTATTTTGATTTTTTAATTAACTTTACTATCAACTTAATAATAAGAAGGAAGCCGCTAATAAAATGTTGCTGTTTTGTGACCTCAAGGTCACGTGTTTGAGTTACAGAAACAATCTCTTACACAAAGTGTAGGACACGACTGCGTATATCAGATCGAGAAGCGATCCAGTCTGGGATATGGTAAGACTGCGTATATCAGATCGCGAAACGATCCGATCCCTATTCAGACCTTATGCAAATACGTAAGTCTAGTACAACTGGAAACTCCTTCATCAACTCATTAAACAATTTTTTTTTTGATTTTTGTTTTGGCTTTTTCACCAACTTCAGTAGTAATTAAATGGCAACGACAAATCTGTCGTATGCCTGGTACTGAAAAACGACGATACTTGGAGAAAACCTTCGTCCTCCTCAGCTGCACGCCGCCACCGGCCCTTTCCCTCTCCCACCTTCATCACCAAGCTCCCCCCTTTCTCCCTCTTCCCTCAGGCATCAACTCCTGAACCCGTAATCCCCATCTCGAGCCTATGTATCCACCGCTGCCCCTTGCCGTCTTTCTCTCCTAGGGATGTTAACAAACTGGACCGTACTGGATACTATGTTTTCGAATTAAGATTCTTTAAGTTAAACGAACCATGTGGCTCGGCTTGTTTGATATAACAAGTTTTAAAATTTGTTCAAATTCGACTTGAAAACACTATAACTCTTTAACGAGTCGAACAGTTCGCGATCAGTTTGACTCGTTTTAGTAAACGAATCTAAATATATGTTCAAATTCTGCTCGTTTAAATAAAATTAACGAACGAACTCGAAAATACGAATCGAACTCGAACGATTTGCAAACTGGTCGGTTCGCTTAACACCCTTATTCTCTCCTATCGATTTTTTCTGAAGGCTTGTCTTCCCCTCCCTTCGTTATCCTCAAGGTCCCGTATGTCTACCAAATGGGTGAGACAAGGCCTGTGCTAAAGGGAATTGCATAATGACGAGGTAAAAATCAATTTGGACTTACAAACGATAAGTATATTCAGATCGGCGTGATTGGAGCTTAGACCGGCAGACCATATAAAAACACAGGACGTTCTAGAATGCTATGAGCGAGACACAACCAACACAAAGCAAGTCAACTAATCAAAAAGTCGGTTCACTAGCTCAAACACGAAAACTTAGATTAAGTTACATCAACTCAGCGAGGCTTCAAAAATAAAGATATAGAATGCTATGAGCTCGACCAAAGTTATACTCGTCATGTGTACAATTTCGTCTTGACATCAAGACACTTCACGTTCATTCGACGACACCTAACTTACATGTTTAAGGAGTAAAAAAGGGCCGTCTGTCTCACCATCCCAAATTCCGTTAGTCTGTACATTAACGCTTTCAGTTAATTCGTGTAAAAATACAACAATAAAAACAACTCTAGATGCATACCGAAAATAGGACCCATCACAGATATGCACACAGGATCCCTTTTCAACTCAATCCGGAAGGTTCACACCCATCTAACCATTGTGCACGCTTTGCCCTTCACACCAGTGTCTTGATCCATTATAGCATTCTACTGAAAGGGGGGACAACAAGCCCATTCTATGGTATGATGGCTGCTTATCGTGTAAATCAATTATCATGTAGTCCGTTGCTTATCGTGTCGTCCGCTGCTCATCGAGAAAGTTAATATCGTGTGCTACTTATCGAGTAGATTAATCAATGCTGTATCCTGAAACGTTGTGCAACAAGAAAATGGAATGATAGCTACAATGAGCTGCTCGAATATTTAAACAAGGTGCCACGAATGTCAGAAAGCACCATCAAATAGAAGGGATTTCTTGCCGCTTAACCTGAATCTAGCCATTGAGACTAAAAAGTCTTACACGCAACAATATAACTTGCGTTCCATTCGACATTAAAATTGATTTTCAAGGAGGGTAGGAAACCCCATATAGAAGAGATTACTCGGCTTCAACATAAATTGCAAGTACAACAGAGGTCACAAGAAACAAATTCAACTTTAGTAATCTACTAAAGATGTGGCAAAAGCTAGAACATAGAAGCCTAACAGATAAAAACGCACGGGGAGAGGGAGAGGAGACATGATCATTCCTTCCATAATTTCTTCTTGAAGTTCGCTTCTTTAATCCACATACAGTATCAATTGGGGACTTTTTTAAGACTTGAGATCTCAAAGCTTACTTCTTTCAGCTTAAACTTTTGACCTACTGCTTAATGCAATATAGTCCTCACAGAAAATGGCAGTCGCGTCAAGACTTGGGGGTGGGTGTGTGGATAATCCAGTAGGCAGCAGTACATCCTAATGGGCAATGGCATTAAGTTCCAAGATTGATTTGGAAACCGGAAAGTAAAAGCAAAGTCAAGCCAGATGAAATCTTTATCAGAACTCAACAAGCAGTAGACTGTCAAATTTTCTTTCTTTAGCTGGCAGATTATGCAAAAACCCAGTTCAACCTTGGAAATACCTAAATTGAGACCCTGTACACGCAACTCTACACAAAGGAAGGCGTTATTTCAACAAAGAAACTAGTACTCAGGTTTTCCAAACAATAAAATTTGGTGATGCAGAAATCACAAAACTAGAGCGAATACCTAGAGTACCATGGTGTGGAAAACCTGGTCAAATTCTGAAGATATTCAAATAACTATTCCGATCAGAGACCTGAACTACCAGACCATACAAAAATTCTTTCGCACCATTGTGTGTGACGATGACAAAATTCGATCACATCAAACTAAACGGAAAAGTTCAACAATGCCAAACAAAGATCTCTAGAACATTACTGTTTTGCAATTTAGTAATTATGTTCAACTCTGTAAACATGAATTCATAGTACCCTGAATTTGTCTGTGACATTCAAGCTTAACAACCACACAGCAAAGTTTTCACCACCAAGAAAACGAAAGGACACCAAAGAAATATTCATGAAAGTTCCAAGTCCATTTTGTAGAGATAAAACTACCAAAGATCTTCCGTATACATTAACTGATCTGCTTTGAAAAAAAAAATTACAAAGACAGTTAGAGGAAGATTCAAAAGAGGGCGTTTCTATTTTTTTTTTCATTCTTTCCTTTTACGGCACAGCAAAATGATAGATCCAAAAAGGTTGAAGTAGCATTTCAAGCTAATTGATTGTCAGACATTAATTATAGTTACCATAATAATGCTTCATCACTAATACATAATTATCCTCTAGAAAAGCATAAATTTATTTTCTATAACGAACACTAACACACGAAATTAAATGAAACCTTTCATAACAAAGAAAAAAAAGCATATTATTGACCAAAAAAAAAGAAAATACCAAAGCTCAATTTCAGCCATCAGTTCTCATCCAACAGAATTCACAGCCTAACAGACGAAGCTAGGAGAACTACAGGGGCTAAAATTCAAGGCAACAACATATTACGAAAACATTGACCTAATCAGCACCGATGAGGAACAGGAAAACTCAAGCTCCGGGAGTGGATCGCCTGTAGAGTTTACCGAAGACATGAAGTGCGGTGACAAAGCCGATGAAGCAGACGCTCATGACAAGGACGACGGTGGGGGAGATCTTGAGACCGGGGGCATCATCGGTGTAGAATCTGAGCATGTTGCTACCGCCGCCGCCGCCAGATCCAAGTGAAGAAGAGCCACTGCTGCTAGATACACCGCCGAGCCTACGACGGCGCATTCCTGCAGTGGCTGCAGCTGAGCCACGCGGGGCCATCAGACCCGGCCGGGCGGTGGCTCCGGAGGCGGATTGGGACTGAGAGGTTCCTCTGGCCATTTTCTTTTTTCTTTTTCTTTTTTCTAGTATGCGGAGTGTTCGAGATGGATCTTTATTTTAACACTTCCGATGATCATTGTTTATTTGTTTGCCTGTTTTCACATTGTTTATTTATTTGGCTGTATCTCTTTCAGTTTTTGTTACAAAAAACAGAAAGCATTTTGTTAGTAAATTATTATAACTACTCCAAATAAGACTGTTACAATATATTGGAGCAAAATGGCATACTATATTAATGAAGGCCCCATTGTTCCAGCTCTCCAAGAAGCATGATGGAGGATGCAAATCAGAAGCTCAGCAGCTTCCTATGTTAGGGAGTTCATATACAAAGAGCTCACATGAGATGTCTAGTGCAAACTAGTTCTTTGGTTCAGACAGCAGTGAAACACTCACACTGTGCGTATCCTTAGAATCGAACGACATACGTTTACAATATATTACTTCAAAATAGGAATGTTACACATTTACCTGTGACAACTAGGATATTCTTGTGTCTCATCGATTGTCTCTTCACTTCCATCTTAAAATGTCCAATAAAGTTAAAGTTTATATAATGCTTTTATCTATATACGGCAAGTCAATAATAAAATCAAACAAAACTTACATATGAAAATAGGAGAACGCTACTCAATTATTAAACATAAAGATTTCTTCTTCTTTTTTCTTTTTTCCTTTATGTTGTCAAGCTAACTAAACTTTTGGCTCCGTGAAAACTAAACAAATGGAGAAAAAAAACTTAATTATACACTAATTCGATAAGAACGAAATTAGATTGCAGATTGTATGTGTAATGGTGCTATGTGTATTCGTTGTAGTGTTTGCAAGCTGTCCTGCATGAACTCTTTTAATGGTTTAACATTTACAAAAAAGGCCAAATTAGACCCAGCTGCTGACTTTTTGTTTAAACTTTTGTCCCCTTCTTTTACCATGCAATTCGATTTGCTAGCAAATGAACGGGAGAATCTGCCCCCAGAGGCATAGTCCAGTGATAAGTGGTAAAGGTGATTGGGACTAGCAACCCGACGTCTCGAGTTCGAGTCTGTGTGGAGATAATCCTTGTTGAAATATTACAAGGGTTGTCTCTGGGCTGGCTGAGTCTCGTGTGTCATCTCTTTTTGCAGGGCTGCTGGTGGAGCACATCACTCGATTTACATCCCACCTGGCTAAGAGACCTCTGGTACAGGTGGGAGGAGAACCCACCCCTCATCAAAAAAAATGAACGGGAGAAACTTTTATGTTAACTCTTTGCACAGTATTTTGCCAAAATTAGTTATTACAATCTTCTAAGAGATTAAGACTGTTTGCTCAGTCCAATGATGCCTATTGTTAGAGCATGCACGAAAACAGATTAAGAAATGGTCAATTTTTTTTTGAAAGTTTTACAAGTTATATGCGAATAAATGTTTCAGTTCAACTATGGGAGTAGATACGATGTGAAAATAAACCAAAATTTGACGAAATAACTCTTAAATATAACTCCGTAACTTCGTATCAAAGTTTTATTCGCTTCAACAAATATTTATGCCGTATTGATGGGTCGAAGGTCTTCTAATTCATCTTCTATGTCATTGTTTAGCTCACTCAAAGAGATAATGCCATATAGATGATCCAAATACAAGTCATATTTTTCTATTTAATAGGTTAGACAATGAAATAGAGGAGGGTTCAGATCTTCTCACCGCTCTCTCATCACTGCGTATGTCACCGCGCGACACGTGACAGCAGTGAGGGTGGTGAGGCTGGATACCCTCATCCAGCCTTACCATCCCTCCCCGCTGCCACTTGTCGCGCGGTGGAGAGTACGGTGATTCACCGCGCGGTGAGGAGATCCCATCCGAATAGAAGATGACATAGATGATCTTCTCTCGTTTTGTTGGCCTTTCACTGCGTTCTTAAAGCTTTCGGGCAGTGGAAAAGGCTGGAAACCATGGCAGTCTCCATGAATATTACATCATCTGTTTTAAAATATTGCCTTTGTTCGAGTTCAAATTTTTCTAAATTTACTTTTCTATACCTTAAAGAAAACGGTTTCCCATCCGAATCATTAATTTGATATGATATATAGAAAGAAGATATATATATATACACACATTCATACAATAACAACAACATTACCCTATTCTTTTAGAGGTTCCCGCCGATGACACACTTATACATATATAAATATATATGTGTGTGTACTCCCACCATTTCAAAAAAATCATCTTAATTTAAGTTTTCAACATAATGTAAGTGAGTGAATTAATCAGAAAGACATTCTAGCATTTTTGTGGAGGATCCGTTTAGGATTTAATGCCTATAATGTCTGAGCTCAAACCCGATTCTGTATAAGGAGATAAGAGTAGGACTCAAACACGCACATTCCAGCAGTCAAGATTAAGAGTAGGACTCAAACATGCACATTCCAGTAGTCAAGATTCGAGCCTGCAACACTATCACTACTATTTGTTATATTTTCTACCATTTTTGTTTTGAAGTTCAGATTTATTGTATAAGTTGTCCTACCAATCAAGTTAGGATGGGCTGGATTTGTCCAGTTTGGCCCGACAAATAAATGTTATATTTCTATCATTTTTGCTTTTAAGTTCAGATTTATTGTATAAGTTGTCCTACCAATCAAGTTGGGATAGGCTGGATTTGTCCAGTTCGGCCTGACAAATAAAGACCGAGCCTTAAAGTTTTGTGACCGATTTGGATGTGAGTCAACTTGGGCTTTACCAAACTCATTTCATCTAAAGCTCGGCTCAACATACTTCTGTACATGTTTTCTTACATATATTATATTTTTGTGTGAATTAACCATAAATAATATTTAATACATTGCATAGACCTAAATTACACAAAAATAATTTTTTATTCCACTTACGCATTCATTGATTTAAAAAAAAATTAAAATCAAGTTTTATAAACACAATAAAATTCTAGTTTTACGATATAAGTGCTTTTTTTCGTTAAACACATGTTAACTTAGTTTTTTTGTATTGATATTTATGTTACTTTCTTCAAAAAAACATTAATTCATGTTAGTTTAAATTAGTGTAAACTTCACTAACGAATATGAAGATTTTGGGAAAGAGATTACAATGGTTGTATTTTCAGGTATTACTTTAGTGAAAGTAGATAGATAAAAAATCGTAATTGACTAGCATCAAAAATTTGATCATGTAAACGGTGATAAATTTAGAACAAAGTAATATACTTTAGCTAGTTATATTGTATTTCTAATTTTTTTTAAAATATATGATGATTCTGAAGATGTATTTTAGACGACAACAACACATATCCAGCATATTCCAACGACAGCAAAAGTTATGTTATGGCATGTGGAGGGTGAGAGACACATAAACAATACCTCCATGTCAAAGATAGAGAGTTTACTTCCAGTGAGACCTCCGGCTCTATATGTACATGTATAAATGCCAAAATAATATGGATATGGTACGCTAGTGTGTTAGTGAAGGAATTTAGTAAATACAAATAGAATGCTTTCGATATTAAAGTATCCATAACCATGTATATGCACAGATAATGTATTTTAGACAAATAAAACGTAAACATGATCTGATCTAAACTTAGCCCAAAGCTCTTTTAATTGAGCCGTGAGCTTAAACTTTTACAGGGAACCGAGAGCTCATAAAACCGGATTGACAAACCTACTTATAATGTAAAATATTAAAATTATAAGAAAAGAATTTATAGCGTAAACATTCAGATATAACAAAACTCAACGTTAATTAGGAAACTTTCCGGCCACGTTTTGTTCTTATTTATGTTGATTGCAATAATGTATTTTCTGCACATGAGACATGTTAGTTCGGTAAATATTTGCAGCTTTTGTAGCATATGAAATATTGGTAAACTGCATGAAATTAGAGATTATTTTTGGACGCGAAGAGTTTGGTAGTTGTTGGTGGATCGAACTAAATGGCGCCTATTTTAGAGTCCTTCAAAGCTGATGGATTGGGTAGATGTGAATATGGTTCAGGATATGAAAAAATCGGATAGCCTTCATCAGTGGCTGTATCTATTTCGAGAAGTATCATATGACGTGTCACACAATTGGAACCGGAAGAGACACAATGACAATGTGTCAGACATCCCTCATGCACATTTTGCGAAATTGATTGTGCAACGGGTGGATATTTTGTTAAAAACTCATCTAATGGCTGTACATGATGTAATTACGTAGCAGTAGGCAGAATATCAGTCTTCTTTTTGCTTCTTGTCTTGTGATGTATAGATCTTTTGCCTTGAGTGTGTGTGTATATCTCGATCCTTCCAAAAAAATTTTAATGATTTGAGTAACGATTAAAACCATCGTTTAAACCGCGTTAGATATTCTAAGATAGCCCTTTCAATGTATAGATGGCGGGGCGTTAAAACCAAAAAAAAAAAAAGAGAGAGAGAAAAGGTACAGATGGCATTTCCCATATCTCCTTGGCTGTAGGGATGTCAAACGGATAAAACGAATACGGTAACACAGTATCCATATTCGAATTCGTTTTTGTCTGACTATATCCGAATTCGTATCCGAATCCGGACGGATATTTAGGAAGTCATCCGAATTCGAATTTGTTCGGATTCGAATTCGGTGCCGGATATCCGAATCCGTATTATATCTATTTCAAATTTGTTCGAATATCCGAATCCGGATATCCGAATTCGAAATCAGCAAATTTACAACAGTGCGTATACATATTTTCATATATATTTTTTTAAAACTTTAAAAATAAATATTTTTACATATTTTTTATATATTATTATATATTTTATTATATATTTTTATTTAATTTTAAAAATATCTATTCGGATACGAATATCCGGATACGGTAATTACTATACCATATTCGTATTTGTTTTTCTAATACTATTCGGATACGAATTCGAATACGGTGAAACGAATGTACAGCTCTTACCATATTCGATTCGGACAGCCGAATTCGAATTCGGATGTCGGATATCTGGTAAGTTTTGACAGGCCTACTTGGCTGTCTCCACTTTTTCAATAACATCAAACAAAAGAAAATAAAGAGTAAAACAAACTAATAAAGGAAGGGAGAAATTTACACAAGAAAAAAAACAACACATCTACTATATCTCAATCACATCAAAAACTATCATTAAAAAAGAAAAGGAAGGAAAGAAAGAGACCCAGCAAACAAAAAAAGTTAATACTCACAAGACAACATGAAATAACACAGATTGAAATCCTCCAGACAGACAAGCATAGGGACGAGACCAGAGATGAAAGGTGGGGTTTTTTTTGGGTGGGTGGGATGGTGGTGGTGTTTGAACAAAACAGAAGAAAAGGTGGCCATCCCTTGTCGAGAATAAAACGTCTCAAAGTATATATAGACAAATGACATAAATTACTTCAGGTCATAACTCAGTTGGTAGTCAGGTTTCATTTGTCATTAAAAAGTTCATAGTCAATTTTAGGGACATGTACAGTGTGTCTTTCACTGCTGCTAGATTGAAGGCCTAGTTTATGTGGACATCTTGTGTGAGTATTTGCGTAAAGTCTTCACTAACCCAGAAGTTTCTAATTTGTATCCTACACAATGATTCTTGGGGCTAATGCGATGGGACTCTCATGACCAAATAATGACATTTTGCCAGGAAGACAACTGCCATAGATACATGGTTGTGTTGCATTAATAATTATTTTCCTATTAACAAATCATTTTACATAATATGATAATTACACTTAACAATTTCTCTCATAACTTTTCTAGATGCTAGTGTGCCGCCAAGGGGGATGCTTTTTTTCTATCCATATTCAAGTGTGTGGCGTATGTTTTAGTTTTTATCTTCATATATTTTGCATTTGTTTTCTTTTATAGAGTTTTTTGATTGAAGAACTTTTTTGTATAGTTTAACCAAGAGAGTTTTATACGAGAAAACTCATTTGGAAAAACTATATGGTAACATCTTTAAAATAGACCAATAAAAATATGTAAGTAATATCTCTTTATTGATATACATACAGAATGTTTTAAATAGTGTTTTTAACGAAATGTCGTATTCAAGTATTTATAAAAACATAAAAAATCAGTCAAAACATGATAAACATATAATGTGTTTTTATTCAAGTATCAATAGATAAAAGCATATAAAAATTAATCGAAACTTAGAAGTAGATTGTAAAACGATTAACAGTAGTAGATAAATATAATACTAACTTAATGCTACTAAATATAATAATCACTTGTATGGGGTAGGGGTGTCAAGTGAAGCGAATAGTTCGCGAACAGTTCAAGTTCGATTCGTATTTGATTCGAGTTTGTTTGTTAACTTTACTTAAACGAGCCAAATTCAAACACCTAATTAGGTTCGTTTACTAAATGAGCCAAACCGTTCGCAAACTATTCAGCTCGTTAAACAGTTATAGTTTTAATGAACCGAGTTCAAACATAATCTGACGTTCGTTACAGTAAACGAACCGGATTGAACGGTTTGTTTAACTAAACGAATTTAAATTTAAAAACTTGATATTCAGCTCGGTTCGATTCATCTAACACCCCTCGTTAGACTTAGGCGGCAGGGTAAATACGCCAGCATACTTGCTCCTAACTTGGGTTGTCAACTGATGGTTGTAGAAAACAAGAGCTGATTTCTCATGTAATCTCCACCACTTCGTCATATATGAACTTCATTTCAGAAAGACTGAACTCGAGTCTTTGTGACAAGAGAAATAGCTTTACGACTGCTAGACCTTTGAATTTTTTAAACATATATGAACTCTTAATATAAATAAATAAATACGACTTGTTAAATGTCCTTTGCTTAATATAAAAGAGAGAATATCATAAAAGAAAAATGCCTACTATTGGCCATAAAAGCTCAAAGACATGAACACAAGAAGAAAAGAGAGCAATCAAAATAAAAGAATACAACTCTTTAAAAAAAGTAAAATTAAAAGAAAAAAACAAGAAGAAGAAACAGAGGATAAAAACAAAATAACAGGAGTAACAGCTATAATGATGACTTCATAAATTTTTGCCTCTTTGAAGTTCTTTATTCTGAAGTTGAAAGATATCTATCTGTTTGCTGGTGCAATGAAAAATGCCTGTCATAGTGGATGGAATTGGAGGGCCGGACGCCCACAATTAAAATAATCATTTATTCTCTACTCTTGCCATTTGCCATTGAGTAAAGAAAGGACACAGCAATAAAGCTAAGGCGATAGAAGATGAATTGAAGAACTGAGAAGAGGAAAATGGGATGAAGAAGAATGTGTGTGCAACTGGAAGAATGTGTGTGTAGCTTCTGTGCTGTCTTAACTTGTCTCCCCGATTATTATCTTTCTCCCTCCTTTCCTAGTCTACAAGGGCTATACTCCTTTGGTCTCTGTTGCCTTTATGTTGATTTTCCTCTGAAGCAATTGTCTTTGTCTATGATCTCTGTTACACCTCCTCATAACTGCAAATGGGGGAGGAATCATACTGTGAGTTTCTTGTTATTATTTAGTGCCCACAAATCTTTTTCACCTCAAGATGGATATCGTCTTGTTTGCTTGAATTCTCTTTCTTATTCTTGCTCTAAAGCTGCCACCTTTAATATTCGCTGCTACTTCTTTGCCTCCTATCTTGTCGCCCTACTTTTCAGCTATCTGGATTCTCATCAAGAAGCTCACTTTATTGATTCCTCTGTACCCCAATTGGTTGAATTGTTTTTTCAGCAAAATTTCTTGCCTTTTCCTCTCTTTTGTTGGTGGGTTTTGGATTCTCGCGGCCTTTTTACAGGTTTAATGCTTTGCTGAGTGCAACATAGCAGCTGGATTATTCATGGAAATTGTTATGAACCATGCTGTAGTTAAAGAGGTGGAGAAGAATCCAGTTACATGCACTTGCAATGAAGAATGTGCAAGAGGAGGAAGAGGGAAAGGAGATGGGGAAGGTTGTGCTTGTGCTTGTGTTTACTGCTCTTTGTCTTCATCCACCTCTTCATGTTCTTCAAATGACTCCTCCCCTGCTGCTGCAACTCCTGTTCCACCCCTACACTCCAAAACTTTCATGGAGCTCTGGCATGTGTGTGCTGGTCCTATTAGTTGCTTGCCCAAGAAAGGGAATGTGGTGGTTTATTTCCCTCAAGGCCATTTAGAACAGGCTGCTTCTGCCTCTTCTCGTTCTTTTGCTGATGTCCCAACTTTCGATCTACAACCACAGATCTTCTGCAAGGTTGTAGAGGTTGAGCTACTAGTAAGTAATTTAACTATTTGCTTCTTGGTTGATTGCATCTGCAAAAGTTTCCAGCTTCTTCTTCTTCATCTTATTGTCATCCAATTCATCTTATTTGTTTTTTATCTTGTTCCTTTCCTTTTGTCAACCTGATAATGTAGGCTAACAAGGAGAATGATGAAGTGTACACACAACTTACACTTCTCCCCATCACAGAGGTAACCTGAAAACTCATCTTACATGGAAAAACTGTTATATATCACCTCTGATGCTTTTTTATTTCCCACAAGTGTTTTGTTTCTAGTTGAATTTCGATTTCTAAATCAAATATGTGCGGCTGTTTTTCTCTAATAAAAAAAATTGTTTTGAGGACCAAAAGGATGTTCTAATGATGACATTGACATTCAGGTGCAAGCTAGGCATTTAGGGGGATTAGATAATGCAGACGCAGGGACTGAGGAGGAGAGGACTCCAAAACCAGCAACCTCTCAAATGTTCTGTAAGACTCTTACTGCGTCTGATACAAGCACTCATGGTGGATTTTCGGTTCCTCGTAGAGCTGCTGAAGACTGTTTCCCTTCTTTGGTACGAATGTCTTTGAGTTATTTTCTACGGACTGGATATATTATATTTGATGCTCTTCAGATTTACATTTTGTGGTGAAAAACCTTTATGTCTACAGCATTTTCCCTACTATAGAGA